>CP139508.1:264209351-264725428 GCA_021014915.2 Artemisia tridentata subsp. tridentata
GAGTACTCATTAGCTCATCATAGCTCGTAGGATTATCAGTAATATTATTAGTATTATTAGTTTAGTCGTATTTATATTTGTGGATTGGGTCGGGGCTTTCCCCACTGTCAGCTCACTCCACAGCCCACTAGGGGCATATTAAGTAGTATGTATAAATACCCCTTCCCTTGCAAGGGAAGGGTTGGAACTTCCCTACATTTCAAGCTAATATACACATAGTTTTCTCTCTCTAGAAGTTCCCACTTTCTCTCTCTAGTTCTTGTTCATTCGATCCAAATCTAAGCCTCAAACAAGTGTTTCTTGCATTGTGAATACCCTACAATTGGTATCAAGAGCCATGGTTAGGTCCATGAGAGTTGGTATTCACGGATTTGTTTAGTTTTTGAGGCTTTTTAGTTCGATTTGATAAGTTACATAAATTTCATTTTGTGCGTTGTTTAGTGATTAGAAGTTGTTATACCTTGTACTTTCTAGCTTAGGAACAGTATAAGAGTAGTATTTGGTGCTTGAATTCACAGATTTAAGATTTGTGTGGTGTTTTTGGGTGATTCGAGTGTTTTTTATCCAAGTATTCTTGGGTGCGGTTTGTGTACTTTGGACGTGTTCTTGAAAGCGGTTTGTGTCACATCGAGAACGCGGTTTGTCTTATTACTAGTTTAGGCAAAAGGACAAAAAGCATTGAAAGCTACGTGTTTGGCGGTTTGTGTCTACGCGGTTTGTCTCTAAGGCGCGTACGCGGTTTGTGTCAACTCGGTTTGTCTCTGCAGTGTGAACTCGGTTTGTATCAACGCGGTTTGTCTCTCCAGCGTGAACTCGGTTTGTGTCTACGCGGTTTGTCTCTCCAGCATGAACTCGGTTTGTGTCTACGCGGTTTGTCTCTGCAGCGTGAACTCGGTTTGTGTCTACGCGGTTTGTCTTTGCAGCGTGTACTCGGTTTGTATCAACGCGGTTTGTCTCTCCAGCTTGAACTCGGTTTGTGTCTACGTGGTTTGTCTTTGCAGTGTGA
The DNA here is from genome assembly GCA_021014915.2 of Artemisia tridentata subsp. tridentata. NCBI lineage: Eukaryota > Viridiplantae > Streptophyta > Magnoliopsida > Asterales > Asteraceae > Artemisia > Artemisia tridentata. The sequence continues at coordinate 264,210,358 of CP139508.1, forward strand.
ACTCGGTTTGTGTATACGCGGTTTGTCTCTGAGGTGTGTATGCGGTTTGTGTCTACGCGGTTTGTCTCTGTGGTGTGTATGCGGTTTGTGTCTACGCGGTTTGTCTCGAAGACGTGCATGCGGTTTGTGTCTACTCGGTTTGTCTAGGCGGTTTGTATCCTCAAGGGTGCTAGTTGTCTATGCGGTTTGTGTCTTGGTGATTTTAGAAATTCCCGCGAAAGATTCGATTTCTCGGTTAAATCACAAGATCTGTAAAATCCCGTAGTTACTATGGCTACCACATCAAACACATCATCAGAAGATATTCAAGCAGCAGGATCTGACACTCGTCCACCTATGCTAGATAGGACGGATTATGAGTCTTGGGCACAACGGATAAGACTGTACTGCTTGGGAAAAGAGAATGGAGTTAACATTCTTAAGTCAATTGACGATGGACCATATCAGATGGGTACCACCAGAGATGTTGTTACAACTGGTGAAGATGGGACTGTAACTTGGGGCATCGACAGACCTAGAAACTACAATGATCTTAATGAAGAAGAAAAGAAGAGGTATGATGCTGACATTAGAGCTTCGAACATAGTCATTCAAGGTCTTCCAAAGGATGTATACAAGCTCATCAATTTCAACACTGAAGCCAAAGCTGTGTGGGACAACGTTAAAATGTTGTTGGCAGGATCAGAACTCACAAAGGAAGATCGTGAGTCACAGCTGTATGATGAGTTCGAGCATTTCAAAATGAACCCAGGAGAGAATATCACAGACTACTATGTGAGATTTCATAAGTTGGTGAATGATATGAGGATGATCAGAATGACTATGCCCAATATCCAACTAAACTCAAAGTTTGTGAACAACATGACTCCTGAATGGGACAGATTTGTTACTGCTGTCAAACTCAACAAAGGTTTAAGGGATACCAACTATGAACAGCTGTATGCATATCTGCAACAACATGAGAAGCATGCTGTCTACGATCGGGTGCTGAGAGAAAAGTTTAATCCTTCAACTACAAATGATCCACTGGCGTTCATGACAAATGCTCAACCAACAATCCAATCTTCATCCAACCCAAGCCATCATCAACTTCACTCACAAGTACCTGCTATGAGTTCCCAACTTGACTCAGGCTACTCTCAGACAGACAAAATGATTGACAACCTCACCAATCAAGTATCATTGCTGGTTCAACAGTTTCAAGCATCACTGATATGTGTCTAAATACACATATATTTACCTTGTTCAAACCCACATAAACAGCCAAAAATGCTTTGAAAAGTCAAATAATACAGAAAATATCATAAAAAGGGTTTTTATATGATTCAGGAACAAAAAGATTGAAAACAAGTAAAAATCGAACAAAGTTTGCATAATTGTCATTTTCAGTCCCTGAAGTTTCACAAATTGGCAGAACTAGTCCCTGGTTATTCAAAACATGTTAAATATCATCAAAGGTCCTTGGGGATTTAAAAGTTGTCAAAATTAGTCCCCGGGTGTTTTAAAATGGAAAATTATGTTTTATGCCCTTGTACTATTCACATTTGGCAAGAAATACCCTTGTGATAACTTTGGAAATATTACACTATCAACCCCTCAAAAATCCAAAATTTCAAAAATGGTCCTTGTTTAACTAACCAAAATCCGGATCCAAATAATACCCCTAAAATCCAAATCCCTAAACCAAACCTTAACTAATAAAAACCCAATACCCAGTTACTACACCCAACCCATTTAAATTAAACCTTAGCCCAATCCCCAAAATACATAACCCGGCCCACACCCTTATTTAAATATCTCAGGGTCAAACATATGTTTGACCCGTCTTCTTCCCAAAACCACCCCGCCAAAACCCAGGATACCACAAACTATCCTCTGCAATACCACCACCCACCTCATTCCTCTTTTCACTTACAACCTTACCCACCTCCTTAGCTACTCATCAACCCCATGACTAAGGAAAAAGTTAAAAAGCCCACTTGCTCGTTTCCCGCCAAAAAGCTAATCAACGATTGGGATTGACTCAATTTAATCCAATGATGGGGAAATGCTCAGAAGTCGACAAGGAAGCTTTTTGGATGTTATATAAAGAAAAAGAAGCACTAAGGAAAAAATGTCAGTAGTTTTAAGACCAAAGTAGTGTAGAAAAGTAGCTAAAGCTTATCTCAGTTTAAATTAAGGTTTTCATTGTAATTTCATGTTTGTTTCAAATCATTAGTCTCAAGTTACTACTGTATTGTATTAATTTTCCAAGATTAATGAAGTTTCAAATTTTCACATGTTACTGTTAAATTCGTATTAGTTTATTAGTTAATCAAATAGCTTATTCTCTATTTATATAAGCTCATTTAAGCTTCTCATAGCTTTTTGTGAGCTTATTTTAGTTCTATATGTTCTGTTCCAAGAAAATCAAGAAAGTCAACCAAAGTCAACATTTTCAGCAAATAAGCAATTGGGAGGAGTTAAGCTGAGGTAATTAGCTGGAATGGGGTCTAAACTTGGTAAGTGACAAGCCAAGCTCAGTTCTGATCTAGCTCTATCCTATTTCTTAAACCATTCAGTTGTAAGCTTTTCTAAGTTTTTGCTTAAGTTTCTATTTTACTGTAGTATAGCTTATTTTTAGCTTATTATTGTTATTTAATGTTCATTATTAGTTTTTAATCATATCTCTTCAGTAGTATCAGTTTTTATTAATCTTTATTTCATTTTGCTAAAAAAATCAGTTAAATAGCCAAAAGTAGCCATAAGTATTATAAGCTTAACCCACTGCTTATTTATGTTTTAAAAGTAGTTTAATATAGTTAAAATAAGTCAACCACTCAGTGATAACTAGAAACTATAAGATAAATTAGGTTATGCTAGTTTGAAATCCAAAACAGTCCCTAGAAGGGGTGTTTGGCTTTAGGCAGTCAAATGGGTCAAACCCATGTTTACTGTACATTGGCCTTAATCCCAACTTCAACCTAGCTTAATTAAGCCATAATAATCTATTTTTAAGTTCTAAGTAACCATTTAGATAGATATAGTACTCTTGAATCATTTGTGGGATTTTCAGCCATTATAGAAACCAAATAAGCCAATATAAGCTAGAAGCTTGTTTGGCCCTTTTTCTTTCCATTTCTGAGTTCTATTAGGTCATATTAGAGTAATCTAAATAGTCTAGCTTGGTTTTTTTTTTGTTGTATGCCTTCTGCACATCTCTGTGCAACTGTGCAGAACAGCCAAAATAGCAGCTGATCATCAGCTTATTCACTTAAGCTCAGACCTTGGTTTTTGGATTTAAAGTAGTTCATATAGCTAACTTTAAAATAATCATCTGGTATTCCACATATTAGCTTATTACATAGCTTAAATAAGGCCTGCATTTTTCCCTCAATTTCATCAGTATCTGCTGATTCAGATTTGTCTGACAAACACCAACTGATCTTGGCCCAAATTGGACCTCAATTGGTGTGATTGTCATGGGGCTTTTAGGTTTTTAAGATAACCAGTAATATAGGCTAGATTTTGCCCCATAATATTTTGCTTCTCAGCTTATTTAAGTGCTTAAAATAGGTCTGCAAGTAGGGGAGTTGACTGTCATTTTTGACAAATTTGATTGTTGACCCAAACTGCTTTTTTGCTTTTCCAGAGTACTTATTTTAGCTTTTTCAGTTGTTTCATGCTTTATCAAGTTGTTTTAACTTATCCTGAGCTTTTGGTAATTTTTCAAGTCTTTTAGCTTATTTTTGGCTTATTGGCAAACTGCTTATCTGCCCAAAACTGCTTATCAAGCTTTGATAACTTCCACTTTTAATTTTCCTAGCTTTTTAATAATATTTTAGATTCATCTGTAAAGTTTCATAATTTTCTGAATAGTTTTAATATTTTTAATCTTTTTTATTAGTTTCTATTAGTAATAAAATCATAATAAATAGAATATTAATCAGAAAAATATAAATCCAATTTTCATAATTTTCTTTTGTCATTTTTAATCTAGGAAAAATATAATCTTATTTTTAACCTTAAGAAAAACCAAAAATAGAAATATAGTGATAGCTTCTATTTAATAGAATTTATCTTTTTAAATTTTAATTAAGTAAGTTTCATTTTTATAATTTTCTTAGCTTCTATTTACTTAATAATATTTTTAGAAAAAGTTTTAGAATTTTCTTAGTTCATTTAGTATTTTTTATAAATTTAAATAGTTTAATAAGTAATTAAATAATAAATAATTAATAATAAATAGAAATAAAGTGTAAAAAATATATAATTTAAGTTTTTAAATAAGTTTTAAGTAATTTTACATTTTTAGGTTTTAAATTTCATAAATTTAAGTTTTTGTCCCATTTTAGCTTTTCCGTTACGCGTTTTAGTTTATTTATTCGCGTTTAATTGTATTGTGTATATTTGTTTTAATTTGTTATTTAGAATTGTTAAAAAAGCAAAATCAAAAATATCTGATTCATCAATCACTCTAATCCAAAGCTTTTCACAGTTTTCCATTCACACCTCGTTGGGAAACGACCCGGGTGATCACTTGCCTGGTTTCACACTACACACGAGTATTCGTTCTGAGACTGCATATATTTATATATACGTTTTAAGACGGATCAAATTTTGGCGCCGCTGCCGGGGAGGTTGTGCTGCGACTATTGTGTAGAGTTTTAGCGATTAGTGATTCGAGATCCTTCTTCCAAAGAAGTTCCTATTTCCCAAAAACAATATAAAATACAAAAATATTTTTCTTTTCTTTTCTATATATATTATTATTATTATTATCATATACAAAATTAAAAACCCAAAAACATTTTCCGTTTTCTTTAATAAATAACAATAATAAAATATTACCATCGAAAATCAAGACAGAGTACTACCTAACTGGGGGTACGGCCATAATAAGTTCCCAAACCAAAGATAAAAACTTGCCTTTGTGTCGCTTGCGAATTCGGCTCACCTTTGATTGATAAACAAACTATAACGGAGGTTTAAGGATAGTTTGACATTAAATTGTCGAACTGAAAGAAGCGGGTTTTTAAGGAGCATTAATTGCCCACCTTTGCTTCTCCGCCACTCTGTGCGTTTTTCAGTCAGAGAGCTACCGTACGCTGGTTGATTTAAGGTTTAAGTTCCTTGTGTTGTGCTTTGATCTTGTTTTGATTGGAAAAACCAAAAAAACCCAAAATATTCATCTTTACCCTCTTACCCTTTTTGATTCTTTATCCCTTTACCCTCTATCCGTTTGATTCTATCTTCTTAAACCCTACTTAATATTTAATTCTCATGTCGTCGCGAGACTATCACTGTTGTAATTGTAAAGGTCCGCTGGATGATAATAATCGTTGTTCCAAGTGTAAGTGTGAGAAGTGTGGAGAGTATGCACCAGAAGGATTTTGTCATTGGTGTGAAGTAGCCCGTAAAAGAGAGCTTAATTCCATCATTAATTCCATCAAAAGTTTTCCCGAACACCCTCCACAACCTCAGCCATCTTCACCCACTCAGCTTAATTGTTGTATGTGTGAAAATCCGTTGGGGGATGATTCACAGTGTAAGCAATGTTTTTGCACTTATCAGCCATTCACACTTGATTATACAGATTTTCACAACGATTTCAGTACCCCTTCTCAGGATTCATTTTGGCAAGAGCCGTGTTATCAAAACTTCGATGATACATCATTTCAAAATATGCCAAATGATCCTTGTGAATATTGTGGAGGTCCTCACCCAAGTTTTGATTGTCAAGCAGGAAATACGTCTGTCTATGAACAAGATCCATGTAATCAAAACTTCGGGTATGACCAATATCCATATGATTCACCGAATCAGTCACAGCATATGTATTGTTGTGAGTACTGTGGTGGTCCACATTATGAATCCGATTGTCAAACAAGGTCCCCGCTTGTCTATGAGCAGGTCCCTTGTAACAATTACGACTATTCTTCTCATGACCAACCTCCACAGTATCAAATGATTCAACCTCAGCCATCTCCTTTTGAAAAATCTTTTGAAAATGTATCCCAAAAACTCCAAAATATGATGGATACACTTAATGATTTGGCTGTTAAAAATTCCCAGGAAGATCCTCATCAGAAAACCATTGGAGAGCTTCTAGCTGAAGAAGAACAAACAGCTAGAATGAGTTCCAAATATCGTCAAACTTTCATTTACGATGACGATGATGATGATTCTATGTGCGGAGGTTGCGAGAATTCATCAGCTGGAATTACACCTGTCCAGAAAAGGCAGGAAGACAAGACTATTGCAGAATTGCTAAACGACGAACAGATGAAAGCCATTTATGCTAGCAATATTGATAAGGAGGGCGACGAGGAGAGTATTATTCCTTTGGGTGGCATCATTTCTCAACTCCCTCAGTCTATTTCAATCCCATCGTTCTTTCCAGCTTTGGACCCCAAAGACTCTCTTATTATGGGGGATGAGCATATTAGCACTATTCCTGAAAAGGAATCGGACGAATTCATAAAGTCTAGTGCTGAAATCCTTGTCCCAATCCCAAGTAAGTCCGAGGGTATCTCTGATAAGATGTGTGATTTGCCTCCTCTTGACATTTCACATGATCATGTTGAGATGTTTTCCAATTCTGACGATGATTATACTTCAAGTAATGATGATTCTTTATTTTGTGAGGACATCGATTATGTTGAGGAATTACCTTCTGAGCTTGTCAGCTTAGAAGAAGAGAATGATGAAGAAATAATCAAAGACGAAACTCTTCGTGAAACATTATTAAATGTTAATCTTCTCATTTCTAAAATCGAGGCTTTCAAATCCATTTCATCTCCTATCCCCATAAAGGATAGTGACCTGTTTTCCGATGACTCTATTCCGGAATTTGAATCATTTGCCTTCAAGGAGTTCTCCGAAGAACTCACTCATATCATATCTCCGCCGGAGTATGATAACTTCTACTTTGATCTTGACAAAGATTATCTTTATGTCCCGGAGGGAAATATTCTCAACACTGAGAATTTGATTGTTATCAAAATCCCATCCCTCCCTCCCAGAATCTGTCTTGATCAAATGAGCTTAAATGATGAGATTCATGATATGGAAATCATGAATTCTCCTTCTACTGATGATGAGTTAGTCATGATTTTTATCATGACTTTCTTTCTTTTCTTCACCTACACGGTGACTTCTCCTGTTCTTCACTCCTTAGGGAATGAAGACACTATCTTTGATCCCGGCATTTTCATTTATCATTTGTGAGCCGGATCTGTGTATATCTCATCGGAGTGGAACTTTCAAGTACTTCAGTGTTTTTCCAAACATCTTGAACGAAAGTCCGATGGAGAATTTTTGTTCCACTTGCTTCCCCATGAACCAATGAATTCGGGGTCGAGTCAAGCTAGCGACTCGGTTAATAAAAACAGTAGCAAAATATGGGTTTTCACCCATGTCTCACCCTAGTGTGGGGGAGATGCCCCACATGTTGTATATATGCAAATTTTCAAAAAAAAAAAAAAAAAAAAAAATGTGTATGTATAAAAATAATGGCTATTCAGTATTTCCCTTTTACTTTCTAAGTGTTGGTTTAACAGCCGGTACTTTGAATATTGAGGGCAATATTCAGTTCTAAGTGTGGGGGGGAATTCTGGCGAATTTTGTCACATTGTACCTTCTAGTGCCCTATTCCCCCATTTTGGCCAAAATTTTAAAATTTTTTCTCACTTAGAACATTTAAATGGTTATCAGTCCGCCATGTCTAACCCACGTAAGGATTGGCTAATCCAGGAGCAAACGGCTCTTGGTAAAGATGTCTCAAATCCGTTCATGGCTTACAATTTGCCGAAAATTGTATGGTATTCGACTCACCGTATCTTTATAAGTGAAGAGTTGGCTAGCCCGCAAGGTTATGGCTTGTGGTAAAGGCAGTGGAAAAACCATAATTGGTAATCAGCTCACCAAAGATAATATTGATAATTTATCTAAGAGTTGGCTAGTCCAGAAGCAAACGGCTTTTGGTAAAGACAAATCAAACCCGTTTACAGCTGATGGTTTGCTCAAAATCATGTGGTTATCAGTGTACCATAGTTCTTACTTGAACTGAAACATTTGGCTACTCCAGAAGTAATGGCTTTTGGTAAAGAGATAAAATCCATTAAATTTTCATAAAAGATTGCTAGGGACTAGCAATAGTTTAGTGTGGGGGATTTGATATGTGTCTAAATACACATATATTTACCTTGTTCAAACCCACATAAACAGCCAAAAATGCTTTGAAAAGTCAAATAATACAGAAAATATCATAAAAAGTGTTTTTATATGATTCAGGAACAAAAAGATTGAAAACAAGTGAAAAACGAACAAAGTTTGCATAATTGTCATTTTCAGTCTCTGAAGTTTCACAAATTGGCAGAACTAGTCCCTGGTTATTCAAAACATGTTAAATATCATCAAAGGTCCTTGGGGATTTAAAAGTTGTCAATATTAGTCCCCGGGTGTTTTAAAATGGAAAATTATGTTTTATGCCCTTGTACTATTCACATTTGGCAAGAAATACCCTTGTGATAACTTTGGAAATATTACACTATCAACCCCTCAAAAATCCAAAATTACAAAAATGGTCCTTGTTTAACTAACCAAAATCCGGATCCAACACTAACCCCTAAAATCCAAATCCCTAAACCAAACCTTAACTAATAAAAACCCAATACCCAGTTACTACACCCAACCCATTTAAATTAAACCTTAGCCCAATCCCCAAAATACATAACCCGGCCCACACCCTTATTTAAATATCTCAGGGTCAAACATATGTTTGACCCGTCTTCTTCCCAAAACCACCCCGCCAAAACCCAGGATACCACAAACTATCCTCTGCAATACCACCACCCACCTCATTCCTCTTTTCACTTACAACCTTACCCACCTCCTTAGCTACTCATCAACCCCATGACTAAGGAAAAAGTTAAAAAAGCCCACTTGCTCGTTTCCCGCCAAAAAGCTAATCAACGATTGGGATTGACTCAATTTAATCCAATGATGGGGAAATGCTCAGAAGTCGACAAGGAAGCTTTTTGGATGTTATATAAAGAAAAAGAAGCACTGAGGAAAAAATGTCAGTAGTTTTAAGACCAAAGTAGTGTAGAAAAGTAGCTAAAGCTTATCTCAGTTTAAATTAAGGTTTTCATTGTAATTTCATGTTTGTTTCAAATCATTAGTCTCAAGTTACTACTGTATTGTATTAATTTTCCAAGATTAATGAAGTTTCAAATTTTCACATGTTACTGTTAAATTCGTATTAGTTTATTAGTTAATCAAATAGCTTATTCTCTATTTATATAAGCTCATTTAAGCTTCTCATAGCTTTTTGTGAGCTTATTTTAGTTCTATATGTTCTGTTCCAAGAAAATCAAGAAAGTCAACCAAAGTCAACATTTTCAGCAAATAAGCAATTGGGAGGAGTTAAGCTGAGGTAATTAGCTGGAATGGGGTCTAAACTTGGTAAGTGACAAGCCAAGCTCAGTTCTGATCTAGCTCTATCCTATTTCTTAAACCATTCAGTTGTAAGCTTTTCTAAGTTTTTGCTTAAGTTTCTATTTTACTGTAGTATAGCTTATTTTTAGCTTATTATTGTTATTTAATGTTCATTATTAGTTTTTAATCATATCTCTTCAGTAGTATCAATTTTTATTAATCTTTATTTCATTTTGCTAAAAAAATCAGTTAAATAGCCAAAAGTAGCCATAAGTATTATAAGCTTAACCCACTGCTTATTTATGTTTTAAAAGTAGTTTAATATAGTCAAAATAAGTCAACCACTGTAAAACCCTAAAATCTAAAATGTGCAAAAAGACCAAAATGCCCCTACAACTTTGAAAATTAAATAAAGGCTTATATAACTTATAAATTAATTCCAAAAATTATGAAATGAACCAAGTATGACATGAAATAATTAGAGAGCATCATAAAATATTTGTGCAAGCTATCAAAATTGTTATAACACATAAACAAGTCCAATTTAGTCAAAAATAATTAAGTATACATTTACTTTGTTTTATAAGTTATTTAAGTGTATTTAAATTACAAATTAAAATGGGAAATAATACAAAATAAATGATGATTGACCTATTCCTCTATTAGGCCGATTCTTTTGCTTCCCCCTCCTCCTAATATTCGGCCTTATCTCCATTTAAATGACCAAATCATTTTCTTTTTCCAAAAGCAAACCGATAGAACCAAAAACCCTAACAATAGCCACCAAAAATTCGTGCGACTTCCTGGAGGTGTGAGGCTATTTTTCGTGTGTTCTTGAGCATCAATTGAAGCTTATAAAAATACTCTTGGAGCTGTGTGTGGTCGGATTCGATTGTGGTCATTTTATTTCTATCGCTAGTATTAAAAGTAAGTAAAATCGTCCATAATTCATACGACAAATATAAAATTCGTTTCTTATTTTTTTCAAGATCCTTACATCATATATGTTCTATGAAAAATGAATACAAGGTTTTTAGATCGTTCGTGAAGCCGTGGTGAATTATTGTGTGTCGCGTATAGGGCCAAGAAGAAGAAATTTCGTTACAGCCGTTCGACTCATTCTAAATTCGGTTTGCCATTTTTCCTGAATCCTTTATGATCTAAGAACATCAAATAAAATGATAAGAACATACCATGCATGATCCACGAATTATTTGTGAATGAGATCTTAAAATCGTGTATAAAACCTAAATAATTGTATCCGAATTTTTGAGGCTTCATAGTTAATTTATTTAGACTCTATATAATCATGTTAATCTGGGAAAAATGATATTTCGAATTGTTGAGGCCTGAAATATTTATTGGTGAATTATTTACATAATCGGATTCAAGAAAAATAAAGAAGAAAAAGAAATAAAACATGGATCGATGTTAGGGTTTGGATTAGGGTTTGTTCTTGTGAATTAAATGATGACTAAATGATGATATAATGATGTAGTAATGATTGGTATTTTTAGGGTTTGGGTTTTGTTAATAAAAGTGCTATACGATTGACATTTAAATGTTTAGGGGGTGTTTTGTAACTTTTAAAACTCAAGGGTTATTTTTAGAACTTTATTTTGGCTGTGTACAATTCGAATAAAATATAAGTTGGGGGTGTCATGTGTAATTTTTGGGATTAAAAGGATTAAAATGCTTTATATGATAAAATGTAAATCGATTTGTAAATAAGTTTAATAGAGGGGCTAAATATGTAATTTCTGGAAACTTAGGGTTGTTTTGAGTAATAAATTATATTCAGGGGGTTATGTGTCATTTTGGTAATTTAATGGCTTAATATGTAATTATTGATAATTAAAGGTTGAAAATGTAAATTAAGGGTTAAATATGTAACTTTGATAATTTGAGGGATCTATTGTGTAAATTATGAGAACTTAAAGGAACATTCGTATAACTTATTAAATTAAGTGCTAGTTGTGTAATTTTGATAAACTAAGGGTCTAATGTGTAATTATGGATATTATAAGGTTTAAAATGTAAATTATGTAATTACAAGGGTATAAAGTGTAAAGTATGAAACCTAAGGGACTAAATGTGTAATTCTGATAACTTGAGTAGTGAAATGAGTTACTTATAATATTTTCACTTTAAACCTCCATCTTTGGTATATTTACACTTCAAACCCTAGAATATGGAAACTTATCAAATTTAACCCTAAACTTTTGTGAACTGTTAAAATACACCCTAGAGCCATAATATGTTTCAATGATTACTTAACCTAATGAGAATATGGAAATCTTACTAATTATGGAAACTTTCTAAATAAGGAAACTTTCTAAAAATAGAAACTTACTAAATATGGAAACCTGCTAAAAATGGAAAGTTACTTAAAATGGAAAGGTTTGTAATTCTTTGCTACCCCTCTAGGTGTGAAGAAGGAGAGGACCTGATCCTTTGCATCTTATTCATTTTGGTTTGTGCTTTGCTTTGGAATAAGGTACAGATATTCTGCCCTTTTTAATAAGGTGCCTTCGACCTCTTGATTTCTGATTTGAGCCTATGATACGAACCTTTAGCATTTGAACCTTTGGCATTTGAACCTTGGCATTTGAACCTTTGACATATGAACCTTTGATATGAACTTTGAGATTCGGACTATGACTATATGAACCTTTGCTTTGATATGAACCTTTGACCTTTGACCCCAGTTTGATACCCGAGCCAAATATGTTTCCTAGCCATGAAGGTAACATGGCCATGTCATTGATGCACCAGTGGCATGACTCTAGTGTACTCGAGTGATGTTGTACACCGTCCCCATTATGATATGATATGAGCTCACTATGATATGATTTGATATGGCCAATATGATTTGTTTGGGGGGCGTATGGATGCATCCTAGATATGATATGATATGATATGATATGCTTTGATATGATATGATATGGTGACTGGGGCTGGGTGCAATCCACTCCTTTCAAAAAATATGGGAGCTGGTCACTCCAACTGGTACATGAGGACACCTCTCATATTATCGGCTTATTTGAAAGGTATCCCCTCTATATGATTATGATATGCTATGATATGATACGTTATGATATGGGCTCGTGGTGGATGACTGTCCTAACCTTTACTCTTGTACCTTATTTATATCTCTTTCATTATGCTTCGTTGTTCGTTTCCGTTTATTATATATATCTGTTCACTGGGCTTTTTAAGCTCAGCCGCACGTTTTCTTTTCGTGAGCGACAGGTATCTAAGCTAGGAGCTTTGGGATTATGCTTTGGATGGGATGAGAGTGTAGATGGAGCTTTGACCTTAGATGACCACCTTTATCTTATGACCTTGTTTTAGTCATGGATTTCATTTGTATTCGTACCTTTTGATTATTTTCCTTTCCGTGAACTTATGTATTATTCAAGTCGTGTTGACTTGACTTTCTCTTATGTATTTATTAAGACTTCCGCTGTGTATTTATGTATGCTTTGATTTGTCGCCATAATGTGATACTTCTACCCTTGTCGGGTTGGGGTGTTACAACCACTCTGTGATAACTAGAAACTATAAGATAAATTAGGTTATGCTAGTTTGAAATCCAAAACAGTCCCTAGAAGGGGTATTTGGCTTTAGGCAGTCAAATGGGTCAAACCCATGTTTACTGTACATTGGCCTTAATCCCAACTTCAACCTAGCTTAATTAAGCCATAATAATCTATTTTTAAGTTCTAAGTAACCATTTAGATAGATATAGTACTCTTGAATCATTTGTGGGATTTTCAGCCATTATAGAAACCTAATAAGCCAATATAAGCTAGAAGCTTGTTTGGCCCTTTTTCTTTCCATTTCTGAGTTCTATTTGGTCATATTAGAGTAATCTAAATAGTCTAGCTTGGTTTTTTTTGTTGTATGCCTTCTGCACATCTCTGTGCAACTGTGCAGAACAGCCAAAATAGCAGCTGATCATCAGCTTATTCACTTAAGCTCAGACCTTGGTTTTTGGATTTAAAGTAGTTCATATAGCTAACTTTAAAATAATCATCTGGTATTCCACATATTAGCTTATTACATAGCTTAAATAAGGCCTGCATTTTTCCCTCAATTTCATCAGTATCTGCTGATTCAGATTTGTCTGACAAACACCAACTGATCTTGGCCCAAATTGGACCTCAATTGGTGTGATTGTCATGGGGCTTTTAGGTTTTTAAGATAACCAGTAATATAGGCTAGATTTTGCCCCCATAATATTTTGCTTCTCAGCTTATTTAAGTGCTTTAAATAGGTCTGCAAGTAGGGGAGTTGACTGTCATTTTTGACAAATTTGATTGTTGACCCAAACTGCTTTTTTGCTTTTCCAGAGTACTTATTTTAGCTTTTTCAGTTGTTTCATGCTTTTTCAAGTTGTTTTAACTTATCCTAAGCTTTTGGTAATTTTTCAAGTCTTTTAGCTTATTTTTGGCTTATTGGCAAACTGCTTATCTGCCCAAAACTGCTTATCAGGCTTTGATAACTTCCACTTTTAATTTTCCTAGCTTTTTAATAATATTTTAGATTCATCTGTAAAGTTTCATAATTTTCTGAATAGTTTTAATATTTTTAATCTTTTTTATTAGTTTCTATTAGTAATAAAATCATAATAAATAGAATATTAATCAGAAAAATATAAATCCAATTTTCATAATTTTATTTTGTCATTTTTAATCTAGGAAAAATATAATCTTATTTTTAACCTTAAGAAAAACCAAAAATAGAAATATAGTGATAGCTTCTATTTAATAGAATTTATCTTTTTAAATTTTAATTAAGTAAGTTTCATTTTTATAATTTTCTTAGCTTCTATTTACTTAATAATATTTTTAGAAAAAGTTTTAGAATTTTCTTAGTTCATTTAGTATTTTTTATAAATTTAAATAGTTTAATAAGTAATTAAATAATAAATAATTAATAATAAATAGAAATAAAGTGTAAAAAATATATAATTTAAGTTTTTAAATAAGTTTTAAGTAATTTTACATTTTTAGGTTTTAAATTTCATAAATTTAAGTTTTTGTCCCATTTTAGCTTTTCCGTTACGCGTTTTAGTTTATTTATTCGCGTTTAATTGTATTGTGTATATTTGTTTTAATTTGTTATTTAGAATTGTTAAAAAAGCAAAATCAAAAATATCTGATTCATCAATCACTCTAATCCAAAGCTTTTCACAGTTTTCCATTCACACCTCGTTGGGAAACGACCCGGGTCATCACTTGCCTGGTTTCACACTACACACGAGTATTCGTTCTGAGACTGCATATATTTATATATACGTTTTAAGACGGATCAATCACTCCCTCAGACCAAAAATCAGTTAAGGAATCTATCCAACCCACGTAATCTAGCAATGGTGGAGAATGGGAAAATTGTGGTTCAGAATGTGCAAGGGAGAGCTGGAAGAAACATGGGTCGAGGTTATGTGCAGAATAGAGCAGGGAATGCCAATCAGGGTCAAGGGAAACAGATCAAGTGTTATAATTGTGGGGGGCTTGGACACATTGCTAGAAACTGCAATCAACCTAAACGTCCTCAGAACTCAGATTATTTCAAAGACAAGATGCTGTTAATGCAAGCTCAAGAGAATGGAGCTGTATTGGATGAGGAAGAGTTATTGTTCTTGGCAGGAGATGGGGGAAATACTTTTGATGAAGATGTGGATGAGCAACCAGTTCAAGATCTAGCACTTAATGATCCTAACATCTTCAAGGCAGATGACTGTGATGCATTTGACTCGGATGTAGATGATGAACCTACCGCTCAAACAATCTTCATGGCTAACTTGTCTTCCTTGGTCTCATCTCCCCGTCAAGTTGGTCCTTCTAATGCATCCGTGATATCTGAGGTACTAAAAATTTATGACACATATCATATAGTCGAGGGACAAAAGAATCCCAAAGAAGTACATCAGGCAGATGTTTCTGACACAAGTAATGTTGATATGGAAAATAGCAATATTATTTCATATGAACAGTATTTGAATCACAACAACTCGCCTAATGTACCAAATGGTGAATCTTTTGTAAATAATGATGTTTGTGTTGTAAGTAATGTAGGTGCCTTAGATAATGCGTGTAATTTAGATAATGCATATGAGTGTCATGAGAACAAATTGCCTGTCCCTGATGATGACTTGATCACTAGACTTAACATTTATAAAGAACAAGTGGCTATGTATGAACAGCGTGCTAAGTTTGAGCTTAATGAACGTGAGCAGAAATTAGAAGGTCAAATGAGTACACTTATTAAAGAGTCTAGAGTAAGAGAAGAAACATTAAAATTAGAGTTGAGTTCTTTGAAAAGTCAGCTAGAACAGTCTGTCAAACAGAAACAGGAAGCACAAAAGTGTGTAACTACACTTAAGCTAGACATCAAACAAAAAGAAACAACACTTTTAAATGATTTCTCTAGACTCAAGACATTAAAAAATAAGCTTGAAGATAAGTTGTACACACAAGACCAAACCAGACAAACTGCCCAACTGATGTATAAGCACAGAAAGTTAAGTGACAAGCATAGTGAAAGCAATGTAGGTAAATCTAAATTAGCTATTCATGAAATTGCTAAGATAGCCCAACCTGCATTATATGATTCTAATGTGATGTTTATGCCTAATCATGACCCGCCTGAGCATATCTACACAGAAGAAGAGGATGAGTTAAGTGAGAGAACAAGGGTTAGAATGAATGAGAAAATGAGGGATCCCAAGTGCATAGTCGGACGAATAATAATCAAACCCCATGACTATAGTGAGGAAAATCGTTTGACTGTGTTTGCTCCTCAAAAGAAGTTAACACCTGAACAGATATTCTGGAAACAAGATAATGAAAAACTTAAGGTAGAAAAACTTAAGGCCAACACCCCCCTCATTAGAAAAGTTGCGTCCATAACGGTGTATCCTCCCAATACACCTAGGAATTTGGTGCCTTTGTCTCTTCCCACTGAATGCAAAACCTTTATTAGCTTATATGTGCTTTGGCAATTATTTGCTGATTTTGATAAAACATGTAAGAAGAGAATCACACCAACCGGCATTACTGAGGGGGAAAGGTGTTTTGAACATGCAAAAAGGTGTTACTTAACTGAGGTCATGCCATTCTTTAAACTACTTAAAGAACATTTTGAAGGGTTGCAAACTGCCCTTAAAGCCGAAATAAAAGAAATGGAAGTAGTGTTTAAAGACATGGAAAATGAGGTGAATGAATATGCAATAGAGCTTAAGAGTCGAGAGATTGAAAGAAAAAACATACTCATTACTAACGACAACTTGATTGCTAAATGTATTGCACAAGATGTATTTTACACTGTTACTGATTCTGCATTGTCCGCTTGTCAATTTAATGAGTATGCTATTGCGTTAAATGTCACCCAGAATCGTGTTGTTGAGCTTGAGGGGGAGAATTTAAAATTGCTTGAAAAAATTCAAAATGATGACCATGATAATATGGTTAAACGTTTTTCAAAATTAGAAGTTGAATATCTTAATTTGCAATTGAAACATCAACATTTAAATGAAAAACATAAAATATCAAATGACAAGACATCCTTGGATGCTCCTGAATTTGATACTTATTTTGAATTAAGCAAACGAGATGAGATAATTCAAGCTCACACGAACACGATTCGACTGCTGAGGGCCCAAATTGCCCAATTGAAATCCAACAAGTATGAAGTGTATGGCACCAATAAACCTTCGTCTTCAGATTCTCAGAATTTTCAATATCAAAACACCATAAATAAGTTACATTATGAAAATGAGTGTTATCGAGAAGAAAATTCAAAGGTTAAACAACATTTCAAAGAGTTATATGATTCTATTAAAGTTATAAGAAGCAATCACAATGATCAAATAACCTCTTTGACAAATGAAATTGAGAATCTTAAGGCTCGGGTGAAAGGTAAAATGCCATGCACCACTTGTAATTGTGATGCACCAAAGGCTACTGATAGTAAAAAGTATGATGTTGATGTTGGGCGTATTCCATTTAAGCTTAGAAATAACAGCTTTGCCCATCAAACATATCTCAATCATCTTAGAGAGGGTCTTGACACACTTCGTGAGGTAGTTGAAGAGGATAGGACTGATAAGCCACTTGATAGGGCAGTTGTCTATGCCTGCAAACTCACGAAAAGGATTCAGGAAAACTTAGAATATGCCATAGGCTCAATTCCTAAGTTTAGCAGCCATAGAGATAGATTTGTTGCATCATCATTCACTGTTGAGAACAAGCATGTAGCCTTTGATCTACCACCTAAAACATCAGAACCCAACACATCATTATCAGGAAGGCATGTGACAGAAAAACAAACTAATGTTCCCTTCGATGCTTCTACAGGAGTAAAAAGTGACACCCAAGCTAGCGGGTCAAGGTCTAGAGGAAATGCAAGAAAGGATAGGACTGCGCCAGCTAAGAATGATCACTTGAAGAATGTAGAAGCCCAACCTAGGAACAATAAGTTTGCAATGAGTAGGATGAATCGTGTTGATTCTAGTATCAAAAGTACTGTAATTAATTCGAATTCTAATGCTATCTGTAAAACATGCGACAATTGTTTAATTTCTGCTAATCATGATGAGTGTGTTGTGTCTTTCTTGATGTCTTCTGCTTCACCCCATGTTAAGAATGTTAGGATAACTGAAACATGCAAGAAAGTTTGGAAAGCAACAGGAAAAACATTTGCTAGCGTAGGCTATCAATGGAGACCCACTGGAAGGAAATTCAATTTAGGAAAACAGTGCACATTACCTAAAATGAATAAGCATAAAATTGTGAAAGTTAAGGAATGGAGACCCACTGGAAGGAAATTCAATTTAGGAAAACTGTGCTCAAATCCTAAAATGAATAAGCATAAAATTGTGAAGGTTAAGGAATGGAGACCAACTGGTAGAATCTTGCCTTTAGGGTCACAATGCCTTCCACATAGGTCTTGTCCTGTCTCTAGTACTGTCTCCACTATAACGACAGTAGCGTCTGCGAACTCTGTGGTTCCAGAATATTTGTGTGCTGACCAAACGGACCCCAATTGCTCGTGGGGATCCACATTTTCCAGTTATCCATTGCTGTCTGGTTTCAAATGCAGGTCGTACAAATCGTCCTGTGGTATTTGGACTCAGGCTGCTCAAAACATATGACTGGGGATCGCTCGCGGCTCAAGAACTTCGTGAAAAAGTTTATCGGGACAGTTAGATTTGGAAACGACCACTTTGGTGCTATTATGGGTTATGGAGATTATGTATTTGGTGACAGTGTAATCTCAAGGGTATATTATGTGGAAGGACTAGGGCACAATCTGTTTTCTGTGGGTCAATTTTGTGACTCAGATCTGGAAGTGGCTTTCAGAAAACATACATGTTTCGTCAGAGAATTGGATGGTATAGATCTCCTCAAGGGCAGTCGGGGCACCAATCTATACACCATATCGATTGAAGAAATGTTGAAGTCCTCTCCCATATGCTTGCTTTCTAAAGCCTCTAAAACAAAATCATGGCTGTGGCATCGTCGTTTGAACCACTTGAACTTCGGTACCATAAATAATCTTTCCCGTAAAGATCTAGTTAGAGGGATGCCCAGACTAAAATATGAGAAAGATCATCTCTGCTCTGCATGTCAACTGGGTAAAAGCAAGAAACAAACCCATAAGCCTAAAACCATCAACACCAACTTGGAAGTACTTCATACCCTCCACATGGACTTGTGCGGTCCAATGAGAATACAAACCATAAATGGAAAGAAGTATGTTCTGGTGATAGTAGATGATTATTCTCGGTTCACATGGGTAAAGTTTTTGAGAACCAAGGACGAAACTCCAGAGGTTATCATTAAACTGATAAAACAGCTGCAAGTAAGGCTCGATAAAACTGTCAGAATCATCCGCACTGATAATGGTACTGAGTTTGTTAACCAACAACTCCGTAATTTCTCTGAAAGTATTGGCATCACGCATCAGAAAAGTATCCCTCGCACTCCTCAACGGAACGGAGTGGTTGAACGAAGGAACCGTTCTCTGGTGGAAGCTGCAAGAACTATGCTTATATTTTCAAAGGCACCGATGTTTCTCTGGGCAGAGGCTATTGCAACAGCGTGTTATACTCAAAACCGATCCCTAATTCATCCTGTTCATGAGAAGACTCCCTTCGAGTTAATTCATAACAAGAAACCAGATCTCTCTTTTCTCCGTGTGTTTGGTGCACTTTGCTATCCAACTAACGATAGTCAAGACTTGGGAAAGTTAAGAGCTAAAGCAGATGTAGGTATTTTTGTTGGATACGCACCAGACAGTAAAGGATATCGAATCTACAATAAGAGAACCCGTAAAATCATGGAAACCATTCATGTTACGTTCGATGAGCTGAGTGAGCAACCTGCTTCAGGACAAATTAGTTCTGGACCCGATCTTAACCTTTTGTCACCTGGACCCATTAGTTCAGGTCTTGTACAGAATTCCACGCCTGCTGATTCTTATGTGCCACCTACATGCGAGGAGTTGAAGAAGTTATTCGATCCTATGTTTGATGAATACTTTGAGCCAACGAATGGAACCATCCCAAGTGAACCTGCTATACTTCCTATGGCTGAGGTTCAAGCCCCACAAGGTTCAGAAGGCCCAACAGCTTCAGTATCAGTCAGTCTCAATGCTCCAGCTGCCAGTCAATCTCCTTCATCATCAAACGCTCAATCTTCTCCAGTAATACAAGAATCTTTAGATAATCATTCTTTGGAAGTTAACCCTTTTGCTCATGTTGATGAGGTTCCTTTTGAAAACATATTTGCTCCTGAACATACATCAGACACATCCTCACTTGAAGAACACAGCACTGCTACATCTGTTCATAACCCTCAACCTCACGATCATCTCAGAAAATGGACCAGTGATCATCCAATCGACAACATCATAGGCAATCCCTCACGTCCAGTATCCACACGTAATCAACTAGCCACTGATGCACTATGGTGCTTCTTCAATTCTGTATTGTCCAAAGTCGAACCAAAAGATGCCAAAGAAGCAATGACTAAAGATTGCTGGTTCCAGGCTATGCAGGATGAAATCCATGAATTTGATCGACTTGAAGTATGGGAATTAGTGCCTCCTCCAGAGCTTGCAATGATCATTGCTTTAAAGTGGATCTTCAAAGTGAAGCTTGATGAGTATGGTGATGTGTTAAAGAACAAGGCACGGTTAGTTGCTAAAGGATTCAGACAAGAAGAGGGCATTGATTTTGAAGAATCGTTTGCTCCGGTTGCTAGAATTGAAGCTATAAGAATCTTCCTGGCAAATGCTGCTAGTCGAAATATGATAGTCTACCAGATGGATATCAAAACAGCATTCTTGAATGGTGACTTAAAGGAAGAAGTTTATGTGAGTCAACCCGAAGGATTCGTGGATGCTGAACATCCTACTCATGTTTACCGCTTGAAGAAGGCTCTTTATGGGCTAAAACAGGCGCCAAGGGCATGGTACGATACATTGTCCAAGTTCCTCCTAGTGAATGGATTCTCCAAGGGTGTTGTTGATCCCACACTATTCACCAGGAAGTCAAGAAACCATCTACTACTAGTTCAGATTTATGTAGATGATATCATCTTTACTTCAACAGATCCTAGTGAATGTGATAGATTTTCTAAGGAGATGAATTCCAAGTTCCAAATGTCCATGATGGGACAAATGTCATTCTTCTTAGGATTACAAGTTTCTCAAAGTCCCGGAGGCATATTCATTAATCAATCCAAATACGCCAACGAGATCTTGAAAAAGTTTGGATTCGATTCAAGTGAGCCTGTTGACACACCCATGGTTGATAGAACAAAGCTGGATGAAGATCCTTCAGGGATTCCAGTGGATATAACAAAGTATCGAAGCATGATTGGATCATTTATGTACATCACTGCTAGCAGACCAGATCTTCTGTTTGCTGTGTGTATGTGTGCTCGGTATCAATCCAGGCCAACCAAGAAGCATGTTGAAGTGGTAAAAAGGATCTTCCGATATTTTCAAGGCATAGTTCATATGGGTCTCTGGTATCCTAAGGACACAGCAATGGAGTTAACGGCTTATGCTGATGTTGATCATGCGGGATGTCAAGACACTCGTCGCAGTACGTCAGGAGGAGCACAATTTTTAGGGGAAAAGTTGGTTAGTTGGTCTTCTAAGAAGCAGATGAGTACTTCCATATCATCTACTGAAGCTGAGTACATTGCCATGTCTGCTTGCTGTGCACAAATCCTTTGGATGCGATCACAACTTTCGGACTATGGATTCTCATACAACAAAATTCCCCTATATTGTGACAACAAAAGCGCCATTGCTCTTTGTTGTAACAATGTTCAGCACTCCAGGTCTAAACACATCGACATCAGGCATCACTTCATCAGGGAACAGGTGGAAAAAGGAATTGTGGAGCTATACTTCGTGAGGACAGAGTTTCAGTTAGCTGATATCTTCACCAAGGCTCTCCCAAGAGAAAGGTTTCAGTTTATTCTCCCACGCCTTGGCATGAAGAGCATGACACCTGAAACCCTCAAGTGTCTTCAGGAAGAAAAGGAGGAGTAAAGGATTGTCTTCTTATATCCTTGTACATAGTTGTATATATCTTAATCAAAAAGAAAATACAAAAATATAAAACCTATAAAAAACCATAAAAATTAAAAAATCAGAAAATACCAAAAATAGTCCTACCTAGGCATGTCTTCTGTTTATCGATAACATTTACGGATCTAGAAATGTCATTCAACAATGACACGGATCTTTAAATGAAGCTCGAGCAGAAGTTATACTTATCAGTTAAAACATGTCTTTATGGCTTGCAGTTACTTCATACTGCAACCCGCAATATACACTGGGGAAAGCACGTCGCCAAAAAGACGGTTGTTCCTCCAACTGGGTGATGTTCACCTGGGCATGGATTACTTTATATCCATGTTTCACCGACTTGATGTACGTTTCAGTGCGTCATTTCGTGTATTAGAAGAGAAGTCTTCTTTACATCAGACTCTTTATCTTGTTTGATTCTTCAAGAGAGTCTTGATGTTACACAAGGTGGTAAATTGAATTAAATTTTCACAAATACTCGTCGCTTAATTGAATGACTACAGCTCTTTTTAATAGAAAATGGGTCGTTAATTAAGGGGGAGAGTACTTGTTCAAATTTCTGACACCTTGCCAAAGTTGTGCAACATCAGCAGTGACACTCTCTAGTGGTTTAAGGGGGAGCATAGTATGCTCCTAAATCAGAATACATTTCAACCTGACCACATTTTCTCCCAAATTTTCTAAACGTATTTAAATCACTTGGGATCACAAATCTCAAATGGTTTGAAATTTTTGATCGGGGGAGAGAATGTGATTTAAATATGAAATTCTGATAAAATGTAATGATTTGGAAGTTAATGTAAGTTCTCCCATATGTGCTAAACCATTTTGTATATCAAGGCACATATTGAGGGGGAGCAAAATGCTTTGGTCATAAAAGCAAGCTCTTCCATATGTGCTAAAATCTTCTCGTATATCGATGCACATATTGAGGGGGAGCAAATGGTTTTATCAAAACAAAGGATTTGGCATCTCACGTGAGCAGGGCTCAGACTTCACCAATGAATTGACAAAACTTGAATTGCCATCAATCGAAAGGATACGTCTTGGCCGGGTAATAATTTCAAGCTGGTCTAACCAGTGATGTAAGCGTGTCTCGAAAAAGATGTATCTGAGTAGAGAGTACCATTTCGAGAAACTTTCTGTGGATTTGACCAGGCCGGGTAATAATTTCAAGCTAGTATATCTAGTGATGTAAGCGTGTCTCGAATCGGTCATGTTCACTGAAAGTGGATCAATTCAAAAAGTGCGAGCTCTACCTAACATGTGCAAATTTATAAAACTATCACTCGAGCACATGTTGAGGGGGAGCATTTGAAAAATATAAAACTCTCAAGTGTTTGCAAAAATGTGTTTCGAAATCATGAACACTTTGAGAGATTTTTCAAAGATTTGGTTTGGCAATTGTGGAAGAACACCAAAGAACAACCATTGTATTTCATATAATGGAGTTATAAGGATGGTAAGGTTAGGTACAAGTTCCCACGATCCCGCCAGAGCCGGAGGGATCTACCCAGGGACAATCCACTAGTTAGTGTAGAAGTCCTTAGGTATGATTAAAAAGGAGAAAAGTGAATGAGGGAAGAGTGCCGACTGAGATGGAGCTAACACTGGAACAAACCCAACAAGGTGTTAGTTATGAAGTCTCGGTAAGCGCTGAAGGGGTTGAAGAATGAAAAAGAATTGTAAAGAGAAAGGGTGAAAAGAAATAGCCCTCCTTACAACTTAGGCAGAAACCAGGTCAATACATATGCTGTCAGAATCACTTAGTTGATTGCTGGCATTGAAGACAAAGTATCATGGACCCAGTGATACGCTGCACAACCCTCCCTAGCCACTCAAGGTCCCTCAAAGGACTCTTGTTTCAATTGTCACGGAGTTCAATACATTTCTATCGTCTCTCTCACTCCGAGTTAGATGATATTGAAAAGGTGGCAGTCCTCTCCAGCCTCCGCTCACTAAATCAAATCGCACTATCGAGTCTAGAGCCACGAGATGCATAATAAGATCTCATAGGGACACGAATTATTTATACACTGGTTGTTCAACATTAAGGACACCAGTTGTAAACTCATGAGTCCTACGCAGATCTTAGCAATCTGCCAGAACATTTATGAGAGAATTTACAAATGTAATTCTCAATGATTGAATGGAAATTCCTGCCAGGGTCAACATCAAGCAGCCCTGAAAGCAGGTCACTTCGGTAATTCCTCGTGGATTACGCTTAGTGGTCGCGACGGTTTCAACCGGTCTACAGTCGTGGAGTGATCTCCAGCGACTCACCTAATCGTTGATTTACTACGGTAAAATCTTAAAAAGCCCTCTGTGGGTTTTCGATTAGGAACGGTCTTGGTAAGGATTAGAGAGAGTTTTCACAATATGCTGTTGACTATCTCGAAGTCCAAACTTGTAAGAACCGGTCGAATTATTGCTAACTGTCGTATGCAGGAACTTCTGGCGATTGTAGCAGTGGAATGCTGTAGCTGGTTGCTGTGGTAGCTGGTTGCAGAAAAGATGCCAATCCATCACCACATGCTCACACCACATCATCATCAAAGAAGTCATGATCAACCTAAAAGACCTTCAACACAGCTTCTACTAACTCTGATGCTGAAGATCATGACACCATATCGTGTGAGCATGTCGGCTCTAAGTATATTTCATCACATGGAGACCTACTACTGAAAGATGACTTTGAGACTCAAGTGGGATGATACTTTCAAAGTTTACTCAAAGTTCATCCAAGACAAAAGAGAAGTCATCTTAAGATCACGGATGTTTGCACAACAATCTATGATATTGAAGAATCAATGGTTACGAGCTATGATGTCAAGATCCAAGGAAGAAGTGCTGAATTTCAGAACATTACTTATGGGGTGACCTCCCTTAGGGGGAGATTGTGAGGAATATGAATATTCAGCTGAAGACTCGGTCACCCCGAGTACTCATTAGCTCATCATAGCTCGTAGGATTATCAGTAATATTATTAGTATTATTAGTTTAGTCGTATTTATATTTGTGGATTGGGTCGGGACTTTCCCCACTGTCAGCTCACTCCACAGCCCACTAGGGGCATATTAAGTAGTATGTATAAATACCCCTTCCCTTGCAAGGGAAGGGTTGGAACTTCCCTACATTTCAAGCTAATATACACATAGTTTTCTCTCTCTAGAAGTTCCCACTTTCTCTCTCTAGTTCTTGTTCATTCGATCCAAATCTAAGCCTCAAACAAGTGTTTCTTGCATTGTGAATACCCTACAATAGGATATTGGGCGGCTGGATTGAAAACAGGCGCGGCAATCATCACAATCCAAGGGAAACCTGTAAACAAGAGCAAACAACACAAAAGAGCACAGCACAGTGGGATTCCCCCCACACATAGTGTTAGAAATAAGAGAGAAGACAGAAACATGGGCGTTTACCCATGCAATGCTAATGTTTTTGTTAACCGAGTCACTAGCTTGACTTGACCCCGAATTCATTGGTTCATGGGGAAAGTTTGGAGATCCGGGACAACCATGGGTGGTATGTCCCCTCCAAAGTAATGCTTCAACCTATGACCGTTCACCTTGAAGTTTGGTCCATCGGTTTGAGATAACTCGATGGTGCCATAAGGAAAAACTTTGGCAACGGTGAATGGTCCAGTCCAACGGGTTTTAAGTTTACCCGAGAATATATTCAATCTAGAGTTAAAAAGAAGGACTCGATCACCAATGTTAAAAACGCGGTTCTTGATTTTTGAGTCATGGATCTTCTTTGTCTTTTCTTTGTAGATTCTCGTAGGCTTGATCACGAAGTTCATTTAATTCATTGAGTTGAACTTTGCGGTGATCACCCGCGGAGTTTAGGTCGAAGTTGGCATGTTTTAAGGCCCAATAAGCTTTGTGCTCGAGCTCGATCGCAGATGGCACGCCTTTCCGTACACGAGCTTATAAGGAGTACACCCGATGGGTGTCTTGTAAGCTGTACGGAAGGCCCAAAGTGCATCATCTAGTTTATCCGACCAAGATGCACGGTTTTCACCTACGGTCCTTTCCAAGATTCTTTTAATACCACGATTTGAAACCTCCACTTGTCCACTTGTTTGTGGGTGATACGCGGTAGAAAGACGGTGAGTAATACCGTATTTAAGCATGACTTTTGCAAATTGTTCATTGCAAAAGTGCGTACCGCGATCACTAATGATAGCACGCGGAGTTCCAAACCGAGAAAAGAGTGATTTCAGAAATTTACACACTACTCGGGCGTCGTTGGTGGGGAGAGCTTTCGCTTCGACCCATTTAGACAAATAATCGACAGCCACGAGTATATATTTGTTCCCTCGTGAAGACGGGAACGGGCCCATAAAGTCAATGCCCCAAACGTCAAAGATTTCACAAACTTGAACGACGTTTTGTGGCATTTCATCTTTTTGAGAGATCTTTCCGTGACGTTGACAAGAGTCACCAGATTTGACTAAGTCATGGGCATCACGGTAGATTGTGGGCCAATAGAAACCGGAATCAAGCACCTTCTTGGCGGTGTAATTGGCACCATGATGTCCCCCTGTGGGTCCATTGTGGCAAGCCTTAAGAATTTCAACGGCTTCTTGGCCGTGAACACACCGCCGGATGACTTGATCCGCACAAACTTTAAACAAGTAGGGGTCGTCCCAAAAGTAATGCTTCACATCTTTGAAGAATTTGTTCTTTTGTTGGGACGACATCCCTTTCACAACAAAGTTCCCTGCATGGTAATTTGCAAAATCGGCAAACCATGGGGTAGTAGAATCACCACGAAAAGATACCACGTTAAGTGTCTCGAGAGGAAATGATTCATTTATTTCCTTTCTCTCGAGCACACTTTGGTGAGGATTCTCTAATCGGGACAAATGATCAGCAGCAAGGTTCTCCGCTCCTTTTTTATCACGGATGATGATATCAAATTCTTGCAGGAGGAGAACCCAACGGAGCAATCTCGGCTTTGCATCTTGTTTTGCAAAGAGATATTTGAGAGCCGAGTGGTCCGTATACACTATGCTTTTTGACAAGATCAAGTATGGCCGAAACTTTTCGAAAGCATACACCACGGCTAATAATTCCTTTTCCGTTATGGTGTAATGAGCTTGAGCCTCGGTCATAGTTTTGCTAGCATAGTGTATAGGCTGAAAGTGTTTTGTTTTCCGTTGCCCCAAGACCGCACCTATGGCAAAATCACTTGCATCGCACATAAGTTCAAAAGGTAGGTCCCAATCGGGGGCAACTAAAATCGGTGCTTCAGTAAGCTTTTTCTTAAGAGTTTGAAAAGCTTCAATGCACTCTTTGGAGAAAATAAACGGAGTTTCCTTTTCAAGGAGACGGGTCATCGGCCGGGCGATTTTTGAAAAATCTTGAATGAATCTACGATAGAAACCGGCGTGACCAAGAAAACTCCGAATGCCTTTAACGGTTGTGGGATGAGGTAGCTTAGCAATAATATCAACTTTAGCTCTATCCACCTCAATCCCGTTCTTTGAAATCTTATGGCCGAGGACGATGCCCTCTTTGACCATGAAATGACTTTTCTCCCAATTTAGACAAAGATTAGTGTCTTCACACCGTTTAAGCATATTGTCCAAATGGGAGAGACATGTGGTGAAAGAATCCCCAAAGACCGAGAAATCATCCATAAAGACCTCCATAGTCTTTTCGATCATGTCATGAAAAATGGCCATCATACACCTTTGGAACGTGCCCGGAGCATTACATAAGCCAAAAGGCATACGTCGGTAGGCAAACGTTCCATAAGGGCACGTGAAAGTGGTCTTTTCTTGATCTTGCGGATCAATGGGAATTTGGAAGTAACCCGAGAAACCGTCAAGGAAACAATAGTATTCGTTTCCCGCTAGTCTTTCGAGCATTTGGTCCATGAAGGGTAAAGGAAAGTGGTCTTTACGGGTGGCGTCATTTAACTTTCGGTAGTCAATGCATACACGCCATCGCGTTACCAATCGAGTAGGAATCAACTCGTTTTCATCATTTTCAATAACGGTAATGCCACCCTTTTTAGGTACGCAATGAACGGGGCTCACCCAAGGACTATCCGAGATAGGGTAAATCAATCCGGCATCAAGGAGTTTAAGAACTTCCTTTTTGATAACCTCGTGAATTTTGGGATTAACCCTTCTTTGATGTTGAACCGCTGGTTTAAAGTCATCTTCCATTAAAATCTTGTGTGTACAAAATTTCGGGTTAATACCCTTAATGTCGGAAAGTTTCCAAGCGATGGCTCGCTTGTGTGACTTTAAAACCTTTATGAGAGCGGTCTTCTCCTCATCATTTAAATCTTTAGCAATTATGACGGGTAATTTATCGGTACCCTCCAAAAATGCATATTCGAGATGAGGCGGTAAGTCCTTAAGTTCGACCTCAGGAGGATCATCAACAGATTTGATTTCCTCATTATGAAGTTCTTTCGGAGGGGAAGATGGTGGGTCAGCATTAAGCAACTTCTCAATGAGAAGAATATCTCCCTCCATGTCAAATACACCATCATCAATTCCAGAATAAATTGAATCATTTGATAAACAAGCCTCAATCTCTTCCAAGATGAAGTCACCTCCTTCAAACGGAGTGAGAGAGGGGGAAGAGAGAGCAATTGTAGGATTAGATGAAGTGGGATTGCCACTTAGCACTTCTTGAAAGTATTCCTCGCATGTAGAATCAAGGATATCAATTTGATTAATTGACTTGCTTTTATGCTTGAGAAGATCTTTTGAAGTGCTTTCAATATTAATGACCAGTTTTTCATCTCCGACCCTAAAAGTCATCTCACCTTCGTAGACATCAATTAATGCACGAGCCGTTTTCAAGAATGGTCTTCCCAAAATAAGGGGGACACGAGGATCGGCATCAAAATCGACCACTACGAAGTCAGCAGGAAAATGAAACTTGCCAACCTTCACGAAGACATCTTCGGCAATACATTTCGGAATAGTAACCGATCGATTTGCAAGCTCTAGTGTCATTCGTGTATCAGTAAGCTCCGGAAGAGAAAGATTTTCCCAAACTGAAAGAGGCATTAGATTGATGCTTGCGCCAAGATCGGCCAAGGCAAAGCATTCATCTAGCTTTTGAAAATCACAAGGGATGAGAAATTTGTCGGGGTCCCCTAGTTTTTTGGGAAACTTTTTAAGGATCACTGCCGAACAATTCTCATTCATTGGAGTCTTTGGCAATTCCAACAATTTTTCCTTATTGCTAAGGAGACTCTTTAATGTTGAAGCAAACTTTGGCATGTAGAGAAGAGCATCCGCAAAACTAATATCGAAGTGTAACTTTTGAAAGATTTCAAGAAACTTCATCATTTGACTATTAGTTTTGTCATGGAGCTTCTGATCATTAAGCCTCGACGGATAAGGAATCGGGGGCTTAGGATTTGTCATCGGAACATCGGGTTCCGGAATTGGAGTTTGGACGACCGGAGGTTGGACCTGTGCGGTACTTTGTGGGCTAGCAATTTGCACTTTTTCCTTTGTCACCTCGGTCTCTCGACTCACTTCCCTCGGAGGAGGGGGCATTGGAGTCGAGGGTCCATTATGCGTCTTACCACTACGAGTGGTGACGCTTTCAACTCAGCATTAGGGTTAGGAATGGTATTGCTCGGAAGTCGTCCGGAAGATGAAGAAGACTGGTTCATGTTTGTAGGATCCCACGAAAATCCATTATGATAATCCTCATTAATTAATGATAATCTCAACTTACTGTTTAACAAAACCCATTTTTACAGGGAAATTTGAACTTTTCTCTTATTTGTTGTTATTAACCTGTTACGTTTCACGATTATATGTTAAGTAACGACGCGGACTCGAGACACAATTCGATCACGACACCACTTTTTCACAAATGTCAACCAATGACAATACTTATATTTAACAAGTGACCATTTCTTGATTTTCCTAAATCATTACCAAATATTACATTTAGACCACCACTAATCACCATTTATTTAATTTAAGCATTTCACTAATCACCCTTTAAACTACAAAGCCAAATGGGCTGTTCAGCCCACCAACACTCACGTCACACTAACTACAGGCCAACTCAAAAACCCACATCCTCTTTTATTATTTTATGTGGTGTTCGACCTCCCCACACCCTCCAAAACAGGCCTAGATCTTCCAATTTTTAAACACAACTCACAAATGTTTTTGCACCACCTAGCTCGCCACCACTAGACTATGAACGAGCCAAGTTCCAAATTTACAGGTCGCATTTTGCTATGATTTTCAAAGCCCATTTGCTTGTCCCATTTCACTAAAATCGTTATATACAAAAACCATAAAACACAACCGTTTTAATTCACGCATTTTCCTACGACTTCCTAACGAACATATTAGCATTATGTGATGTTTAAAAAGACAGTAAGGACCGAAATTAGGAAGGCTACTCGTAAAGCTCACTCTTGCACATATTTAAAATACATGTCGACCCATATATAATTGGAAAACAAGAGATAAGCGTTACCAACCTTGTGAAATATCTAAGATATTTTCATGTCAGAAACATGTTAGCATGGCCCTCAACCTCTGCCATCTAACAGTAACTAACAATAATAGAGGGGAAGTCAAGAAAAACGCTATATTATACCTAACCTATCACTTTCTACACACACTACTCACCCCTCTCTCCTTCCTCATTTTCCGGCCACGAAATCCGGCCACCACCAGCACACCGCCGCTCACCCTACTACACCGCCAACACCATTTTAATCCTCTTACCATTCTCATCATTTCCTTATACCTCACGCGCCTTAAACCCACCACATCCATTCCTTTTCTTTCGGTAACTCACATGTTTTTCGGCGAGTTTTTCGGCAACACAGATGGAAGTAACGAGTTTAGATCGAGTGTTTGGAGCAGTTTTGGATCTCTTTTGGTTTGTTGCTGTCGCCGCCGTGTGCAGCCACCACAGCCGCCTCTTCCCTCTCATCTTCTCTCGATTTGTTTAGTGGTATGGTAAAACCACTCGCGTTCTTCCTTTTGTTAACATATTTATTTTATTTTGTTATGGCTTTCGTGGATTCAAAACGGACACAACTCGTTATTATAAATTTTTGTGGTTAAAGATGGATATTAAGACGGATTAAAACTTGTTTGGAAATCGAATCGGTGGTAAGAATAGTTGTGTTGTCACAGTCGAGGGTTTTGGTCTCGATATAGTTTTTGTGATTGTTCCGTGTTAGGTATGCTTGCCAAATTTCAGCCGAGACCTCCCATGGTCTCGCGTTATTATGTTCTTGATGTTATTATTGTTGGTTGTTGGGTGTCATTCGGCTCACAAAACCACCCACAAGGGTGCCGTTTGGTCTTGGTCTCGGCATAATAATTTTGTTATTGTTGTCGTTAAGTTGTTGTGTTATTAGTCTCGGTTCACAAAAGAAAAACCCGCGTAGGGTATTCGCTGCTGGCTTGGTGTAAACGACACACTCAAGGGAGTGTTGTCATGTGGTTGTTTTGTTTCGGTAAACACAGAGGGGTGTTCGGTTAGTCATGGGTCTCGGGTTCGATTTACACTAGTGTTTGTATATTTTGATTGTATATTTTGCTTTTGATTTACACTAGTCCATATGGTTGGCAGTTGGATTCAAATTGGGTTAACAGCCCAATTAGGGTGCGTTGGGTTTAAAAATGGGCTGAGGCCCATCGAAAGTTAAATGAATTGTGTGGGTTAAAATAGGATTGTTGCTTTTAAATAAAGTATAACATATTCGGGATGGACACTTGTGACATTAATACGTTTCAGATTATAATTAAAATCGTGATTTGGAATTGGATACGGATTTGGATTAATAAACTTGGGCGTCTGGACAATTGTGAAACGTTATTAGACTGCGAAAGATAACGAAACATAAGACTTATTAAATTATTGTAATTCCAGTTTGGATTAATTCAAGTCTTGACGATTCGAGAAAAACTAATCTTATTAGTTAAACCTATTTTTATTATAAAACGATTAGGTTTTATACAAACTATTTAGGGATAACGGGGTAACTGTCGAAACGCACAAATTAAGTTATTTTACTTAAGGTGTTTATTTGTCATTAACTTCTAGAGTTTGTCTTCTTTGGGTTGAGTCCTCGTCAGTATTCCCTCGACTATGTTGTTGTCTATTTCTTTTGGCGTGAGCTGTCTGTCGAGTCTAGATTATCTTACCACACCACACGAAACATTGAAACTAAGCTTTTGATAAGTTTTGAAAACTGAGTAATCCACGAAAACTACGACACATTGTCTTTTATAGACTTTATTACTTTTGCGAGACGTATTTTAAAATAACCGTATACGTATTAGGTTGTGCCGATCCTAGATCGTTGTGTATTGCCGTGCTTGTACCTCCGTGTACCCTTGTGCCGTATGTTTTGAGAACGTTGTGATAAGCTTTAGATGCCAGTCGTGTCAGTGTGATCCTTGCTTTGCTGTGACTAAGGTGAGTCGTGGCCCCTCCTATTTTAATACTTGATTTATACCTTTTTGGGGGAGATACATGCTTTAACTGTTTTAAATTACTTATATACTTTGAAAACTCTCATGATTTACTTAAAATCATCCACTATGCTTTACATGTTTAAATCACCCTTGAGAGGAATATATGTTCGCTATATGTACAAATTGCTTGCTTAGCAAAAACACTGAATTTGAAAGACAACAATTTTAAACTACTTGATGTAACATGATACTGAGACTTATTGTATGCATTCATATAACAAATGAATGTACTGTTACTTTATTATGATATTTCTACATTTCACTAGAAATAATTGCCAAGACTAAAATTACGCATAATTCATGCACCCTGAAACCTATATTGCATAAGTTTACTTTATTGCCATAAAGTCCCTTGATCATGAGCCATTAATCACTGCGGTGAGCGCGAATATAGTGAACAGCTTCGAAACCTGTTAGAGGCTGACGACCTATCCCACTAAATACTTGGACGGAATGCCTACATGGTTAGTCGTATTTAGTCGCGATGCACTATATTTGAGAAAAATAGGAATTGGCAAGTCACCTATTACATGAGGGCAAAACTTTCGTCATTAATTTGATGAACACTCCGTTTTCCGGTACTCTGTTAACGTTTTGCGTGTCATGAGGCTTAGGGCAATATAACTTTATGAATATATGAATGTTTCATATATATCCTAGGATACAGCTGTATTTAGAAGACCACCACTTTACACTGATAGATTTCAGACTCTAGATGATCATTCCCACTATGTGATATGATTGTGAATACTGTACTTAAACTTTAATTATTATCATATGTGACTTAATTGTGAATTCTACAAAAGACAACCCAAAATGCTTGGTATATCATTACATTTACAAGCTGGCTCAACAGTCTATATCGAGCGTATAGCAACGTAGCTCATCTTCATTTATAACTTGAAACTTATGATTTTGGAGATCATACATGAATTGCTTGTGGATTTTTATACAGCACAACTTGTTACTTATTGCACGAAGAACTATTATTTACTTCGACAATCACTATACACCTTTTAAATTCATTGAAAGAAAGTTATCTTCTATCAAACTCCACGAACTCACCAACCATTGTGTTGACGTTTTAAGCATGTTTATCTCAGGTAATTAACGGAGCAGGACACGACACGGAGCGGGCATCTTATACTCTGATAAATAAAATGGTGTAAAATCAAATATGTCATTCTTTCCAAATTACCACATTTTTGTGGGATTTTTATAACAGATATTTTTCCTTTGTACCAAAACTATTATTTTGAATGACATATAACTTTCAAAACGCCTCTTCCAGGCCATTTTTCTGAAATTTTAACTCGATCCTCACCGTAACACCCTAATTACTTTCCGCTGCCACAAACCAAATTAGGGGGTGTTACAATGTTCATGAAACTGCCCATCATATTCTTTAACTCATTTGTTTGACGAGACAACGTAGTATCAATTTACTTTCGAAACTCGACTTTTATATTATTGATTTGAGCCTGCATTGAACGCATGCCGGACTCATGAATTTTCATGAAATCATTAGTCAAAGGAGCTTGAGGAGGTTGTTGATAAACATGTTGATTCGGAGCTTGGTAAGGCTGGTTGAAATTGTTACGGTTCTGATTGAAATTCTGGGAATTGTTGAAATTTTGTCCTTGATTTTGAACAAAGCGATTTTGATTATTTTGATTTGGCACGGGTGGAAAACCAGGTGGTACCATAGCATTTGGTGCTCGGTAATGAGTTTCAACATGCGGTCGGTATTGATTGTGGTTTACCGCAGCTACGGGAGCTTGGTAAACAGAAGCATCGGTTGCTTGACAATCGTAATACGCATGCGGGCCACCACAAGTTTCACACACTTTGTTTATGGCTTTGATTTGTTCCGGTTTTTGAATATCACTCTTAATTTCTTTCATTTCCTTCATCATGTAACGAATTGCGTCCGTTAAAGCGGCTAACTCTGATGAGTTACCGGATGAAGAACCAGGAGTGACAGGAACATTCACTTTGTTTCGAGAAATAGGAACTTTTGATTTATTTTCACAAATTTCAGTCACATCTTTAGGTCGACGATTCAAAATATTGCCACCGGCGGCTGCGTTAAGTGAATCTTGATCATTTCCATTCAACCCATTATAAAACGTATTGATCTGTTGTAACTCCGTGAAATCATGATGCGGGCATTTTCTTAGGAGATCTTTAAATCTGTCCCATGTCTCTCCGAAGTTTTCATCGAAACCTTGACGAAATCCAGAAATTTCATTTTTCAGATTAGCCGTCTTTGATGGAGGGAAGAAATAATTGACAAATTTCTTTACGAGATCTTCCCAAGTTTCAATGGATCGAGGGGGTTCTTTATCCAGCCAAATCCGGGCTGCCCCTTCGAGTGAAAACGGAAATAGCATCAATTTGATAACTTTTTGCGGCACATCCTTGTAATTGATTGTAGAGGTCAACTTGTTGAACCAACGGATGTGTGCATACGGATCTTCTCGTTCAAACCCGTGGAATTGGTTTGTAGACACGAGTTGAATCAAATGCGTTTTCAATTCAAAATGATCAGAATCGATAGGTGGTAAAACGATGGCATCTCCGTAACCCTCGGTGGGTGCTTGGAGCATCTCCGCCATTGTTCGTTCGTCTGCCATATTATCAATGGGAACAGCACGAATCTCGGGTTCGACTATTTGGGCAGCACGTCTACGATTACGTCTTCTCGGAATATCTACGAGTTCACGTAAAGGACTTGTCGACGTGGAAGAACAAGTGCGCATGCACTAAATAAAATATTTCAATTAAATCAAGATCGAAGCAAAACACAAGGAACTTAAACCTAAAATCAACCAGCGTACGGTAGCTCTCTGACTGAAAAACACACAGAGTGGCGGAGAAGCAAAGGTGGGCAATAAATGCTCCTTAAAAACCCGCTTCTTTCGGTTCGACAATTTAATGTCAAACCCTCCTTAAACCTCCGTTATAGTTTGTTTATCAATCAAAGGTGAGCCGAATTCGCAAGCGACACAAAGGCAAGTTTTAATCTTTGGTTTGGGAACTTATTATGATAATACCCAAGTTGAGGAATATTATATTAATTTTGCTTTTAATCTTTTATTTTAACAATAAAACGGAAAATGTTTTTAGGTTTTTTATTTTTTATATGATATTATATATATAAAAGAAAAGGAAAATATTTTTGTATTTTATATGATTTATGGGAAATAGGAACTTCACAAGGAAGGATCTCAAATCACTAATCGTTTAAAACTTTAAACAATATTGTCGCAACACAACCTCTCCGGCAGCGGCGCCAAAATTTGATCCGTGCTAAATAGTGTATATAAATAATATGCAGACGGATACGTGTGAAGAAAGACAAACCAACCCTTAGGAAAAGGCTAACTTGCAAAAACTCACGTTGTGATATGTGTGATTACCCGGGTCGTGTCCCAACGAGGTGTGAATGGGCAATCGTTGAAGGTTTGGATTAGAGTGACTGATGATTGGGATATAGAATTTTTGCTTCTTTAATTCTAATTGACAAATGAGAAACAAATTCTCAATGGAATATTAATATTAAACTAAATTATATTAAAAACGCGTAACGGGGAAATCTAAAAACGGGATTAAAACTAAAATATTAGAAAACTAATCCTACAAGTGCAAAATTATTTTTCTTAAATCCTAAATAATAAAAGAAATTTTAGAAAAAAGATTTATATTTTTCTGATTTTTATATTTTTTATTATGAATTAAAAACAGTTTTACACTAATTAAATTATTAAAAATACTAAAACTGAAGGGAAAAATCTGGAAATTTTCCTAAAAATACTTTATGTTAAACTAGTTCTAGGAAAAATATAAACAAGGACCCAGCTTATTGTAATAAGCTGTAAATAAGCTAAATGGTTCGGCTAGCTTAAATAAAAAGATGGGTTAAGTAAATTATCTATGTAACTTAAAACGGAAAAGACCCAAGGGCGCTACTGGTGTTGAGTGTGTGTGTTAAAGGGTTGAGGGTGTTGAGGTCCCAGGTTCGAGCCCTGCTCACCTTGGACTTCCACCTTCCCCTTTTTTTATTTTTTTGCAAAAACTTTCCAAAGCAAACTTATAAATAAGCTTAAGAAAAGCAACTTTTGTGAAAGGACTTATTTTAAAACTCCACAAATAAGCTAGAAATAAGCTGCTTATCTCAACAGTTAAGGATTTTAAGTTTTAGAACTAGAAATTTAGTGAAATAAGCTATAAGCTATATTAGGGGTGAGCGCGGTTCCGGAACCGCACGGAACCGACCCGGAACCGCAAGAACCGAGAACCGAAATATTCATAATTTAGGAACCGAGAACCGGACCGCAGAACATGTTTCGGTTCCGGTTCGGTTCTCGGGTTCGGTTCGGGTATCTCGGTTCTACCCGAATGGAACCGCAAATTTCTAAAAACCCGTGTTGTAGAGGACCCTTGTATATGTATTTATGTATATATATATATATATATATATATTTTATATATATCTTGATCATGCATGTGCATGTTATACGTAAAGATTCACTAATATTTCAAAATTTGTCACCAGTATATGTATACTATAGCAGTATAGCTAGTCTAATCTTTGAAGGCTTCAATAGTGTCATTCTTCTCGCATTTTTGGAATCAAAAAGTAATAGTAGTATATAGTATCTGATTAGTGTTTTAATATTAAAATTTTAAGGTATATCAACATAAGAATGCTGATTATCTATTGATACTTGCAAGAATTTTAAGAGTTCTATCTCAAAGTATCATGTCAAATATAAGTTATAACATCATATTAATATGATAAAGCTAGTATATTGATTTATGAGATATCTTGTAGTTAGAAAAAGTATAACGAATGCTGATATCACTGGCTTGTTGCTCGCATAATAGAAAAATACAAAAACTTGAACTGGGCTTCTAACATGTTGTATAGACAATTGGATAGTAAATGAGGCCCCTTTGGCTGGTGAGGTTTTAGTTATCATCGTAAATTAAACGTATTAATCTTGCTAAACACATGCATTGATGTATAGATTATAAAAAGCTAAAAATATGATAGACATTTTGAAATTGTGCGGTTCTTCGGTTCCGGAACCGATACCCGCGGTTCCGGACCGAACCGAACCGAGAACCGAAAATTGCAATATCTAAGAACCGAGAACCGGACCGCGGTTCTAAAATGCGGTTCGGGTTGGGTCGGTTCCGGTTCGGTTCTCGGTTCCGATTCGGTTCTCGGTCTTTTTGCTCACCCCTAAGCTATATATAAGCTAAAAGTAAATGAAATAAGCTAATATGGACTAAGTTCAATGTAAATAAGCTAGAAAGTCTAGAAAAAGCTATGAGATAAGCTAGATAAGCACAAAAAATGGAAATGGTCTGTTGATATACTAAGAGTGCAGGGCAGAAATGGCTCTTTTCAAGCCACTAAAAAGCTGTAAAATAAAATTCTTAAAAATCTATAAAAAATAGTAATAGATAGACAAGCTACCCAACTATATGCGTGCCAAATTTCAGCTAATAACTACTTAAGATAAAGAAATGAAAAATAAAATAAATTTGATGCAGATCATAAAATTCGAAAAATGTAGCTGCTATGCAAGTTTTGAACCAAAACTAGCCTAGGCCTAAGGGAACTTAACCAACTCTTTTGTGTTCACTAAATGGACTTAATGGACTACATAAATGCCAAAGTTGAGGGCCAAAAGAGCTTATGGCTTATAAGAGCTTATTTAGTCATTTTATGGTCTAAAAATTGCACAGTCCACTCAAATCTATATTTTCTATCAAATTAGCTAATTAGGACTTAGAAACACCTTATATGGACTATATTAAGTATGATTGAAACTGATGAAATGATAATGGAACAGTGACTAGCTTAATTGACCTATTGACCTAGCTTAAACCAAACAGCCCTTAATGGGTCTGTCTTGGGTATTTTGAATTAACCACTATAATTTAACTATGAATTCTGATTTCTAAGGTTTCACTAACTTATATAAGTACTAATTAGCAACTTTTAAAACAAAATTAAGCAGTATATTAAGCTATACTACTTAAGGCTATTTTTGACTTTTTAAGTATTTTTTTAAGTAGAATAAAGACAAGGCTATTTAAAACTGATGTAAGTGATGAAATATAAATACAAACTAATAATAAGCAGTAAATATTGAAAATAAGCTGTAAATAAGCTATTCTACAGTGACAATAGAAATTAAGCTAAAATTGATAAAAAGCTTACAACTTGATATGGCTTATAGAACAGAAACAACAAGATCAGAACAACCCTAGCTTGTTGTCAACAAGCTAGAAATCAAATACCAGCCTTCCATAATAGCTTTTTTACCAGACAGCTTATTTTTGAGCTTATGTTGACTTTAGTTGACTTTCAAGACAAAACTGAGTAAAGCTGAAATAAACTCACAGAAAGCTATAAAAAGCTTTAATGAGCTTATTCAAACAATTAAAAGAGCTTTTAATTGCTTTGTAACAAGTATAGAGCTTAATATAAATTAACTGAGAACATAGAATTTTTATTAAACTGGAAATTAAGTGCAATATTGAATTAAAACAGGATAAATGACTTGAATAAAGCTTGAATTAATTGCTGGAATGTAAAATTACACGAAGTAAAAGACTGATAATTAAAGACGATTTAATAAAATTAACTACTACCATTTAAGGCTACATTGTGGCCCTATTTATACACAAATGAAATGGGATTTATCTCTTGTCTTCCTCTGAACCTTTCTTGACCCTTGGATGCCCTTGAATTGATCTCAGCTGTTGGTTCTCATTTTGGCGCCAAAAATAATGTGAGTGGGATAACAGCACATGGTTGGTGAAGTGTGATGGGGAAGAAGCTTTAAATGCTTCTTGGCAGTTAGGTGAAGTAAGATAAGAGGAGGGGGTGGGTGTGTCAGGATAAGGGCGGTGGATGGTGGGTTGAGGTGCTTGGGCGGGTAACTGGGAAGAAGGAGAAGTTTTGACCGAAGTCAAACCTGGTTTGGCTAAATAAAGAGAAAAGGGGCCGGGTTGGGTTATTGGTGTAGGCTGGGTATGGTTTGTGTTGGGCTTGGGTTTAGTTAAGGATTGGATTGGGTTTGGTTGATAACTGGGTTTAGTTATTTTAGGATAAAAATGGATTTAGGTTTAATCTTTGAGGACCAATGTTGCAAAATCTAAAAATCCAGGGACTAAGGCTGCCAAAAATGAAATTTATTTCCAAGGACCATTTGTGCCATTTTGGTATTTTTGGGGGTTGACTTTGACTTTGTCTTCACTTGATCAAATGTACAATTGTTGTCGAGTCGATCCAAAAATATTCGTTTTTGTTCCGTTTTCAATCCTTCAGTACCTGAAACACATAAAACACAAACCAAGGATATCTGCAATATATATTGGGTGTTTTTGGTCATTTTACTGTCTATTATGGGTATAAAATGATGAGTATTTACACACTCATCAGGCTTATTGCTGACAAGCTAGAGCTTGTAGAGTAGCTCCTCGAGCATAAGATAGCCCTATTTGAGCAAGGGCACTTGTAAGTTTTCATTTATTCAATTTTCTTTAAAAAAGTCAAATCAGCTTATTGCTTATTCTACTGCTTACTTGCTTATTTTCCTGCTTTTGTTTGCTTATTGTTACTTGTGCATGCTTTTTAGTTGCTTAAATCTAGTTGTCATCTTGTTTGTTACTATTTTCATCAAAAAATCATAAAAACCAAAAAAAAAAAAAAAAAAAAATTAAAAAAAAATAACATAATCTAGTTTAGCTTATTCTTAGTGCTTAACCTCAGTTCAAATTTACTTTTTAAGTCTTAATATAGCTTACTTTTCATTTGTCTTTCATATTTCTAGCTTAAATTAGTCTAATCTTTTATAAAAACCAAAACAGTCCCATTAAGGGGTGTTTGGCATAAGCTTGCAAATGGGTCAAATTGGTAATTCACTGTTCATTGGTTATTTAGGCAATTTGGATTTGATGTAAGTTAGTCATTTGAGATTAAGTTTAGCTGATTTGAGCTTAGTTTAGTTGTTTTGAAGGTTTTTGAGTATTTCTAAAAATTCAAGGTTTAATACTGCTCTTGATAGCTTTTTATGGTTAGATCAGTGATTAGTGTTAGTTTTTGAAACTTGTATGTCCATTTCAATGTTTCAAGTTGATTTTTGAAGAGTTGGATTCATATCATTAAGTTTTGTGGTAATTTGGATCTATTTTGGTAAAAATCCACATCAGAACCTTATTCCATATCTGTCTGAGTAGCAGCTTTTATAAGTCCAATTTAGTGCTTAATATCTAATCATTAGTCCCTAATTTTCATGTACTTAGTAGATTTCTGGTTGTAGAATGCTGTTTCATGGATATCATCCAATTTCCTCAGCTTATTAGAGCTTATTCTATAACTTAAAAGTACCCTGATCAGTCAATTTATACTGAGTCACAGTATACATTTGCCCGGATTAGCACTCTTTTAAGCTTATTTAATAGCACTAAATAAGCTCTGAGTTGGATGAAACTTATCCTAAATGCTTATTGGTGCTTAAACTTAATGTGTTTTCATTTCTTATTAAATTTGCTTGATGATTAAGTGCTTATTTTTAAGCCCCAAAGTTGCCCCTAGGACTGTTTTGGCCTGCTCCAGCCCTTTATAGCTTAGATTGGATCTCAGTGCTTATTTGCTTATTTGAGTTGCTTATTCTGTTTTCATTTGCTTATTTTGATTGCTTTTAGATAGCTTTAGCTTATTTCAGTTAACTTTAGCTTTTTAAGTAGCTTATTTGCTAAATTCCAATTTGCTTTAGCTACTTTTCTTCATTATCAATCACCTTAATATGCTTTTTACAGTGCTTATTATTAGTTTTCATAAATTTTTGTTTTTATAAAAATAGCTTATTTTCTTGTGCTTATTAAGTTTTTAAAGAAAAATCAAAAAATAATAATAATAATAATAATAATAATAATAATAATAATATTAATAATAATAATAATAATAATAATAATAATAAGAAAAAGTGCAAAACCAGGGTTCGAACCCTGGTCTGCATACTCTGAATGCCAACACACCACACACAACCATCTGTCCTTGGGTCTTTTTCAAGTTATACTATGCATAATTTTATACTTAACATTTCTTTTCAAATTTAGCTTATTTACTTCTCTAGCTTATTAACTGCTTATCTGAATAAGCAGTTGGGTCCACTTTATTTTTCCTACATTCCCTTTAGTATTAAGCATTTTTAGAAAAAGTTTCAGATTTATTTTTTAAATTTTACTATTTTTAATCATTTATTTAGTTTAAATAGTTTTTTAAATCATAATAAATAAAATATAAATAAAAAAAAATTCTTTTTTCTAAAATTTTCTTTTATTAAATAGGACTTAGGAAAAATAGAATTTCATATCTAGGGTTAGTATTTCTTAGTTTTCAATTTTTAGGCTCGGGATTAGCCCAAGCGTGCTCATTTTTAGTTTCTCCTTACGTTTTTGCTTACGTGTGCTTTATATTATTGTTTTACTTGCTTATTAAAGTGTTTTTAGTTTATGTTTATAAATTTTAGCTTATAAATCCAAAATCTCACTTATATCACTATTCATGACACAAAATCACGACTCGATATCACTAATTCCATTCATACCTTCGTTGGGAAAATGATGAAGCGAAAAGTGTACCGCTTTTAAGGGGTCATTTAAGCACTAAATCATATTTATTTGATCAAATATTGCCCTAAATCGTTCCTTTTGTCATTTTAGGTACTTTTGAGGAGAAATCTGGAAAAGGAGGCATTTTGGACGTTTTTGGAGCATAAAAGTGAAGAAAACAACAAAGTCTCAAAATTGTGCTGGAAATTACCTTTGACGGCGTCAGGATTTGTTCTGGACGGCGTCATGGCTTGGCAAAAGTGGTGGATGTGAAAATTACTCATGATAAGCCAGAGAAATTTGCATGGAATTCTGACGGCGTCACGCTTTAATGTGATCAAGGTCGTCACGGCTTAATTTAAAGAGGGACGGCGTCACCCCTAAGTCTGACGGCGTCAAGCCTTGATAAGCCAGAACGGATTTTGGAGAGCTAAAGAGGGACGGCGTCAAGAAGGTCATCCGGGAACCCTAAAAGCGGCGAGGTGACGGCGTCACACTCCATAACGTGACGCCGTCAGATCTGAAAGTCTATATATAGTTTTGCAATTTTTTGTCATTAGTGTGGAACTTATTGGGGAACTTTGTGTGTGAAAACCCTAAGACGATTTTAGCAGCTTTTTCAAGGCTTTTTGCCTTGAGATCTTCCATGTTACATTGAAGATAAGTTATCAATTAATCATTCAATATGTCTATGTGTTGTTTGATTCTATCTTGTTCTTGTCTTTTGTTTAACATGCTAGGCTAGATTTATCTTGTGTTTGCTTAGATCTAATGAAACCTAGCTATTGATTATTGGTTATTAGTGTGTTATTAGTTGTATTGGATGATTGTTCATCTATGTTAGGCTTAAGAAAACTGGCTAACTTCCTATTCGGTAACTTGCTTGAACGTCTTAAGAAACATGAACCAATGCGTACTAAGGTTTTTATGGTTGTATTTAATGCACAAGCGAATTCTAGTGATCCCATGTTAGGAGCTTCCTAGCCGGCTCGACATAGGAGTGAAGTAGGAGCTTGTAGAGTTGGGGAAGTACGTACGCCACCCCACGATTGGTATTAAGGAATACACCCGTCATCCACGCAATTAATACACACTAATCAACCGGTAAAAGATAGTTAGGGAGTAAGGAAATATAAGTAAACACATTTCTCTCCATATAAGTTTTACCACCTTTTCATTTTCTGTTATTTTATTTTATTTGCATTCGTAGTAACTTGGGTTAGTTGACTAGCAACTAATTCCGCCCACTCTTTCAAACCCGAGATTTTACTTGCTTTCATAAAATTATAAAAACATAAAAAAGAATCTTCTCTCACCTTTAGACCTATTAGAGTAGTTTTTCATACCTAACGAACACTATTCCCTATGGAGAACGATCAATCCCCCGTACTTACCACTACACTATACTACATCGGTCAGGTACACTGCCTGGTGGGGTTGTAAGCCTCTTGAGATCCCTCGAGAGGTAAAACCTGTTGTAAGGTTGCAAAACCACGCATCAAGTTTTTGGCGCCGCTGCCGGGGAATAGTTATTGTTTAGGTTGAATTTTGTATTTTATAGGTCTACTCACTAGATTCCTTTCTAGTGAGATTTTTATTTTATTTTTCTAGGTCTTCTTTAGTCTATCTTTTTCTGCTCCGTCCATTGCTCAATTCTTCCTCGGCCATCATGGTAAACGAAGATTTCTCCAATCTCAGAGTCACCAGGAGTCGTAGTTCACTAAGCGACCTTATTTCACCCTACGCAGAACCTGATAGGGAAATGCGAAGATTAAGGCGACTCTTTGCAACACCTGAATCATCTGGCTTTGCCATCAACTTTGATGATGCCCTCTCCGAGGAAGAATCCAATCATCACTCTACACCTCCTAGCCCTCAACCCAATCACGATATGGAGGTTCCCGAAAACCCAATTCCTAAATGCCTCAAGGACTACTCTTCTCCCACCCCACGTGGTTTTTCCAATGCTATCGTTTTTCCAAATGAACGCACGGATGGGGTCTTGCGTGCAACCGATATTTGGCTGGTCCAAAGTGTATGCAAGTTTCACGGATTGAAAACTGAAGATCCAATCCAACACATCAAGGACTTCCTGAAAATAGTGGATACCCTCCATACGGACGGAGCCACTAGAGATACCTCCCGGTTGCGATTCTTTCCCTTCACCCTTCATGAAAAAGCCGGAGACTGGTATAACCAACTTCCCTCCGAATCTATTTTCACATGGGAACAGCTTGTTTCAAAATTCTATGAGAAATTCTTTCCAATAGGAAGAACTTCAACATTAAGAGACGAAATCTTCCGCTTCCACGTTGGACCAGCTGAACCCATTCACGAATCCTGGATCAGATTTAAAGATCTGATTAGACAAGTCCCTCACCATGGCATTGAACTCTGGCTTCTTGTCCAAATCTTTTATGATAGTGTCCCTAAAGGCGACCAATTTGGCATTAATAATTCGGTAAAAGGAAAAATAGCCAACCTAAGCGCTGAGGAAGGATGGAATAGAATTGAGGAATACGCAAATGATCAAGACGATACCTGGGATGAACCCAATTTGATCATGAGCATTTCCAAGATCATGAAAGAGCCTCCTTTTGCTAGCCGGTTGAGTAGAATGAATGATCAAGTCTCTTATTTAGACAAGTCACAACCAACTAAACGGTTGTCAAACCCATACTTGATCTGTGACCAATGTGGTGGCCCGCATGAAGTGGAGGAATGCGGGGATGATACCACCACCGAACAAGCA
The DNA here is from genome assembly GCA_021014915.2 of Artemisia tridentata subsp. tridentata. Lineage (NCBI taxonomy): Eukaryota > Viridiplantae > Streptophyta > Magnoliopsida > Asterales > Asteraceae > Artemisia > Artemisia tridentata. The sequence continues at coordinate 264,255,288 of CP139508.1, forward strand.
TGCTTGTCAAGCCACGACATCTTCGATGATCCTTCGCTCTTAACTTTCTACCAAAACAATGATTTCACCCCTTGGGGAAATCTTGTGAGAGAAGAGGGAGGAGGAGAATATCCTGACTATAAGGTTAGGAGCACTTTTGAGGATGATCTTGGGCATTTCACGCTTGAAAAGAATTTGCAACTAAATGGTCTCGACAACCTTATCAATAGCCAACAAAATGACATAAGGGCCATATTCGCTGAACTCAACGCCACTCTCGACGGCCTTGGTGAACCTCAAAGAGATCCCTTACTCGCCATCACCACTCGTGCTGGAACAACTACTAAGGATCCACCTTACCCAGCTCAACAATCTAACATCATGGAACCCAACACCCCTCATGAGGAGGAAGATAATGTGAACGATGAGAATCCCGAACAAACCTCTCCGGTAACTCCCTCTCAACCTACTCCAACCAAACAGCCCATTAAAGTCCCATACCCGTCCCGTCTCAAGAATCAAAAGGTCGAAAATGATAATAAAAGATTCCTGTCATATTTGAAAAATTCGGTCGTCACCATACCCCTTCTTGATGCATGCTACCATATGCCCAAATATAGTACATACTTCAAGAAGTTGCTAACCAACAGAAAAGGGCTCGAGGGTCTTGTAACCTTAGGAGAAGAATGTTCTGTGGTGACTCAACGAGGGCTGCCAAAGAAGGTGGACGATCCAGGTAGTTTCACCCTACCCTGCTCAATAGGATCTCTTTCAGTCAAGAATGCTTTAGCCGACTTAGGAGCAAGTATCAATCTTATGCCACATTCCATGTTCCTTAAATTAGGGTATTCTGGGTTGAAACCAACCCGTATGAACATCCAACTAGCCGATAGATCAGTCAAATACCCCTTAGGAATATGTGAGAATGTGCTGGTTAAGGTAGGGAAGTTCAAATTTCCAGTTGACTTCGTCATCTTAGAGATGGAAGAAGATGACTTAGTGCCCATTATTCTAGGGAGGCCATTCCTTGCAACTGCTCGTGCTGTTATTGATGTTCATGACGGCAAACTAACCTTACGAGTGGGGGCCGATAGCTTAACCTTCGACATCAAGGACACAATGAATCTTTCTCTCGAAACAGATAATCAGCTGTATTTCATCGAAGAAATCGATGAACTATCCGACGAGATTGACAATTGTATAGATGAACAGATGGAAGCTGGTTGGTTGCGAGATGAAGCTTTCTTACCCATCTTTGAGGAGGAAAAGACTATGGATGTAAACGCAATCTCTTTTTATCCCAGACAAGAAATCGAACAGCTTGAGCTTCGTAAACCCGAGAACAAACTTAAACCCTCCATCATCGAGCCACCTGCGGTAGAACTCAAGGAACTCCCAACCAACCTTGAATATGCTTTCCTCCAAGGGGAAGATCAACTTCCGGTAATCATAAGCTCTTCCTTGAAAAGTGAACAAAAAGATAAACTCTTAGGAGTTTTAAAAAAATATAAAGGAGTTATAGCATGGAGTGTAGCCGACATCAAGGGGATTGACTCTACTTTCTGCACGCATAAAATCCCCATGGAGGAGGATTATAAACCCACCGTGCAGCCTCAAAGACGAGTAAACCCCAACATTAAGGAAGTCGTGAAAAAGGAAGTCATTAAGCTCCTAGATGCAGGGCTAATTTACCCAATTTCCGACAGTCCATGGGTAAGTCCTGTACAGGTTGTACCAAAAAAGGGAGGAATGACCGTAGTAAAGAACGATAAGGATGAGTTAGTGCCTCAACGAACAGTAACTGGATGGCGTGTGTGCATCGATTATAGGAAGTTGAATGATGCAACCCGAAAAGATCATTTCCCTCTCCCATTTATCGACCAAATGTTGGAAAGGTTAGCAGGGCATGAGTACTACTGCTTCCTAGATGGGTTCTCAGGGTATTTCCAAATCCCTATCGCTCCTGAGGACCAAGAAAAGACTACGTTTACATGCCCTTATGGCACCTTCGCCTACAAGCGAATGCCCTTTGGACTATGTAACGCCCCCGCCACTTTTCCAGCGCTGCATGACGGCAATCTTCCATGAGTTAATGGAAGACAGCATGGAGGTCTTCATGGATGATTTTTCGGTCTTTGGAAACTCTTTTGATCGCTGTCTTGCTAACCTTGAGAAAATGCTCAAACGTTGTGAGGAGACTAACTTGGTACTAAACTGGGAAAAGTGCCACTTTATGGTAAAAGAAGGGATTGTGCTAGGGCACAAAATTTCAGGAAGTGGAATTGAAGTAGACCGGGCAAAAATTGAAGCTATATCCAAACTTCCCTATCCAACAACTGTCAAGGCAATCCGTAGCTTTTTGGGTTATGCTGGCTTCTATAGGAGATTCATTAAATATTTCTCAAAGGTAGCTAAACCAATGACTCAGTTGCTCATGAAGGATGCCCCGTTCGACTTCTCTCAAGAGTGCAAGGACGCATTGATCGATTGAAGCAGGAACTTACCCAAGCTCCAATTATGGTTACCCCTAACTGGGAGTTACCCTTTGAAATCATGTGCGATGCTAGTGATTATGCTGTTGGAGCAGTATTAGGCCAAAGGCTTAACAAACACTTTCAGCCAATATACTACGCTAGCAAAACCATGAATCCTGCTCAAGAAAACTACACTACCACTGAAAAGGAATTACTAGCCGTGGTATTCGCTTTTGATAAATTTCGCCAGTATCTTGTCCTTTCTAAAACGGTTGTTTTTACGGATCATTCAGCTATTCGATATCTTTTCGCTAAACAGGATGCTAAACCACGGTTACTTCGTTGGATCCTACTATTGCAAGAGTTCGATGTTGAAATTCGTGATAAGAAAGAAGCAGAGAATCTTGTGGCTGATCATCTCTCTCGTCTCGAAAACCCCAGCCTCGCTGAATCTGACAAGAGTGAGATTCGAGAATCATTTCCTGAAGAGCAGCTCATGTCAATAAATGATTCTGAACCTTGGTATGCGGATTATGCTAACTACCTGGCAAGTAGAGTCATTCCTGAGCATATGAGCAGGCATGAAAAAAAGAGGTTCTTTAATCAATTAAAGTACTACTTTTGGGATGAACCCTTCTTATTCCGAAGATGTCCGGATCAGGTAATCAGGCGTTGTGTTTCGGAAAGAGAGGCTGTCAGAATTATGAAAGAGTGTCATGCAGGTCCATCGGGAGGACATCACGGAATGAACACTACTGCACGAAAGGTCTTCGACGCAGGATTCTATTGGCCTACAATATTTCGTGATGTGAATGGAATGATACAGACTTGTGACGCATGTCAAAGAGCTGGGAATATCTCTATGAGGGATGAAGCCCCACAGAACTATATACAAGTTTGCGAGGTTTTCGATGTTTGGGGAATTGATTTCATGGGACCCTTCCCATCTTAAAGGAGGGAATGAATACATCTTAGTGGCAATTGACTATGTTTCATAATGGGTGGAAGCGCAAGCCCTTAGGACTAACGACGCTAGGGTAGTCATTCATTTCTTAAAAAAATTGTTCGCTAGGTTCGGAATTCCGAAGGCTCTTATTAGCGACAGGGGAACCCATTTTTGTAATTCGCAAATGGAGAAAGTTATGAAAAGATATGGAGTCTCTCACCGATTCTCCACCGCTTACCATCCTCAAACCAATGGTCAAGTCGAAAACACTAATAGAGCCATAAAGAGAATACTAGAGAAAACGGTCAATCAAAACAGAAAAGATTGGTCTTTTAAGCTCGATGAAGCTTTGTGGGCATTTCGAACCGCTTATAAGACACCAATCGGGACAACCCCGTTCCGTATGGTATATGGCAAGGCATGCCACCTTCCAGTAGAACTGGAACACAAGGCATATTGGGCACTTAAGGCTTGTAATTTGGACTATACGGTTGCGGGAACAAATAGATTCTTACAGCTCCAAGAGCTCAATGAATTGAGATTAGAGGCTTATGAATCTTCCATTACATACAAAGAAAGGGCAAAAAGATGGCATGACCAACGGATTAAGAGACCAAAGGAGTTTTCAGAAGGAGACAAGGTCTTATTATATAATTCTCGCTTAAGACTATTTCCTGGAAAACTTAAATCTAGATGGTATGGACCTTTTACCGTAAGGAGCTCCTCTAAAACCGGAGCCGTTGTGTTGATTGACGACGAAGATAGAGAATTCACTGTGAATATACAACGAGTCAAGCATTATCAAGAGAATGGTAATGAAATGATCAATGAGGAAGACATAACTTTTGATGAAGAAGTCACGTAATGTACGTGACTTTGAGTCTAGCTACAAGACTCGTTAATAAAGAAAAGCGCTTCTTGGGAGGCAACCCAAGTTTTATTTGCTTTGTGTGTTTACTTATTTGTTTGTTTGTTTTTATTTGTTTCCGTATGTATGTTTAAATTTTATTATTATTGATTCATGTTAAAAACTAATTTGTGAAAATGCTTTATCTTGTTTTTAACTTCTTCTTAACTACATATAAAGGTATTTTGCAAAAGTTAAGTGTAAGGGAAATCTAAATCGGTTTATTAGAACACAAATGAACATGAATCGTAATAGTAATAAATGAACATACATATTAGTATTTGTTTGAGTCAAATGCTTGTATCGAGTCATAATGATGTTTTGCAGGAATTCCAGGAAGTAAGGTGTAGGTTTTTCCAAAAATTTTTCCGGAAACTTAACATGAGAATTCTGTCAGATTGTTTCTGACGGCGTCAGGATTTACAACCTGACGGCGTCAGGTTTAATTTTCTGAAAATTTTTGAAAGTTTTGTTTTCATAAAAAGTTTTCATTAAATCTATAACTTATAATCTCCAGGAATCTGCAAAATTATCATTCCACAAGCATTATATCCTTATATATAGATTTTATCCCGCCGATGTTATGCAGGTTTTCGTGTTTGTTTTCTCAGGTTTAACAGGTTATTTTGGACAAGGAAATGTATGTGGAATCAAGCTTTTGGCGATGCATTAGTCATGGAGCTTCAACATTACCTTGGAAGAAGATCTAACCGTGTTACTTCATTATCCACCGAGCGAATCAGGGGAGTATTTGATTTCATTCTTTTATTTTATGCTTTTACATCTTGTTATTTGAACATTGGGGACAATGTTCATCTTAAGTGTAAGGGGGGGTAAAAGTACGATTAGAAAATGCTATTACGCTTGATTTTTGTTTTTTTAATGGTAGATGTGTAATAAAACTGAGATAAATACCTGTTAGGGTAATTTTAGTGCCAAATTTAAAATTTTTTACAACATTTAGGAGTGAAACTTTGATCTTAATAAGCGTCTCATGGATAGGAATTATATGACTAGCACAAAAAACCGTACCACTAAAAAATTTTCCACCCCCAAATATGTGAGGTTCGCCCCTAGAATTGGTAGGAAAAGCATTTATGCTATGATGTGTGTACCGGTAGCACTTAGATTCTAGAACTTGCGTTAGGACCATTCCAAGGCCACAAGTGAGACTACATTCGTGTAGTTAGATTTACTACATGATAAGAGGCATTAGGATAAACCCATTGTTTTACACCTGTGTTTTTGTTATAATTACTTTGGCTACATTGGTCAAGTAATTCTCCCACACCCATTGCGTTGTACTCATTTTTAGTACACGATACCCCTAGTACACCCCTCAGAGCCTATCTTTTCGTTTCGACCTTTAAGCATTTTACTTAAAGGAAGAATTTGTTACACCCCACTTAAATGTACACCCAAATCGCCTTAGCCTACCTTGTATGCACTCATTTTTAGTGCATTATTGTGACAACATTTGTTTAAACCCAAGTTAATTATCTAGTTGATTACATGGTTGCTAAGTCGAGTCATATCCTTGTACATATTGTTTTGGGACGATTGGGACTCATGGGTAAAGTACTAGTGTAATGGAGTAATGGGGAAGAACATCATTTATTACCCCCATATGTGCTAAATATTTTAAAAGTACTCCAAGTGTTTTAATTATCTTAATTCGAGTCATTAGAATAGTTATTTGTAAAGTTATGTAAAAGTTCAAGTGTAAGGGGAATGCAATGCCCCTATGATGTATTATTTTGGATGGTAGGGCAAAAGTGTATGCACAAAAAAAAAAAAAAAAAAAAAAAAAAAAAAAAAAAAAAAAAATTTAGAAAAAAAAAAAAATGAGAAAAAAATAGAAAAAACATACGGACTACCATCCCGTTTCATTTTATGTTTATTTTATGTTTTTTTTATTTTGTTTTTAGCTCAAGATCGAGTCGAGTCTTGGCTTAGCAACATTGTATAGTACATGTAATTGATCAAGATCTTTAACTCGCCACCAGTAAAATATCCCTTATCCAACAAAACCGTGTTTATCATATCCCTACACCTAACGTTATAACCCATTTAAAAGCCTTCTTTGATAGTTTATCTTAGGTGCTTACGCCTAGTGGAGGAGGTTTTCGATCCTTTCCCAAGCCTATGGTAATCTATTTGCTATGACAGGTAGTGAGAGATATTATCCGTTTTCATTTATGAGATTTATTTTGATGACACTTGAGAGATGTGAGTATCTAAACACTACTTGGGAGGTGCTAGTTTGTAATCTCCGTGCTTATTATGATTAAAGTGGAACGAATATTTGTTGTAATTACTTTTATGTTAGCATTAAATGACCCCTAACTTGTATTTTGATTAGAATAAAAGCACATTTGCTTGAGGACAAGCAAATCTCAAGTGTAAGGGTATTTGATGAAGCGAAAAGTGTACCGCTTTTAAGGGGTCATTTAAGCCCTAAATCGTATTTATTTGATCAAATATTGCCCTAAATCGTTCCTTTTGTCATTTTAGGTACTTTTGAGGAGAAATCTGGAAAAGGAGGCATTTTGGACGTTTTTGGAGCATAAAAGTGAAGAAAACAACAAAGTCTCAAAATTGCGCTGGAAATTACCTTTGACGGCGTCAGGATTTGTTCTGGACGGCGTCATGGCTTGGCAAAAGTGGTGGATGTGAAAATTACTCATGATAAGCCAGAGAAATTTGCATGGAATTCTGACGGCGTCACGCTTTAATGTGATCAAGGTCGTCACGGCTTAATTTAAAGAGGGACGGCGTCACCCCTAAGTCTGACGGCGTCAAGCCTTGATAAGCCAGAACGGATTTTGGAGAGCTAAAGAGGGACGGCGTCAAGAAGGTCATCCGGGAACCCTAAAAGCGGCGAGGTGACGGCGTCACACTCCATAACGTGACGCCGTCAGATCTGAAAGTCTATATATAGTTTTGCAATTTTTTGTCATTAGTGTGGAACTTATTGGGGAACTTTGTGTGTGAAAACCCTAAGACGATTTTAAGCAGCTTTTTCAAGGCTTTTTGCCTTGAGATCTTCCATGTTACATTGAAGATAAGTTATCAATTAATCATTCAATATGTCTATGTGTTGTTTGATTCTATCTTGTTCTTGTCTTTTGTTTAACATGCTAGGCTAGATTTATCTTGTGTTTGCTTAGATCTAATGAAACCTAGCTATTGATTATTGGTTATTAGTGTGTTATTAGTTGTATTGGATGATTGTTCATCTATGTTAGGCTTAAGAAAACTGGCTAACTTCCTATTCGGTAACTTGCTTGAACGTCTTAAGAAACATGAACCAATGCGTACTAAGGTTTTTATGGTTGTATTTAATGCACAAGCGAATTCTAGTGATCCCATGTTAGGAGCTTCCTAGCCGGCTCGACATAGGAGTGAAGTAGGAGCTTGTAGAGTTGGGGAAGTACGTACGCCACCCCACGATTGGTATTAAGGAATACACCCGTCATCCACGCAATTAATACACACTAATCAACCGGTAAAAGATAGTTAGGGAGTAAGGAAATCTAAGTAAACACATTTCTCTCCATATAAGTTTTACCACCTTTTCATTTTCTGTTATTTTATTTTATTTGCATTCGTAGTAACTTGGGTTAGTTGACTAGCAACTAATTCCGCCCACTCTTTCAAACCCGAGATTTTACTTGCTTTCATAAAATTATAAAAACATAAAAAAGAATCTTCTCTCACCCTTAGACCTATTAGAGTAGTTTTTCATACCTAACGAACACTATTCCCTGTGGAGAACGATCAATCCCCCGTACTTACCACTACACTATACTACATCGGTCAGGTACACTGCCTGGTGGGGTTGTAAGCCTCTTGAGATCCCTCGAGAGGTAAAACCTGTTGTAAGGTTGCAAAACCACGCATCAGAAAACTACTCGGGTTTACATATTTCCTTTGTATTCCTTTGCGAACGAATCAGTGTGTAAATATAAACCCCATTAGTTTGAGTGTTTGTGATTTGTGCGAAAAATAGAGATCCTAGACTCAGAAGAGAAGATTAGAAATACATATCTTGTAGAAAGAGAAGTTAGAGAAGATTTTAAGACGATTGTTCAATAAGGCCGAGACCTAATCGAAGTAGGTTGAAAGTTTCACGCTTCAATGGCTTGGTGAGAATGTCAGCAATGTTGTCTTCGGAAGAAACTTTCTCAATAGAAATGTTTCCTTTTTGGACATTATCTCTATGAAAGTGATGACGTATTTCCGTGTGTTTGGTGCGGGAATGCAAAACTGGATTCTTGCTAAGGTCGATGGCGCCTTTGTTGTCGCAGAGGATGGAAATGTCGCTTAGATGAATATCGTAGTCGACAAGAGCTTGTTTCATCCATAGTGCTTGTTGGCATGCTTTGCCTGCGGACGCATATTATGTTTCGGTGGTAGAGATGGCTAGTACGGTTTGTTTCTTGGAGAACCATGATGTTAAACAACATCCCATGAAAGTACAAACAACACTTGTGCTTTTCGATCAACATAATCACCTGTATGGTCAGAATCTGCATATACAATAGTTTCTACCCCCGTACCTTTTGGATACCATAACCCCAAATGAGTTATACCTTTTATGTGCCTAAAGATTCTTTTGACGGCTTCAAGATGTAAAGATTTAGGATCTTCTTGAAGGCGAGCACACAGACACACACTAAACATAATATCCGACCGACTAGCCGTAAGATAAAGTAGACTACCAATCAAACCACGGTACCTGGTATCATCAACTGATTCACTGTTTTCGTCTTTGGTAAGTTTAGTGTCGGATGACATTGGTGTTTTCATTGGTTTTGAATCTTCTAGTCCAAATTTCTTTAACATTTCTTTAATGTATTTATATTGGTTAAAGAAGATACCATCTTCTAATTGTTTGATTTGTAGACCGAGAAAGAAATTCAATTCTCCCATTATACTCATTTCAAACTCGTCGTGCATGATTTTAGAAAAATAATCACACAATTCTTGACACTGAATATAATATCGTCTACGTAAATTTGAACAATGATAATATGTGATTGGTTTTTCCTGGTAAAGAATGTATTATCGACTAGACCCATTGTATATTCATTATCTATAAGAAAAGTTTTAAGTCTATCGTACCAAGCTTTAGGAGCTTGCTTAAGACCATAGAGGGCTTTCTTGAGTTTGTATACATATTCTTGCTTTTCAAAATCTACAAATCCGGGAGGTTGAGACACATACACTTCTTCATTTATGAACCCGTTTAGAAAAGCACTTTTAACATCCGTTTGATAAAGCTTGAAATTTTTAGCACAAGCATAAGCAAAAAGGATTCTTATAGATTCTAATATAGCTACAGGAGCATAGGTCTCATCAAAATCTATTCCTTCTTGTTGGTTATATCCTTGTGCAACAAGTCTAGTTTTGTTGGGGGATACTATCCCATTTTCGTTTAGTTTATTTTTGAAAACCCATTTTGTACCAATTATTGTTTGATTTTTATGAGGTGGAACAAGGTTCCAAACATCATTAGCTACAAATTGATTTAACTCTTCTTGCATAGCCATCATCCAACTTTCGTCTTAAATAGCTTCGTTAACGTTTTTAGGTTCTAAAGAAGACAAAAAACAAAAAAGATTACTTTGATTTTGAGCTTGAGAACGTAAGGTTCTTTCATTTAATTTTCCTATGACTATTTCCAAAGGATGGTTTTTAGACTCTTTAACGTTAACTATTTCTTTATTTAATGGTTCATCTTCCTTGTTATTAGACTCATTAACTTGATCTTCAAGGATTTGACTTTCTATTATATCATCATCTACGAGAGGTTGAGATTTAGGAGGAGGACTTTCATCGAACTTAACATTTAATGACTCTTCTATTCTCATAGTTTCTTTGTTAGTATTACGTATGCTTTACTATTTGGTGAATATCCTAAGAAAATACCTTCGGTAGATTTAGGAGTGAATTTTGTGAGATAGTCTTTTGTATTAAGAATGAAGCATTTGCTTCCAAAGACCTTGAAGTGATCTAGAGATGGCTTTTTACCTTTGAATAACTCATAAGGAGTCATTCCTAAAAATGGTCTAATTAGGATTCTATTTAGGATGTATGTTGATGTGTCGACGGTGTTACACCAAAATTTTTGAGGAATTGATTGTTCATTAAGCATGGTTCGACTCATTTCTTGTAAAGTACGATTCTTACATTCAACTACCCCGTTTGATTGCGGAGTACGTGGAGCCGAGAAATTGTGAGTAATACCATTAGCGTCACAAAAAGCTCCGAATTGTACTTCGTTATCAAACTCCCGACCATGATCTGTACGGATTGACACTATTGATGAACCTAGTTGTTTTTAAATTTTCTTACTGATGCGTGGGTTTTGCAACCTTACAACAGGTTTTACCTCTCGAGGGATCTCAAGAGGCTTACAACCCCACCAGGCAGTGTACCTGACCGATGTAGTATAGTGTAGTGGTAAGTACGGGGGATTGATCGTTCTCCACAGGGAATAGTGTTTGTTAGGTATGAAAGGTTACTCTAATTAGGTCTAAGGGTTGAGGAAGATTCTTTTTTTTATGTTTTTTATATTTTTATGAAAGCAAGTAAAATCTCGGTTTTGAAGGAGTGGGCGGAATTAGTTGCTAGTCAACTAACCCAAATTACTACGAATGCAAATAAAATAAAATAACTGAAATGAAAATGTGGTGAGAAACTTATGTGTAGAGAAATGTGTTTACTTAGATTTCCTTACTCCCTAACTATCTTTTACCGGTTAATTAGTGTGTATTAGTCGCGTGGATGACGGGTGTATTCCTTAATACCATTCGTGGGGTGGCGTACTTACTTCCCCAAACTCTACAAGCTCCTACTTCACTCCTATGTCGAGCCGGCTAGGAAGCTCCTAACATGGGATCACTAGAATTCGCTTGTGCATTAAATACAACCATAAAAACCTTTAGTACGCGTTTGGTTCATGTTTCTTAAGACGTTCAAGCAAGTTACCGAATAGGAAGTTAGCCAGTTTTCTTAAGCCTAACATAGATAAACAATCATCCAATACAACTAATAACACACTAATAACCAATAATCAATAGCTAGGTTTCATTAGATCTAAGCAAACACAAGATAAATTTAGCCTAACATGTTAAACAAAAGACAAGAATAAGATAGAATCAAACAACACATAGACATATTGAATGATTAATTGATAACTTATCTTTCAATGAAACATGGAAGATCTCAAGGCAAAAAGCCCTGAAAAAGGAGCTAAAATCGTCCTAGGGTTTTATCCCAAAATTCCACACACTAAGCTCCCCTTAATGACAAAAAATTAGAAAACTATATATAGACTTTGACATCTGACGGCGTCACCTTATGGATTGTGACGCCGTCACCTCGCCGCTTTTAGGGTTCCCGGATGACCATCTTGACGCCGTCCCTCTTTAGCTCTTCAAAAATCCATTCTGGCTTATCAAGGCCTGACGCCGTCGAACCTATAACGTAACGCCGTCCCCTTATGATTTAAGCCGTGACGCCCTCGATCAAGTTAAAGCGTGACGCCGTCAGAATTCACATGCTATTTTCACTGGCCCGTCATGAGTAAATTTCACATCCAACTTTTCTTGCCAAGGCATGACGCCGTCTAGAGTAAATCTTGACGCCGTCAAGAGTAACTTTTAGCCGATTTTTGAGACTTTGCCGTCTTCTTCACTTTAATGCTCCAAAAACGTCCAAAATGCCTCCTTTTCCAGATTTCTCCTCAAAAGTACCTAAAATGACAAAAGAAACGATTTAGGGCAATATTTGATCAAATAAATACGATTTCGGGCTTAAATGACCCCTTAAAAGCGGTACACTTTTCGCTTCATCAAATACCCTTACACTTGAGATTTGCTTGTCCTCAAGCAAATGCGCTTTTATTCTAATCAAAATATAAGTTAGGGGTCATTTAATGCAAACATAAAAGTAATTACAACAAATAATCGTTCCACTTCAATCATAATAAGCACGGAGATTATAAACTAGCACCTCACAAGTAGTGTTTAGATACTCACATCTCTCAAGTGTCATCAAAATAAATCTCATAAATGAAAACGGATAATATCTCTCACTACCTGTCATAGCAAATAGATTACCATAGGCTTGGGAAAGGATCGAAAACCTCCTCCACTAGGCGTAAGCACCTAAGATAAACTATCAAAGAGGGCTTTTAAATGGGTTGTAACGTTAGGTGTAGGGAAAAGGAAAACACGGTTTTGTTGGATACGGGATATTTTACTGGTGGCGAGTTAAAAATCTTGATCAATTACATGTACTATACAATGTTGCTAAGCCAAGACTAGACTCGATCTTAAGCTAGAAACAAAATAACAAAATAACAAAAACATAAAATAAACATAAAATAAAACGGGATGGTAGTCCGTATGTTTTTTTTTCTATTTTTCATTTTCTCATTTTTTTGTTTTTTTTTTTTTTTTTTTTTTTTTTTTTTTTTTTTTTTTTGCATACACTTTTACCCTACCATCCAAAATAATACATCAAAGGGGCATTGCATTCCCCTTACACTTGAACTTTTACATAACTTTACAAATACTAATCTAATGACTCGAATTAAGATAATTGAAAAACTTGGAGTACTTTTAAAATATTTAACACATATGGGGGTAATAAATGATGTTCTTCCCCATTACTCCATTACACTAGTACTTTACCCATGAGTCCCAATCGTCCCAAAACAATATGTACAAGGATATGACTCGACTTAGCAACCATGTAATCAACTAGATAATTAACTTGGGTTTAAACAAATGTTGTCACAATAATGCACTAAAGATGAGTGCATACAAGGTAGGCTAAGGCGATTTGGGTGTACATTTTAGTGGGGTGTAAACAAATTCTTCCTTTAAGTAAAATGCTTAAAGGTCGAAACGAAAAGATAGGCTCGGAGGGGTGTACTAGGGGTATCGTGTACTAAAAATGAGTACAACGCAAAGGGTGTGGGAGAATTACTTGACCAATGTGGCCAAAGTAATTATAACAAAAACACAGGTGTAAAACAATGGGTTTAATCCTAATGCCTCTTATCATGTAGTAAATCTAACTACACGAATGTAGTCTCACTTGTGGCCTCGGAATGGTCCTAACGCAAGTTCTAGAATCTAAGTGCTACCGGTACACACATCATAGCAAAATGCTTTTCCTACCAATTCTAGGGGTGAACCTCACATATTTGGGGGTGGAAAATTTTTTAGTGGTACGGTTTTTTGTGCTAGTCATATAACTCCTATCCGTGAGACGCTCATTAAGATCAAAGTTTCACTCCTATATGTTGTAAAATTTTTTAGATTTGGCACTAAAATTACCTTAACAAGTATTTCTCTCAGTTTTATTACACATCTACCATCAAACAAACAAAAATCAAGCGCAATAGTATTCTCTAAAATCGTACTTTTACCCTCCCCTTACACTTAAGATGAACATTGTCCCCAATGTTCAAATAACAAGATGTAAAAGAAAAAAGTAAAAGAATGAAATCAAATACTCCCCTGATTCGCTCGGTGAATAATGAAATTACACGGTTAAATCTTCCTCCAAAGAGAATGTTGAAACTCCATGACTAATGCATCGCCATAAGCTTGATTCAAAACATTTCCTTGTCCAAAATAACCTGTTAAACCTGAGAAAACAAACACGAAAACCTGCATAACATCGGCGGGAAAAATCTATATATAAGGATATAATGCTTGTGGAATGATAATTTTGCAGATTCCTGGAGATTATAAGTTGGAGATTTTAATAAAAACTTTTTATGAAAACAAAATTTTCAAAAATTTCTGGAAATTAAATATGACGCCGTCAGGTTATAACCCCTGACGCCGTCAGAAATGACCTGACAAAAATTTTCATTTTAAGTTTCCGGAAAATTTCTGGAAAAACCTTTACCTTACTTCCTGGAAATCCTGCAAAACATCATTATGACTCGATACAAGCATTTGACTCAAACAAACACTAATATGTATGCTAATTTATTATTATTACGATTCATGTTAATTTGTGTTCTAATAAACCGATTTAGATTTCCCTTACACTTATCTTTTGCAAAATACCTTTATATGTAGTTAAGACGAAGTTAAAAACAACATAAAGCATTTTCACAAATTAGTTTTTAACATGAATCAATAATAATAAAAATTAAACACACATACGGAAAATAAAATCAAACAAACAAACAATTAAACACACAAAGCAAATAAATAAAATAAAGCTTGGGTTGCCTCCCAAGAAGCGCTTTTCTTTATTAACGAGTCTTGTAGCTAGACTCAAAGTCACGCTACCCTATGTAAGTGAGCTCGTCATCAAGGACGTCTTTAGGGTTAAGCTTGGATTGAAGTTTCCTATTGGTTCGCTTAGTACGATATATCTTTTCAAACTTCTCTCTGTCCGGGTCACACAATGTCATCTTAATATGCCACGACCCATCACCATCTTTGGGTGGTTTATCCCAATTCCACTTATGATCATCTTCCTCACAAATCCACTTATTCATTCCTAGGTTAATTGGCAAAACTCCTAGGAAATCAATCATCTTTCTAAAAACTAGAGGGTCTTCAAATGGATCCAATTCGGTGTCCCTAGCCAAGAGTTGCTCCACCGAATGCGTTCGGTTAACAAAGTCCTCTTCTAGGTAAAATGGGCGTTGGGGTCCTATGAAGTCTCTATCAATCCAAGGTCCATATCTAGATGGTCTCCTATTTGATTCTAGCCAATGTGGTGTTGGTTCCTCACTAGTATCATAGGCATGTTTCTTAACATCATAGACTGACCAAGTATCTCCTTCTCCTACCGCTATCTTGGATTCCTTACAATCAATCATAGCACTAGCGGTCGCCAAAAATCCTCTACCTATCAACAAGGGGCATGTAGGGTCGCTAACCATATCAAGGACGTGGAAATCGGCTAAAATGGTTAGTTTTCCAATGTGCACTAACACGTCCTTAACTACTCCAACCGGGTAAGCAACACTTCCATCCGCTAAGCCTATTATCACCTCGGTTTCTTCAAGTTTTCCTAGTTTTAGAGAGGTGTAGAGAGGTAACGGAAGTAGGTTAAGGCTTGAACCAAGATCGGCTAATGTGTCATAAGCCTCCGAATTACCGATCTTGCAAGGTAGAACAAATAAGCCCGGATCATCTAATTTCTTAGGTAGCTTGTTTTGAACAAAGGCGGTCCCTCTTTCGCCTAACTTGAGCTTCTTTTCATCCAACTCATCAACAACCGGACTTTCAAGGTGGAGCTCCTTGAATTCTTCGTCAAGGTTTTGAGTGGGAGGTGTTTCAACTATGTTGTTGACCAATTTGGATGTCATAACTTCTTGGTCATTTGGAACGACTTGGGTTTGTTTGAAACACGTGCTCATGGAATTGACCGAATAATATTGTGGACAAGAACTAGGGGACGAAACCGATGAAATAGCGTTGACATTTAGTTTCGGGTTCTTGACCGTGTTGCTAGGGAGTGCTCCCATTTCTCGGTCATTGAGGGCTTTCAACAAGGTGTCAATCTTATCGGTCATCTCGCTTTGTTTTTGTTTGAAATCGGCTTCAAACTTGGCTAAACGAGCTTCTTGAGATGCCATAAATTGAGACATCAATCCTTCAAAGTTATTGGTACTACCATTGCCGGAAGGATTGTTGTTGAAAGTACGGTTCGAGTTGGAACCGCTTGATTGGAAACGATTAGGTGGGTTGGAAGAATTGGTTTGTTGTGTGTTTTGGTTTTGTTTCCACCTAAGGTTCGGGTGATTTTTCCATGAGGGGTTGTATGAATCACCGTAATGGTTTGGCTCGGGTTTGAAAGTGTACCACTTGTCTCCCGCCCCGTCGGTACGCGAGGATGCGTAGTCCACAAAAGCTTGTTCGGGGAGTTCCATGCAATCACGAGTGTCGTGGGGACCACTACATAACTCACATGAAGAAGTGATTTTGTTCACTTGGCTTGAAGGTTTAGGAGCCTCGTAGGATTTCATGAGGAACTTGACTTGGTCTTCAAGCTCTATGATCCTACGGTCGGAAGTGCTTGAATTGTTCGAAGGCAAAGATATTGCCTTGACCGTTTTATTCAAATCACGGGGATCACTCCAACTTTCGTTGTCATAAAGAGCAAGATCCTCTAGGAGAGCCCATGATTGTTCCGCACTTAGATCACGTAGCTTGCCACCGGCCGATTGGTCAATGGTTTGCCTCGTGGAGAGATTGATATGGTCATAGAAGATTTGGACTTGGAGCCAAAGTTCTATGCCATGGTGAGGGACTTTTTGGAGTAAGTCCTTGAATCGAGTCCATGCCTCGTAGAGAGTTTCGCCTTGACGTTGTTGGAACATCAAGATATCATTCCTTAGCTTGGTAGTTCTTCCCGGTGGGAAAAACTGAGCAAGGAAACGAGTAGTGAGATCATCCCAAGAGGTGATGGATCCTGCGGGTTGACGTTCTAGCCACTGACTAGCTTGGTCCCGCAGAGAGAATTGGAAGAGACGCAATCGGGTCGTCTCTCGAGTGGCAACATCAAGGTCTATAGAATCAACGATTTTAAGAAAGTCCTTGAGGTGTTGATTAGGATCTTCAGAACGAAGTCCATGGAATGCGCATCCGCTTTGCACCAACCGGATGGTGTCGGATCGCAAGGGTGTGATATTGGCTCCTTGAGTGAGCTCAATGGTGTTTCGATAGCCATGGTGGCTAGGACGGGAATACTCTCCTAAAGTACGGGCTCTAGGAGGTGGTGGTGGTTGTTGTGGTGGTGGGTTGTGGGGGTTAAGGATATTACCATCTTCCATGATGTCGGACGGTAATGGTTACGAACAAAGACACGAAGAAAATAGATAGACTAAAGAAAACCTAGAAAAATAAAATAAAAATCTCACTAGAAAGGAATCTAGTGAGTAGACCTAATAGAAATAAAAATTCAACCTAAACAATAACTATTCCCCGGCAGCGGCGCCAAAAACTTGATTGCGTGGGTTTTGCAACCTTACAACAGGTTTTACCTCTCGAGGGATCTCAAGAGGCTTACAACCCCACCAGGCAGTGTACCTGACCGATGTAGTATAGTGTAGTGATAAGTACGGGGGATTGATCGTTCTCCACAGGGAATAGTGTTCGTTAGGTATGAAAGGTTACTCTAATTAGGTCTAAGGGTTGAGGAAGATTCTTTTTTTATGTTTTTTATATTTTTATGAAAGCAAGTAAAATCTCGGTTTTGAAGGAGTGGGCGGAATTAGTTGCTAGTCAACTAACCCAAATTACTACGAATGCAAATAAAATAAAATAACTGAAATGAAAATGTGGTGAGAAACTTATGTGTAGAGAAATGTGTTTACTTAGATTTCCTTACTCCCTAACTATCTTTTACCGGTTAATTAGTGTGTATTAGTCGCGTGGATGACGGGTGTATTCCTTAATACCATTCGTGGGGTGGCGTACTTACTTCCCCAAACTCTACAAGCTCCTACTTCACTCCTATGTCGAGCCGGCTAGGAAGCTCCTAACATGGGATCACTAGAATTCGCTTGTGCATTAAATACAACCATAAAAACCTTTAGTACGCGTTTGGTTCATGTTTCTTAAGACGTTCAAGCAAGTTACCGAATAGGAAGTTAGCCAGTTTTCTTAAGCCTAACATAGATAAACAATCATCCAATACAACTAATAACACACTAATAACCAATAATCAATAGCTAGGTTTCATTAGATCTAAGCAAACACAAGATAAATTTAGCCTAACATGTTAAACAAAAGACAAGAATAAGATAGAATCAAACAACACATAGACATATTGAATGATTAATTGATAACTTATCTTTCAATGAAACATGGAAGATCTCAAGGCAAAAAGCCCTGAAAAAGGAGCTAAAATCGTCCTAGGGTTTTATCCCAAAATTCCACACACTAAGCTCCCCTTAATGACAAAAAATTAGAAAACTATATATAGACTTTGACATCTGACGGCGTCACCTTATGGATTGTGACGCCGTCACCTCGCCGCTTTTAGGGTTCCCGGATGACCATCTTGACGCCGTCCCTCTTTAGCTCTTCAAAAATCCATTCTGGCTTATCAAGGCCTGACGCCGTCGAACCTATAACGTGACGCCGTCCCCTTATGATTTAAGCCGTGACGCCCTCGATCAAGTTAAAGCGTGACGCCGTCAGAATTCACATGCTATTTTCACTGGCCCGTCATGAGTAAATTTCACATCCAACTTTTCTTGCCAAGGCATGACGCCGTCTAGAGTAAATCTTGACGCCGTCAAGAGTAACTTTTAGCCGATTTTTGAGACTTTGCCGTTTTCTTCACTTTAATGCTCCAAAAATGTCCAAAATGCCTCCTTTTCCAGATTTCTCCTCAAAAGTACCTAAAATGACAAAAGAAACGATTTAGGGCAATATTTGATCAAATAAATACGATTTCGGGCTTAAATGACCCCTTAAAAGCGGTACACTTTTCGCTTCATCACTTACTTAAGATTTAAAAATGATCAAAAGCTTCGATTTTGTTTTTCAAAAATCTAGTCCATGTATACATTGAATAATCATCGACAATTACTAAAGTATAGAAGTTTCCTCCGTAACTTTGAATAGCCGATGGACCAAATAGATCCATGTGTAAAAGTTCTAGACACTTAGTAGTTGAAACCATATTTTTAGCTTTATGACTAGCATGGACTTGTTTTCCTATGTTACAAGCATCACAAAAATGTTGCTCATATTTTAATTTTGGTAGGTTTCTAACAAGTTCTTTAGATGATAGCGATTGTATAAGTCGTATATTGGCGTGACCCAATATTCGATGCTAAAGAGTCGAAGTATCATCTATTGAATTTAGACAAAGTTTATCTTTAGGTGAGTCACCAATTTTCATTACGAAAATACCGTTTTTCCTAATCTCTTTGCCTATGGTGATTCCATTTTTAAGTATTTTACTTCCGGTTTCACTAAATAGAACTTCACACTTTTTATCAACTATTTGACTAATACTTAGTAAATTAAATCCTAGATTATCTATGTGACACACATCATTAATGGTTAAAGAGTTATGTGATATCGTACATTTGCCGATGATCTTGCTTTTACCATTACCAAATACTACGTTACCTCCATCACAAGCCTTGTAAGATGAGAATAGGCTTTTATTTCCCGTCATGTGTCTTGTGCATCCGTTGTCTTTTATCCATTCATTTGGTTCTAGTTCAACCTTTAGACAGACCTATAAGCACAAAGAAACTCAAGCGTTTGGTCTCTAATATCTCATGGGTCCATTAGTGTTAAACAAACCATTTAATTGGTTCACAAAAGGAAGATTGTTCCAAGGTCCAAAATTTGGTGTTGGGTAACCATTGTGAAGACCATTGTTCCATCCCATTTGATCACAATTGCTTTTTGGGTAAGGTGCGTTTGGTCTCCTAAATGGTGTTGTAGATGTTGGTCGAACATTTGGTTTTCATAGAATTCCCTTACCATGATGTGGTACATTAACATTTCTAGTAGAAACATTAGGTGTTTTCATTTTAGTTACTACTACAAGCTCTTTCCTAGATGATTTGGACAAGTAAAAATTAGGCTTTGCTGTACCAAATGGCCGGATCCTTTGCTTAAGCCTAGCTGGATCCTTTTTTAAAGGATCCACCGGATCCGCCACCTCAGAAACAAATGGTACAACAGATTGAACAAATTTTGTTGTTTTTTCTTCGCTAGTCGAAGGCATACAATCTGTAAAACCTAACCCATCTTTATTGTTCTTAACTTGTTGTGTATCTATTATATCTTATAAACATTGTGTAGTAAGTCTAGCGATTTTAGAATCTTGGTGATCAATTATTGTTTGAAAACGACTTATACAAAGTTTACATTCTACACTTGCTTCTTATCCTTTTTCAAGTCTTTTTAATTTTTCTTTTAGCTCAAAAACTTCGTTTTCTAAGAGTTCAATTTTATCTTTTAGAAGTTTGTTTTTTTTAATGAATTTAAGGCTAATTTTGCAAAGTTTATTATATTCTAAGCTTAGAGATTCATCATCTAAGAATGAGCTACTATAATAGAGAGAGTCGGAACGTACCTCATTAGAGTCTTTTGCCATGAGACAAATCTCAACTTTCTCCTCTTCACTTGGATACCAAGAGCCGCTAACGAACGCTTTTTGCTCACCATTAGATTGTTTGGGACAATCACTTATGAAGTGATTTGGATCACCGCACCTAAAACACTTTCGCTCATCTTTAACCTTCTTTTCTTCCTTGAATTTTCGGAAGCCTTTCTTGTCATCGTAAGTTTGTTTCACGAACCTTCCTCATCTTCTAAAGAATTTCTTGAAGTCCCTTACGGCCATGGCATATTCTTCATCATCGCTATCCGAGGATCAAGTATCTTCATCACTAGACTCCTTTTTAGCTTTAGAGCTAATGATTTGTGTTTTCCCTTCTTTTCTTTTGAGGCCTCGGAGTCTTTTGCCAACACTACCTCATATACTTTGAGGTTTCGAATGAGCTCGTCGAGAGAAAGGATTGTTAGATCTTTTTTATTATTCTATTGTCGTTACCTTTGGTCTCCATTTAGCCGGAAGTGCCTTTAAGAATTTCCTGACATGATTACGCTTGGAAAGAGTTTCGTCAAGTGCTATTAGTGAAGTAATAATAGTATTAAATTTAGAAAATTCATTATCAATACTTTCATCATCCGATATCGAGTATTGCTCATATTGTTGAACAAATAAATCGATTTTATTATTTTGCACTTGTTTGTTTCCTTGATGAGTAATCACCAAGCAATTCCAAATATCTTTAGCGGTTTTATGCATAAAAATTATTTCATATTCCTTTTTAGGTAAAGCATTGTATAAAACCATTTTGCCTCATTATTTTTAGAAAGCATTTTCTTTTGTTCATCTTTTAAAATCGAAGACCCAACCTCATTTTTGTCGGTAGAGATACTCTCAAATACCGGCACATAATCCCCATCAACAATAACATTCCAAAGATCAATATCTTTAGATTTCACATATGTTTCAAATCTATTTTTCCAATATATGAAAGCATTAGCTTCAAAGAGTGGTGTTATTTGCATAGATTGCCCTTATTTGTAGTTTTCGAAATCCATTTGATCGAAAAAGTTTTAAAATACAATTTACTTAAAAACTTTTTATAAAACTTGCTTTGATACCAGTTGTAGAAAACTAGAAGGGGGGTT
Source organism: Artemisia tridentata subsp. tridentata (assembly GCA_021014915.2). NCBI lineage: Eukaryota > Viridiplantae > Streptophyta > Magnoliopsida > Asterales > Asteraceae > Artemisia > Artemisia tridentata. The sequence goes on from CP139508.1 coordinate 264,276,822, forward strand.
GAATAGTTTTTAATGATTTAAATTTAGTTTATAAAACTTTAGATCGATAGTATGAGAAACCTTTGGATGTTGAGATATGGATAATGCAAGTTACTTTGAAAAGAAATAAGTACGATAAAAGTAAAGAGATAAAAGGATAGAAGCGCGACACAATGATTTATAGTGGTTCGGCTACAAGGACATCTTCCTTGCCCTACTCCACTCCCCGAGTACCCAACTCGAGAGTTCGTAAACACTATGTCAACAAGCTCCTTCAACCGGTGGAGAAACCTCACAACGTCGCTTACACTTTTTCCGGTACAAAGCTAAATACCGAGTCCTTTACACAGAAGACCAATCCAACACAACAACACAAATAACACAACAACTTTGAGAGTACAAGAAGAAGTATGAACAACAAGAGACAACTCAGTGGTCTTGAGGTGATGAAGAATCCGAGCAACTTGAAGAGAAAAATGACTCGTATGCAAGAAAGCGTGATCTCGTCTTGTAAGAAGAACCTTAAGAACACAAGAGAAAGAAAGCTACAAGAATGATCTTTAGATCTGAGGTTAGAGAACTTAGAATATAGAGAGAAGATATATCTAAGTGGGGTGAGAAACAAAAGAGAAATGACTCACTATTTATAGGCAATTCTGAGCACTGTTCACCCGGATCCGGCGGATCCCTTCCCAAAGGGATCCGGCCAGTTAAAGCAAGGGATCCGGGTATCTAGTAGTACCAGTCCGGATTTTGCGGGTTTTGGGTTATGGGTTAAGGTCCATTGGTCATGTGATTTCATGAATGATGTCAAAGACATCTTTGGTCATGGGTTATGGACTTTGTGTCACACCCCCAAATTAGGATTGCAGCGGAATGGAGATGTTTTTGGAATACAAAGTACAAGGAAATAAAGAATGACCTCTAAGTGAGTCATTTTAAAACAAGCGTTTGTTTTAACATAAACATTTACAAAATGTTGGGTTTAGAGATGCTGCTGCTCTGGATGATACAACTGCTCAGGGTGCATAAAGGAAAATACTCTAAGTATCATACTACTGCTAGTGTATTCTATACTACTGCTAGTATTGGAGATTCTACTGCTGCAAGGATACTACTGCTGGATTAAAAGATACTGCTGTTAGAGTAATTCATACTATTGCTAAAGAAGATTTTACTTATTAGTCCTTTGTAGTCTTTTGTAAACCCTAAATCTCTATTATATAAAGAGATCAAGGGTACGTAGGTTTAATTAAGTCTTCCATAATGTAGACGTCTAGTAAAAAATGTGTGTATGTTTAGGCGTGTGTTTATAAACGCCTAAACAAGTTGTTCGTCGCCTCAAGAATCACTTGATTCCTGTTACAGATTAGTTGTAACCGTATTATTCTGATCAAATAATATTTGGGGCTTGGAGTGTTATTAAAGAAAAACCTTGTTACAATAACTTTGATTTGTTCTTATTCCGCTGCATGTTTATAATCATTGTTATTGTTATCCCTAAGGCTCAAAACGGTCCAAGGAGTATAAAAAACTCCACAAGTGGTATCAGAGCTTGGGGAGCTCGTTACCTAGGGATTCACAAGGTTTGGTTTGTCGAAGATGGAAGAAAATTCGGATCTGGTTCGTATCTTCAAAACTCACTGCAGGGCTGTTTTTGAACGACGATAACTTCTTCGTTAATCGTTGGATCGGGCTAAAATTTTTATTGGAGTTTCTTCATATATCAAGGAAGATTTTCACTGGAGGGATCTTCAATCTGAGCCTTTGATTAAAAGATATGATGTCTCGAAGTCTGCTGCACAAGGTCAAATTTTTCTGGTTTGTTTAGGGTTTATGGATATAAAGCTTTCTGAATTCGATTTCTGTTCATTTAATTCATCACGAAAGTTGATATATGTTATTATTCTACTTTATATTCATGTTCTAATCATGCTAGAATCATTGATTTTGAATACATACCGGAATATGTGCTGCTGTTGCTGCGATCTAATTCTTTTTAGGGTTTTGCACTGTTCCATTATACAATATGAAGAAACATGGTTATTGAAGTTTTGCAAACCCTAGTTTGGATTCGGTAAAGGAATTTTATTGGTTGATGTCGTGGTTATGGAGGAAGATGCGTGAGTGATTAACTTTGCTGAAGCATTAAGGTGAGCTGGTAAAACCTTAGTTGGAATTTTGATCGTACGATGACAGTTCTGTAGTGAGTGAAGATTATGGTGCTTCAAGTTTCTACTGTTGTTCGACCAAGTTATCAGTTTCTACTACTCGTTGAGAGAAGTTACTGCTGCACGATTATTACTGCTGCTACGAGTATGTTTCTACTGCTATGCTAGTTTTACTACTGCTCGTTACTTACTACTGCTTTCGAAAATTACTACTGCTTTTGTAAGTTTCTGCTGCTGCGCATCCGGTTAATACTGTTAGTTGCTCGTTAGTATTGCTCATTGGAGTTTTAGTACTGCTAGCTTTGTCCGATATAAGTTTTGTATTGCTGGTATTATTCGATATCGGTCAGCAAATGGATTTGGTTTTCGGATGAGTTTGAGAGTTCTCGGTTAACACACACAGATTGGAAAACACACACAAGAGTTATTGTTGGTTTTTGGTTTATGTTCTTAAATGATTTATGGCTCGAATTTTATTTATTATTGGCGAAGAAAGTTATTTACTACTTATTTGACGATGAAGTGGAATTTTTCAAGGTTGTGTTTTATCATACATTTGACAGGAGGTAACTTGTTCATTCGTTCAGGTGACTACGAATTGACAAACACTTGAAGGAGTTACGTTATTGTGCTCAATGATTATTGTCAAGAGATTGCGATCTCCCTATACGTTAAGTATACGTTTGAAGCCGTTTTTAGTACAAGACATAAGACACAAGGTTGTTTCTTCTACTTCAGCATCAAATTGGTAGTGATTAGTTTTCTTCAACATTATATAAAGCCTACAGTTTTGAAGAATCATGAAGATGATTAACACATTGATTTCAGGGGAAGTTTATTCTTATGATGTGTTTAAATCATTTGATGTTCATGCACCACTTGAGGAGAAGTTTTTGATTCTTACTACTGTTGATTAGTATTACTACTGATGGTTTAGATTTCTACTGTTTCAAGTTCATTTTTAGGGCGGAAAACTTCATGGAGGGTAATTTGAGACATTGGAAGGATGAATTGGATGTGTGGTATTAATTTGTAGTGGTAAAGATCATATTTGCATATGTTCCCTATTTGATAATAACAAAAAAGGGAAGAGATGTTGTGGTGGCATGGCATGGCTTAAGGGGAAGACAAGATTGTTTCATTCATGGTGAGATTTAATTATCTCAATTTCTCTACTTCGTCTAGGGAAATTCGTACAAGAACGTGTCTGTTTTGTCATCATCAAATAGGGGAAGATTGTTGGGTTTTATAGATTTGATGATACAAAACAAGAAGAATGAAACATGAAGGACTTAAGAAGACAAAGGATGAATTCTTCAAATGATGAAGAATGAAACACAAGGGACTTGCTTGCTAAAGAAGATTTTACTTATTAGTCATTTGCAGTCTTTTGTAAACCCTAAATCTCTATTATATAAAGAGATCAAGGGTACGTAGGTTTAAGTTAAGTCTTTCACAATGTAGTCGATTACTAAAGGAGTGTGTGTGTCTAAGGCGTAGATTATAAACACCTAGACTAGAGTTTGTTAGTTAACCCCCAAGATCAAAGGTGTCTTTGATCCTTGTTATAGGTAGATAACACGTTATATTATTCTTAATATAATTGGAGGTGATTGTGATAAAACCTTGTGTCAATAACATAGTTGTTTGTTTTAATTCCGCTGCGTATGTATTTTGTCTATGTTATTGTTTAACCCTAGATGCTCAAAATGATCCAAGGAGTATAATAAACTCCACACAAAAGATTTAAATCAGAGTTCACAATAAAATTCAAAGATTTTAATACATAACCAAACGCTTAGTAATGCATGTAAATCTTCATCATGATGGTGTGATCAAAATGTGACACTTAGTGCATGCTCCAACATACAGAGCATTACCGTCTAGTTACCTGAGAAATACATGCTAAAAGTCAACATAATTGTTGGTGAGTTCATAGGTTTAAGTAAATAAGTAATGTGCGGACCACAAGATTTCAGTAAGCATGACAATCACAACAAATATAACGTCATAGCCAAAAATAATATACAGTGCCCTAAGCTCATGACCCCGAAGCTCAACGAAATGGTATGCAAGCAAAGCATAATAATAATCAATGCCCCAACTAAGTGTTTGTCAGACACTCAGAAATAATCCGAATGATATGCGTCCGTTTGACAGGTTGGCGCGACCAACTCGGACGGGGGTGTTAACCCAAATAGATCTATTCATAGCATCCACGCTTACAAGTAATTAACGGTTCATGATTCATGGGGACTTTAACGACATAACGGTAACTTAGGCAATGTAACAGTTTTAGTACTTGTGTCCGAAAAATAAGCAATTTATTCCCACCCCGAGGGTTTTAAAATAAGATACAAACAATGTAAAAACCGGGGCTATGAAACTCACCGAAGGTAATCAATGTAAATCGAGATATCAGGAAATGAAATGAGTTTTCAAACGTGAGAAACTCTACGGCAACTTAGAATATATAAGTTATCTTAGAATAAGGTAATGTGTAATATATGCATTTCATAAAATAGTTTATTACCCATATATGTTTGTAACTTAATTTAGTAGCAAAAGTGTAATTTCGCCGAAGTATATCATTTATTGAAAATCATTGTAAACAACTAGATGTTTTACAAGTATTCAAGTCCTTAATGTAAAACATCTCATTAATCATTTATTTGAAAACTTACGACTCCATAGTGGTGTGTACGTAAAATACTACGTCTTTGATATAGCCCGTTTTAGTTCCTTTTGACTAAAAAACACTTAAAATGTTCCAAAAATATTTTCCGACAACTTTTAACGAAAAGCTGTGAATAGTGAAAGTAATTATATATTTTCAGCATTTCCTATTTTATCCATAATTTCCTCGTTATTTAGTGTTCTAAAAATCTCCTAGCGCGCTTAACAATATATACGGGATTCTATCATTTTAGCTCAAGTCGTTTTGGCTAAAAATGCTTCTAAAGTGCCCAAATTTCATTCTAAAGTTTTTCATCAGCTTTTACTAGTTCAACAAAGCTGTCAAAAATATGAGTTTCGTCTAGAATTTCGGAAAGCCATAACTTGCTCGTTTTAAGTCCGTTTTCTAAGTTCTACCTATCCCCGTGAAGGTATTTAAGTATACTAACGGATTTTTAAGGCCTCGGCTAGTCTAGTTTTCATTTAAAGTCCGGTTTTGTTCTTTGAAAAATTCTGACAGCAACCTATCTTTTCAGAAAATTAGTTTTCGTCGCTAAACTTAAAACTAACGTATTTTATTCGTTATAGATCCGTTTTTAACCATTCAAACGCCCACGTTTTCATTATAAAGTCTAGTTTCAATATTTTTATCCAAATCTTGTATTTCTAAAACTCATTTTTCTGTGGAAATGATTTTAGGACAGCCCATGGTTATATTTTCCAAAAACTCATTTCTAACACTTATAACTAATAGATCTAACTCAAATCAACTCCCAAAAACTATCCTAACTCATCCTCCAACTCTTCAACAATTTCTATGGTGTTGAAACAATATTAACAACCTACTAAGAATTCCAACCCCCAAGAAATACATAATCTAGGTGTAGGAAAAATTATGAATCACATATTATCTCTTTTTAGACCTTAACTTGTATATTTCAAACAAATATGAAATGGGACTTGAACATACACATTTTTCCCAACAAAATAATCATGTCAAGTATGTTTTTACTCGTTTAAAACATAAAAGTTTACAAACATATATATAGGGTGATCTTTGTATTTATTTAGTTTAAATAAAATTTAAACATAATGACATGAAATCAATCATAGAACTAGTATAAAATGCATAAGTAAAGTTATAAAAATTAGTTTTAGGCTTACTTGTTTGTGATAGAATAAGAGTAGTAGCAAGAAAATGTGACCCAAGTAACACTCCAAAATACCCAATATATATTTATTAACCCAAAATAACACTAATAAGCTCCAAATAAGCAACCAAGCTTTCTCCCCATTTTTTTTTTATTTATTATTATTATTATTATTATTATTATTGCCGAATATTTGAGAGTGAGTGAGATAGTGGTAAAATTTTTGCTAAGTCTTGAAATGAGTAGTTACATGTACGTATATTTATATAAGAAAAAAGTAGATATTTTAGTTATTATACTTCTAATTATTTTAGTACAAGTGAATTATTAAGTTTAGTAAAATTCTCACAAGGTGGTATGGTTGGGGTGATGGATTCGGCTGATTAGGGGGAAGAAGGAAAGGAGGCCATGCCTCATGTAAGAATTTGTCCCCAAACTAGATTAGTTTGATCTCAATTCTCTAGTTTCATATATATTTGGTGTTTTTATTAGTAACAATAGGTAGATAATGTATAAGTTAAGTATTATATGTTAAGAATAAAATACAAGTAGTTGTGAATAACTTTTACAAGGTATTTTGAGTAGGCATTGGGCATTTAAAATGTATTGTTTAGTAATAAATTTATTTAAAGTAATTATGTATCATTTAGGTACTTATAATAAAATAAATACCAAAGGGTGAAATAAAATGTTTCTTGAATTTTTGTAACACTCTAATATGTGTAGAAATATAATAAAAATTATTAGTTGGAGTATTGGGCACATTGTTCATGCATTTGTATAAAAACTTTTATTTACTTAATTAAATTAAATAAATAATTATGAACTTGTAATTATAATGAAATCAGATGTGCTCTAGCAATTAAATGAGCATCGTAATAGAACCAATGTACTAAAATTATTTAGACCAATATTTGGTCCAGTGTCGTAGTGCACAATGGGGTGTTTCTAGGTTACGCGATTTAACTAAAAAGTCTTGCGTAAAAAGTATTATAGAAAATTTCAAGGTAATAAATACGAGTTTAGTAAATAGTATTGACCTGTAAAATGGCGGGTTGTCATATTTTGGGTCATGGGTCATGAGTTTTACCCATTATTTATGTCATGCATGATGTCATGCAATGGATCATGGGTTATGGGTTATGGATTACCCAATTCTTTTTCATGCATTTCATTTATTACAAGTAAGTATATTTTAACTGGTGTATGTAAATAGTGAATGGTAAATGTAAAAACATGTAATGTTTAGATTTATACTTTTACATAATTTTATGTTTGTTATCGACAAAACTTAAAAAGATAGCTAAATATTAATAAACGTTTTTACGGTTTATTTGTATTAACAAATAGGAAAAGAGAAGGCCGGTTGTAGGTTTTGAGATGGAAAAAAAATGAAGCGTGTATATGATTAGGAAAGTCGTGTGGATGAGAGAGACAAACAAACCATGCAATATTCTATTAATGTTAACTCATTTGACCTTATCAAGAGCGTGGGACAAGGTCAAGATTTTCGGTGCTAATCCACAAAAGAAAACGTGTAGGTGTACATGAAAAGTAGTAATTTCGATTCTATCTCTTCAACATAAAAACGTGTAGAAGTCAAGAAAAACGGGTGTGTCGTGTAATATTAGTTAGGATAGGATTAGGAAGTGTTTAAATTATTTAGTTAAATTACTGTAGGATAAAATTTAATAATGTGCTTTATTTTATAACATAAAGTTTTTAATATCACTTACTTATTATTTAAACTAAGGTTATATTCAAAATGAACAAATAAAAATGTATTTCAAATTTTAGGGTGTTATATTAAATATTAAATAACTAACATGAAACGTTTAAGGTGCGTTTAGTTGGGGGAAAATACCTTTATTTTCTTCAAAATGTTGTGTGGAAAACAAGGAAAACAGATATCGTATTCAAATCAATGTTTTCCAACAAAATGTTTTGCAAAACACAAAATCCCCTATTTTCTAACTTAAAAAGGAAAACTACAAAACAAATTTTAGTTGTTTTCCTTGTTTTCCATTGTAACCCACAACCCCCCTTTCCCTTACGCTGTGTTCTCGAGTGGTGTTTATAAAGGAAAAGAAAAGAAGTGATAAGAGAGAAAAGAAAGGAAGAGAATCTCTCTTCCTCCCAAAAGTACGAAGAAACATTTATACTAGAAAAAAGCATGCATCTTCCTTCGTCTTCTTTCCGGTTCTTTTCCTTTCTTCCCCATAAAAGATCTTGAGAACACGATTTTTTTGAGTTTCTTTCCTTTTCTTTTCTTTTCTCTTGTATATGAATCTCAAGAACACAATGTTATTCAAAATAGAAAACACAAACATCAGCTAAACGCGTTTTCTATACTTTCAAATGTTTTGTGGAAATAAATTTTCCCTCAAAATTTTTACAAAACTAAAAATAGAAGACAAGAAATTTTTTCAATAACTAAACGCACTTTTTATTTTCTTAAAACAGAAAAGCATGTAAAGCAAGTGTTTGAATGGAAAAAGTGTCACAAAAGCCAATTTGGAGCTTGTACATAAACCAAACTAAGGGGGTGTTTGTTTAAGCTTATATATGGCTTATGAGCTTATTTGTCTTTCGGCTTATATAATATAAGCCCTAATTTTTTTGGCTTATTTTGAAACTTGTGAACTTATATAAGTTTATTATATCATAATAAACTTATATAAGCCCACAAGTTTCAAAATAAGCCAGAAAATTAGAGCTTAGAGCAACTGCAATGTGTAGTTTTTAAATGACTTTTTGCTGTTTCAAAAAGCTATTGCATGACTTGATACATTGTGATAAAGAGTTTGTCAATGACTTTTCAGAGAAAAGCTTGTAAACCACCGAGCGTTTGATACAAAATTTACCAAACTATTTTCATTAAATGTTCTTTTGTTTGAATTTCCATCTTATACCCTTCATTAAACACATTTCTTCACTTTTTACTATTTTTCATTTCACGTGGTTGCTTTTTTGTTATATTATATTATGCATGTGTCTATATAAGCGTATGCTTGCAAACCACTTTTGACCATTGTCATTCTACATAACATTTACACCTTCAATTATGTGTGATGATGGCATCGAGCAACTTTTAGCACAAGCAAATGAATTCATCATCAAAGAATTAAATGATGATACCTATGAGAAGTTATTGCTGATGCTTGCCGAGAAAGAACTTCGTGATGAAACCGAAAGTTCAAGCCGACTACACATTGAATGAGGTCGAGAAGAGGGACATCGCCATCTTGTTGCGGATTATTTCTCCGATGAACCAATTTTTCTAGCATACAAGTTTAGACGAAGGTTTCGAATGAATAAAGTATTATTCATGAAAATTGTAGATGCATTGTCCGACCATTATGACTATTTCAAGCAACGAGATGATGCCTTTGGTATTAGAGGTCTATCTCCTATACAAAAATGTACTGCTGCTATAAGACAATTAGCAATTAGCTTATGGAACACTAGCCGATTATAATGACGAATACGTACGAATAGGTGAAACCACTGCCATCGCATGTCTAAAGAAGTTTTGTCGAGGTGTAATTGAAATTTTTGGTCCCGTTTACTTGCGAAGACCAAATGCTGAGGACGTTGAGCGTATACTTCACTTGTATTCAGAACACCACGGGTTCCCCAGTATGTTGTGCAGAATTGATTGCATGCATTGGCCTTGGAAAAATTGTCACGTCTCTTGGCAATGTCAATTCACACAAGGTGATCATGGCAAACCAACAATCACGTTAGAAGCTGTTGCTTCTCAAGATCTTTGGATTTGGCATGCATTTTTTGGTGTCGTTGGGTCAAATAATGACATCAATGTACTAAACCAAAGTACATTGTTCAATGATTACTTACAAGGACATTCTCCCGAAGTTAGATTTACGGTTAATGGGACAGAATACACAAAGGGGTATTATCTAGCTGATGGTATATATCCCGAATGGGCAACCATTGTTAAAAGTTTTCCATGTCCACAAGATCCAAAAAGAAAAAAATTTAAAGAAATGCAAGAGGCTGCAAGAAAATACGTAGAGCGAGCATTCGGGGTTCTTCAATCTCGTTGGGCAGTTATACGTGGAGCTGCAAGATTTTGTTACACTAAAATAATGAATGACATTATATATGCATGCATCATAATGCATAATATGATCGTCAAGAATGAGGAAAATGCAATTAGTTTTTAGTCGGACGATGAAGGCGATCCTCCAGTACCTGTTAGAAATGGGTTCGTTGAAGCCTTTAATAGATATATAAAAAGGAGGGCCGAATTACGTGATAAAATAGTCCATAATCAACTAAGATCAGACTTAGTTCAACATATTTGGGAAAGAGACTTGATAAACTAGTGTATTTGGTTCTAAGTGTCATTGTCTAGTTTGCTTTTCATTTGCTTTTCATGTATGTGATATGTTATCTGTTATTGTTCTGTGTGTTTGTTTTTCAAGCATGTAATATATTAGTTGAAATGCAACAACTCACCACATCATCAGTTAGTCCAAAGCTTTATCATTGTTGGTCAGTGCAAGCTTGGTACTATGCAATATTCTCTGTTAATATTCTTCTTTTATATTCTCTGTTAATATTCATCTTTTGTGGTCTTGGCTTTTCAATCTATTAAAATAGACATGGATCGGATGTTTTGTTGCATTGTAAAAGAATATATTCTTTTCGTACTAAATGAAAGCCTATATTAATAAATCTTACACAATAAACCAATATCAGTAGCACCAAAAAAACATACTCTATTACACAAATGTGAATGCATAAACTAGATGGAGGGGCTGTTTGTAAAAATATAAAAATATAAGGATGATTTATATAAATTTTTTGTGAAAAGCTTTTGAAAAGCTTTGTTACATTGGAGAGGTTTATAGAAAAGACTTGTTAAAAGATAAATTTATTGTTATATTAAACTAGATATAATGCCCGCGCACGCGCGGGTTTTTTTCTAATCTTTTAAATAAGTTATTATTTTTAATTTCGGGTTTTTATAAAATATGGATAAATTTAGAATATTTAGGCTTTTCTTAAATCACATATATTTAAGTTTTTTGCACGAACGGGGTTTTTTTCTAAATTTTTGAATAATGTAGTTTTATCTAGTAAAATCAAATAGTTTAATTTTTTATTTTTGTTTAAATTATAAGTCTCGTGCACACGCGAGGTTTTGACATGAATCAAATGAGGAGACCAATCAACAAAATTAATAACGAAAGGTAAGTTGCAACATCCAAGAAACTCTGTACACAAAATGATACTTGTAAAACAACATCAAAGGCAAAATGTTTTGTGTTTAATCAACTCAACGGCGGCCGCAGCAATCTGTGCGTATGCTTGGCAAACTTCAATAGAAGCTACACCAATAAAGATACAAAGTCATACTCCAATATAAGCTACAACTGTTGCACTACTTGCTAGTTGTTATGATAGATAAGTAATATTAACACCATTCGTCAAGGTAAACTTGATTAAATTTTGTTACAAATTTGACGCACATGCACTTTTGTTACAAATTCGTCAAGGACTAAACAGTAACGTAGAAGCTTGATAGTTTAATGAGTAACGTAGAAGCTTGATAGTTTAATGTAGGGATGAGCATTTCGAACCGAATCCCGGAACCGAACCCGGACCGTACCGGTACCGTACCGAAACGGTACCGATTCTCGATATACGGTACGGTACCGGTACCACGAAATAAAGAAGAAAATAAATCGGTACCTTTCGGGAACGGTACGGGATTAATTCGGGAAATCCTGATTCGGTACCGACTACAAAAGTTTTTTTTTTTTTTTTTTTTTTTTTTTTTTCCCTTGAAAAATAGGGTTTATGTTTTGCCTAACATATCATCCCAATCATCAAACCCTAACATATCATCAATCATTAGAATCATAAAGTGTGCATCAATAACTCATCTCAATCATCATCATCATCACTAAAAATGGAGGTACGTAAGTTTTTTGTGTTTTTTCTTTGATTCATTAACATTAAAAAGTCTTATAATAGGTACGTTCGGTATATGTACAGTTATATAATCTGCATATAATCATTATTATATTATAATCCGCAGTTAGAATCATAAAGTGTGTTTTTTCTTTGTATAATAGCCTTATATAATCCGCATATGTAACTGTTAGAGGTGCCGATTTGTGCTCAAAATAAAAAAAATGGGCTAAATGGGCAAATTTTTAAAAGATTTGGGCACATTTGGACCCTTTTTTTTTTTTGAAATGGGCATATATTGCCCATTTAGAAGTTAAATGGGCATAATGGGCACATGTTTTTCTCTCAATTGGAGAACATTAAATTGTTTTTAATGAAAAACTTACGCATATAGTATATTTAATTACTTAAATATAAATGAGTTGTTACGTTTGAGGAATTTTTTTTGTTGTTTTAGGTCTTTTCTAAAGCGATTCGTATAACATGCGCCCGTTTGGCCCACGCCCGTTTAGCCCGTGCCCATTTAGCCCGTGCCCGTTTAGCCCATAGCCCGTTTAGCCCGTAGCCCATGCCCGCCCGGCCCGCCCGTTTTGCCACCTCTAGTAACTGTACATGTAATCCGCATATATCATCATTATTATACTCGTATTATAACTCAACATGTGTATCCTAAGGATAATCCGCATATAGTAGCATTGTGTTCTTTCAATATCAGTAACTTAATAATAATAAAAGTTTGGTTTTGACCCCTATATTATTGAAGATTTACCCCATCTTTTTAAAGTTTTCTTTTTTCATATTTTTGACACATCTAATTTTGTACCCACTTTTAAGTTAAAAACGAATTTATAATTTTTTTTTTGCCTAATTAGGAAATTTTAAGATTTTTTAATTCAAAATCTTTTAAATAAAAAATAATAATAATTTGATTATTACTTAATAAGATATGATTTGATTTTTTTAAAATGAAAAAGTCCCCACTAAGGGTTTTGTTTTATTATATAAAAGATGTGAAACAATGAAAAAGTCTTAAAGACTTGAAGCCATTGTAGTTGCTCTTAGTTAGTTAGAGTAAGGATCAAATGAGAAATATAATTAAGACGAGAAGAATGAGAAGGAACCACTATCATTAATTTTAGATGCATCTCTCAATTATTTTTCTTTTTTTATTTGAATTTTGTGCCCAGAGTTTTTTTTGTCAGGTTCTCATTTCAATAACTCTTAGATAAATGAGAAATATAATTATATAAGCCCAAATCAAATAACCTCGTAAGCCTTTTCTCCCATAATCTAAACGAGTCTGGCTCCGGTCGGCCGCGTTGCGGCCTCGCGAGTTTTTTACGGAATTTTTTTGCTATTTTTTTGAGAATTTTTCGTTATCTTTAAATTGTTTTTGTTTTATACCATAGATAGTAAGGTTATATCTTTTTGCGGGAAATGTACAAATATTAGTCGGTATTAGGGGCATTGAGTGTTTGTTTATTTTGTTTAGTTTGGTTACTTTTTTCGTTAATTTGAGATTGGAATTTTTTTTGTTGATAAGTAACAATTTTTTTTTTTTTTTTTTTTTTTTCATATCTTTTTCTTATTCCCGCGCGTTGCTACGGTAGTGTTTTGCAAAGCAATAGACTGAAAATATGGAAAGAATAAGCAATTCTAAATAGGCGCCAACAGAACATCTCTAAGACACCTAGAAATTGAGTACACAACAAAATCCGTAAGACATTGGGCCATTAAAATAAGAATTATGTCTTAACACTGATAATTGGTTCTAGTAGATTTTTATTCATAGCAAATACATACAACACCAGTTTGTGGACATATACAGAAATGTTATAAATGCATACAATAACAGATCCATTAAAACTTGCTGCTCATCATTCTTTTATGGCTTTAAACTCCAACTTATCAACACTTCCAACTCCAAGCAGCTTAGTGACTTACTTTCAAAATTTGTCCGAAGGTTTTTCTTTCACACAGAAAGCCAAGTCAACTTCTCTCAACTGCAAGCGCGACCACTCAAAAACCCGATGATTGTTTGAGTTCGTGCTTCGTTATACGAAGGGGAAACCGCTAACCGTCTTACCCCGTCCTTCTCAAATGCCCAGCTGCCATCCGTTGCCTCATACCAATGAACATATTACAGAAATAGTAACTAATAATGAGACCAACATGAAGGTAGACATATAAATGCAAAGCCTAACATTGGGAAGACGCATCTGGTATACATGTAAACATACAACTGATAAAGCAAAAGATTAAAAGGGAATATTGCACGTAGAGAGTAACATAATACATAGATCAAGTGTTTTAGCAGGTACCATGATCCTAATACATTACCAGAAATGGGGCTAATACTAATACATGGTAATAGTAGCGGTCACGCTATTATAATCAACGAATGCATGGTATTTGCATGTACCGGGAGCTTGCCTAGTGTACATTTACCTGGGTGTGACACACATATTGGTAGCACATGGAAACAGAAATATGGAATACTTCTTTCGCAACAGAAGTTGTGTCATAGGGACGGTGGAAGTCTCTTAATGTACACGTAAACGTATAGCGATGAAATGAGTGTACGCATCATACGTATATTCTCTGCTAGCATAGTCCTAGAATCAAAAAAAAAAAACATATAGAAAAAAAAATGCAGACAAATCGTAGTAACATGGCCGCGAGAAACACCCGACTTACAATGTAATGAGTTGTCGACATCCATCGAAGTAGCAACGAAGGTTCCATTGATTTGGCCTTCACCAATACCCATGTGAGAGGCCAATGACAATGGATGTGGTAAATCCATTTAACCACTAACAGTAACAGACGGGTACGCCAACTTATTACCTGAGTAAAATACCAGATGTTAGTAAAAATAAAGAATAAATGCTTCAATGTAGCATAACCAAACAAATTCAAATATTTTTGTCGGCCTCTTCATGTTCTTGACCGCTATTGCAAATAGTAAGGCTATTAGGACAAAAGATTCTCCATAAATGAACTCATTTACAAATTAGTTAAATTACACATTCCTAGCCCCTAATTTCTATTCCAATCTGTTTACAACTAAACACCCATCAATCAACAATCATTATTCTTCCCTAAAATGATTTGTGATAGCTTATACAACGCCACAGTCCGTCGATACATTTGTCACAGCAAGAGTTGTGGTAATCGAAGTAAATGTTTCGACAAACAGGAGACACCAGGTTGTTTAATCACATGTGACAGCAGTCCTAATATAAAGATGGAGACATCAGTCCCAAATAAATACTGCTACTAACACAAAATAGCACGGCGAGTCCAGAAACACTAAGGTACATAATTACACAGAGAAGATTGCAAGAAGATAAGGAAAAAAAAAAAAAAAAAAAAAAAGAAAAAAAAAAAAAGATAAGTTAATAGACCTACTGAGGTGCAAAGAGTTGTGGTAATCGAATTAGATGTTTCAACCGGTGTTTTCCGAAGATGATTTGAAAGAAGGTTGCTGAGGAAGGTGAAGGCGGTGTTTGCTGTTCTTATCCGAATACATTTCAGATGACTTTCGACAGAAATTTCCAAAAAGATAAAATGTTTGCATTTGAGGTGTAGTGCGATTAAAATAGTTGCAAATCTAATAACTGGAGTATTAGAGCTTCAACTTACCACGTCATGGAGCAACATCCTTCCATAATCGATAAAATCACCAAGCCGACGCAACACAACAGCCTGCATATCAGTTGCAATCAGCACTAATAAAAATGTAAGCAAACTGCAAGGGAAAAGATACCACTGAAACCATTATACCCAAGTAAAAGATACTGCAGCAATTTCCTTGCCTGTCGAACAACAAATTCGATCAACAATATGTCGACAAACCTGTGAACACTACTCCATCGACTCTGCCACAACAACGATAATGCCACGATTTAAATTCTATCCGAAAAAAAACAATAAATCCAGTTATAATAAATAATAAAATTTAACTAATTACTACCATTACGAAACATTGGAGCTCATTTTGCTTGGGCTGCAACCACAATTCCAGTTGCCCTGGAAAGGAACGCATGTCGAAAAAATGTAACCATATATTGTGCAAAATCATACTTTTCACTCTTAACACCTAAACATAACCACATTGATTAAAAGTCGAAACTGGTAACATTCTTATAAGTGAACACAATAGTTTCAAACAAAAATCATCAATAGCAGCCTCAAAGCAAGTAACCTTTTTTTCCATATACGTATTGGCAGACGATGTACATGCGCCTGAATCCATATATGGGACTTTGTGTACCAAAGTCTAACAACATCGGCCCCGACTAAGCATGACCTGAAAGTAGCAGCAACACATAAATACTAAGAAATAACAAAAGAATATATGATACAAAATATAGGAAACACAGAATCGCAATAATACTAACCATAACCGAAACTCCCAACAGGAATTATACTTGAAAAAGGAGAAACAGGAACAGCTGAATAAGTGGCGGCCGATTGGTGAGAAGCCGACAACCCAATACAACCTGGCATTATATCGGTGCGAAACCACTGGCACTTGAGAGTGTTGTACATCCCCAGGTTCACGAATAACTATCCCAACCTCTGAACGCTGTCTCTTTCCAGTATGTGTAGTCTCATTATTGCAGGATCTGGTTGCATTTCTTTTAATTATTAAATAATATCCAACTTATAAGGTTCACCTATTTTTATAAACCCGGACAAATATTGTACGTGTCAAATACAACTACATAGAGAATAAACATAACAACATCTGTCAATTACTAAGCAAAAAGGAAAAACAAATACTATTGTTGCGTGTCTGAACTTTATAAAAAGAATTTGAGTCACTCACACTAAGTCGCCTTTCTTTGAGAGACACGTTCCGGTCGTTCTCTGACAGTATGCATACCTATACAACAAAAAGGTATCAGTAACCGTATAGAAAAAAAGAGGGCAACAATTAAACCCGCATACAATACCTATACTTGGATGACACAATGGTGTATGAGCAGGGTCAATAGTAACAGGAATTGCGATAGAACCACTCCCGCTGCATCGTGTGAGACGACCATTGTCACTACAGCGAGCATGGTATGCCGAATTAACGGGATTTCATCAACCGACACCTCAGATGAAACACAAAACAATACTAAAACATCAAGAAGAAAGAATTTTTAAAGAAAAAAGCAGATACCTTTTTATTCATTATGGTCGGGTGTAGAATCAGCTTTTGGTTGTTTCTTCGAGAGGCCTTGACCTGTTGTTGCAAAAGACTGCGGACATCCTCCCGAGTTGTATAGGTCCACCACAACGGAGAATTCTAAGTAAGGCCTGCGTATAACATTAACATAAAAATCAAAATATTGTGTTGATAAAAAAAAGTAAATATTTAAGAGAGTAGATTGCTACTGCTTTGTATAATTAAGGTCCGACGATGTAATGCTGGGTTTGGTTAAAAAAGGAAAAATGTTGGTTATTCTGTTTATAAGGTGGTAGCATAAAATACTTTCCAAGGGAGTAAATAGTTTACAGGGTGATAGCAAAATAGTCTTTTAGGGTAATAGAAAAATAATTTATTATTTGCAAGGTATAGCAAAGTTGTAGCTTATAATAGCAAAATAGTTCATAGTGTGGGAGCAAAACGGGCTGTAAGATAATTGCAAACTTGTTTGTATCTTAATAATGGCACAATTTATCACTTTAATAGAGGGTAGCAAGGTAACAAACAGCTTATGATATGTTAACAAAATAGTCGTAAAATGATAATAGAGTAGTTTATTAGATGGAGGTAAAATAAGTAGTGCAATGGCGACGATTGATACATCTAGTCGATATGAGATTGCAGATAGTTGTGAATCAAATAAGCTTACAACTTAAGATAAATGTACACTAATCCATACAATACGACGAGGTTTACAGAAAGGTACTAAAGTCTTATAGGAATACATCTTAAGAGTGTCTAAACTTAGGTCTCGTTATACAGGGCAATCGACCTTTTGACATCACGTTCAAGTCCTATTTTCCTCCTGCTCCAAGATTTCCTGGTACTTCGGTTCATTGCACTCATTTCTGTAGTGCTCTTTCTTTCCACACCCATAACAGGTCACCTCGGCCTTCCGATTATTCTCTGGTGCTGTTTGTGCTCTTGCAAGGGTTTTAGACCTACAGTCTTTGGCCATGTGTCCAATCTTCTGATAGTTGTGGCCCTTTCCAGCACACTTCCCGTTGTGGTGTAGTTACAATGGTTACACAAGGGTAACTTCCCTGCATAAACCTTCTTCTCTCCCGACCCAGCAGTATAGACCTTGGCGATCTCTTGTCGCTTGTTCTGGTTGTTGCTGTTGTTGTTGTTTCCGGAGTGATCATCCCATTTCCTTTTGTTATCTACCACCTTCTCTGCGGTATCCTCAATTACTTGGTCCATTAGCTTGTTGGCCACTTCCATAGTCTCATGGAGATCAGCAGCCTTGAAGGTAGTGACATTACCCTTGATGAATGGGGGTAATCCTCCAATGTATCTTTCCAGTAAGCGAGCTTCAGTTTGGACCATCTCAGGGCACAGTAAAGCCAACTCTTGAAAGCGTTAGTTGTATGCAGCAATGTTGGTACCCTGCACCTTGAGGTTCCAAAACTCGACCTCTAACTTTTTAACTTCGTTGCGAGGGCAATACTTTTCGAGCACCATTTCCCTGAAATTTTCCCATGGCATTGCGTAAGAGGCATCAATGCCTGCAGACTTCAGATAGTTGTTCCACCAGGTTTGTAACACCTAAAATCCGAAAGCATGTAAAATGACCATAATGCCCCTATAAGTTTAAAAACTATTTAAAAGCTTGTAAAGTATCAAATAAATTCCAAACTTCTGGCAATGCACAAGTTATGATCCTAAATAATTTTAAGAATTTCATTTAACATTTGACAAGTGGCAAAATTACCATATTACCCCCGTAGTGTTAAAAATGAATAAAAGTATTATAAAAGTCTCGAATCTATCCCGAACCTCTGGAAACGAACTACAAATCAAGTGAAATAATTATGAAGCATGCTACTAATATTTTTACAAGTCCAAAAGTGTATTATTTTACTCAAAATGTTGTATGGCCGATTTATTTTAAAACATTACATAATTAAAGTATTTAAAATACATTTTAATGTACAAGATAAATACAAATTAAATCCTAAACTTGGCAAATAATATTTCCAGCTAATAGAACCGAAAATTCTGCTCATTCATCACCTTAAGACTCGGCAATTTACCCTTTATAGTTATCCCTAGTATTTCCTTTGATTTACCCTAATTATGTTCTAGCCGACAATCACAAATACCCTCTCCATAATTCATTCGATCCCTCCCAAAGCCAAGAACAAATTTTCTGGAGTTCATTGCATCACTAAGGAGCTTGGAAAAATAGAAAATCGATTTTTAGAAGCCTAGATCAAAAGCTATCGAATTTTCTTCTTTTATTCACTCGAAAGGTATTAAATTCCCAAATAATTCATCCGATCATGTTAAAATTCGTTTCTTATTTTTCCTGGAGTTCTTACATTATGTGTGATCTGGGAAAAATGTGTACAAGGTTATTTGGTCCCGTTTGAAGTCGTGGTGATTCTTGTGGTTCGAAAGTTCTAGCCGAGAATCAATAAATCGTGCAACACTCTTCCACTCGTTCTAAAAATTTCCTGGTATTTTTCTCAGCTTCTATTAATCATATCTAACGTGGGAAAAATGGTAAAAACGACCCATGCATCATATATAATCCTTATAGAAAATATTGTGTTTATGAACCCTAAATCGAACTAAAATCTAAATAATATGCATTCGAATTTTCTTGACCAGACCATTATTTTTCGTGGCCTCTATGATCATCATACAACACTAGAAAAATACTCATTTGATTTATTGAGGCTTAAAACTATTTTGGTGGAATTATGTTATAATCGGCTAAAAGGAAAACATGAACAAAAATACCTAACGAGCCATCTAGGGCTCAAAACTAATAGGATCTGATCTTGAATGAACTTTAATGATGTGTAAATGATTTCATAATTATTGGGATCAATTAGGGTTTTATTTGGTTAAAAGTGGTACTTAACGATTTGTAATTAAATATAAAAGGGGGTGTTTTGTCAATATTAAAACTCATGGACTATTTTTGTCATGTTCTATATATCATGTGTGACCTGTAAAAATTACTAAATGGAGGACCTATATGTAAAATTCGTGAGTTAATGAATTAAGTCGTAATTGTTAATTCGAAATGGAAATTAAATAAATATAAGGACTAAACATGTAATTTCTGAAAAGTTGAGGTCGAGTTGTGTTATGAATGATATTCAGGGGCTAATATGAAAATTGGATAATTATTGGGCTAAAGTGTAATTATTATTAATTAATGATTGAAAATGTAAACTTTAAGGACTTAATATGTAACTTTATTAAATGGAGGGACCTGTTGTGTAAATATTGAATAATTGAAGGTCTAATCGTATAACTCACTAAAATAAGTACTCATTGTGTAAATTTGATAAACCAAGGGTTTAATGTGTAATTATGCATGTTTGAAGGTTTAAAATGTAAATTTGGAAATACAGGGGTGTAAAATGTAAATTATGAAAACCTGAGGACCAAAGGTGTAAATATGATAAAGATACTTTATTTCCAGCAAATATTGATCTAATTAAGCTATGTACTAAATATTTCTAAAAGTGGAAATCTTCTAATTATGGAAACTTTCTAAAAGTGGAAACTTACTAAAAAGGGAAAGTTACTTAAAATGGAAAGATGGTTAATTAAGAATGATTTGTAATCCCCTTCTACTCCTTTAGGTGTGAAGAAGGAGAGACCTTGAGCTTTCCCTCATTTCTGTGCTTGTTTCTATTTTGCTTTCGTCATAAGGTACGGATACTCTGCCCTTTTAATAAGGTACCTTCGGTCTCTTGACTTCTGATTTGAACCTATGATTTGAACCTTTGGCATTTGGACCTTTGACATATGAACCTTTGATATGAACCTTGGGATTTGGACTAT
This sequence comes from Artemisia tridentata subsp. tridentata, assembly GCA_021014915.2. Classification (NCBI taxonomy): domain Eukaryota; kingdom Viridiplantae; phylum Streptophyta; class Magnoliopsida; order Asterales; family Asteraceae; genus Artemisia; species Artemisia tridentata. The sequence continues at coordinate 264,297,752 of CP139508.1, forward strand.
GCTTTGACCATATGAACCTTTGCTATGATATGAACCTTTGACCTTTGACCCCAGTTTGATACTACGAGCCAAAATATGTTTCCCTAGCCAGGAAGGTAACCTGGCCGTGTCTGTGATGCACCACTGGCATGACTCATGTGTGGGTGAGTGATTCCTCACACCGTCCCCATTCTGATTATGATATGCGCATTACTTTGATTATGATTATATATGTTTCTGGGGGGCGTATGGATTGCAATCCTAGATCTGATCTGTTTAGTGGATTTAACTGTATATGCTATGATATGATTTGTCTGGTGACTGGTGCTGTGTGCAATACACGCCTTTCACAATTATCTGGGAGCTGATCACTCCATTTGATACATGAGGTCACCCCTCATATTATCTGGTTGCCTAAGAGGTATCCCCTCTGTACGTGTGTATGATTATGAGTATGATATGATATGTTTCTGGGCTCGTGGTAGATGACTATCCTATTCTTCTCTTTTACTCATTTTGTTCTGATTTATTCCTCATGATATTTCCCAGTGCTTCATTATATTTCTGCTTCTTTATCTTGTTGTATTATGTATATGTTCACTGAGCTTTGTAAGCTCAGCCGCACGTTTTCTTTTCCGTGTGCGGCAGGTATCTAGCTGGGAGATGGATTTATGCTTGGGATGAGAGTTAGTGGAGCTTTTGCCTTAGATGATGTCCTACCCTAGTCTTACCATTTTGTTTCAGCATTTTGATTATGGATTCATTTCGTTATGTATTTCTTTTGGATTATTTCTCTCTTTCATTTGAGACTTATGTATTGAATTCCAGTCGTGTTGACTTGGTTTATTTGATGATTATGTTTATTGGCTTCCGCTGTGAATATGTATGTATGCTTTGATTTGTCACCATAATGTGACGCTTCTACCCTTGCCGGGTTGGGGTGTTACAATTATGGTATCAGAGCCCAGGCTGCGACCTGTCGTACATAAGCTTTGGCCTGTGAAACATGTGGACCATAGGATTTGACCCTTAAGTTTTAAGTTTTGACTGGTGAGGCTTTGGGTAGGCATAGGTTTCTGTTTCGTCTTCCATTTCGTGCTTATTTTTTTCCTTATGTTTTGCTAATTCTTTTCATGATCATTCAGATGGTGAACACTCGCTTTACTCAGTACACTAATGGGGATGATGGCCCCAATTTTGAAGAGATGATAGCCGCTGCTGTGGCTGCTGCTATGCCTAAAGTGGTGGCTGAGGTCACCACTAACATCAAGAATGGGGCTAGTTCTTCTGGAGGTGGTGGTGGTGGCGATGCTCAACCCACTGCTCCACCCGCTGCTCCTCCAGCTGGTATCCACGTGTGGATCGAGAGGTTTAACAAGCTAAAGCCTCTCTCTTTCAGGTCCGCTGCTACTCCCCATGAAGCGGAGGACTGGATCACGCATATCGAGAAGTTGTTTCGTGTTCTGGGATGTGCTGACGAGTTTAAAACTCGTTTGGCCACATTCAAACTAGAGGGTGATGCTCAGAATTGGTGGACTGCCCTTGTTCAGGCCAAAGGGGATGATTTTGCTGAGACTTGTTCGTGGGCAGATTTTATTGAGGCGTTTTATAAGCAGTACATTCCTATGGCAGAGCAGCTGAGGTACGAGAGGGAATACGGGTCTATTCGTCAGGGTGATCATGAGTCTTCTGGAGATTTCATGCAGCGTTTCTTACGTCTGGCTAGTTTCGTGGGGCCAGAGGTTACTGGGGATTCTGTTTGACAGGCTCGTCACTTCAAGTGGGCTCTTAAGAGATGGGTGTTAGACCGGATCGTTAACACTCCATTTGATGATGTGGCTAGTGTTCAGGATGCCGCGCGTAACATCGAGTTGTTACATGCGGACAAGGGATCTAATAAGCGTGATAGGGATGGTAACCGGGTAGATTTTCGGGGTCGGCAGGACCAAAGGCAGGATTCTCGGGGTCATGGTCGTCAGGACCAGAGACAGGATTTTCGGGGTCGTCAGGACCATGGGCATGATCAGCAGGGTCGCCAGGACCGAGGTGGTGATTATAGGCGACAGGATTCTAGGAACCAGGGCCGACAGGATTATGGTCGGTATGGTGGTGACCGTCAGGGTCAGGGTCAGGGTGGTAATAACTGGCGTAGGGATTCTCAGCAGTATCAGCAGTCGGGATCTTCGGGTCAGAGGGGTTCTGTTCAGGCTCTACCTCCTCCTCCTTTATGTACTACATGTGGGAAACCACATCCGGGTCCTTGTTATAAAGCTTCTGGTGGTTGCTTCTCTTGTGGATCTACATCGCACAAAGTCAAGGACTGTCCTAAGAAGAATGTTGGTGAACCTAAAGTCGATACTAGGACCGCTCCTAATTCAGGCCGGGTCTATTCTTTGACACGTGACCAGGCAGCTAGCACCTCAGGTACTATTACGGGTTTTCTGTATATTGGAGATCGTATTATTTTTGTTTTATTTGACACCGGTGCTACGCATTCCATAATATCCACATCACTTGCAAATAAAATAAACGTAAACCCAACTCAATTAATGAACCGAATATCTATTGCTACCCCGATGAAAACTCATGTGATTATTGATGTCGAGTATGTTAATTGCCCTCTCCGTTTCGATGATCGTATTCGTCCTGCGAACCTTCTTCCCATTGATATGGTTGATTTTGACATTATTCTGGGCATGGACTGGTTAGCTGCCCATAAGGCGACTATTGATTGTTATGCTCGTAAGGTGATCTTTGGTGATCTTCATTATCCTGATTTTGTTTATTCTGGTTCCCAACCTCTGAAATCTGTAAAGATCATTTCGGCTATGAAAGCCCGGACATTGATTTCGCATGGCTGTCTTGGTTTTCTTGCTTCTATTAAAGATACCTCTGTTGATGTACCTAGCATTGATAGTATTCGTATTGTGCGCGATTTCGCCGATGTATTTCCGGATGAACTTCCTGGCATTCCTCCTGTCAGGGAAGTCGAATTTAGCATTGATCTGATTCCGGGTGCTGAACCCATATCTAAAGTTCCCTATCGTATGGCACCGATTGAATTAAAAGAATTAAAGGAGCAATTGCAAGAACTGTTGGAAAACGGTTTTATTCGTCCGAGCGTATCTCCTTAGGGTGCTCCTGTGTTGTTTGTGAAGAAGAAGGATGGGAGCATGCGCCTTTGTATCGATTACCGTGAGCTCAACCGCATTACGATTCGTAACCGCTATCCTCTTCCTCGCATTGATGATTTATTCGACCAGTTGCAAGGGGCGAGGCATTTCTCTAAAATCGATCTAAGGTCGGGCTATCACCAGCTTAGGGTGAGGGAGCAGGATGTTCCCAAAACGGCCTTTCGCACTCGGTATGGTCATTATGAATTTTTGGTTATGCCTTTCGGGTTGACCAATGCTCCGGCTGTATTTATGGACCTCATGAACCGGGTATTCCATGAATTTCTTGATAAGTTCGTCATTGTCTTCATAGATGATATCCTTGTGTATTCTAAAACCGAGGCGGAGCACGAGCAACACCTTAGTATGGTTCTGGAGATTCTTCGACAGCAGCGATTGTATGCAAAGTTTTCGAAGTGCGAGTTTTGGTTGGATCGTGTAGCTTTCTTGGGTCACATTGTTTCTGCAGACGGCATCACGATGGATCCGGAAAAGGTTGAGGCTATCACAAAATGGCCAAGACCTACAAATGTGACGGAAGTGAGAAGTTTCCTGGGTCTCGCTGGGTATTATAGGAGATTTGTTGAGGGTTTTTCGCGTCTTGCTTTGCCGTTGACACAGTTGATGAGGAAAGGGGAAAAGTTTATTTGGACTGATGAGCGAGAGAGTAGTTTTGAGGAGTTGAAGAAACGTTTAGTGTCGGCACCTATCTTGACTCTTCCATCGGGTTCCGGCGGTTTTCAGATTTATAGCGACGCATCGAAGAAAGGTTTAGGTTGTGTTTTGATGCAGCATGGGAAGGTTATCGCCTATGCTTCGAGGCAGCTGAAGCCTTACGAAGTGAACTATCCGACGCATGATCTTGAGTTAGCGGCTGTGGTCTTCGCGCTAAAGATTTGGCGCCATTATTTGTATGGAGAGACTTGTGACATTTTCACTGATCATAAGAGTCTTAAATACATCTTCACCCAGAAAGAGTTGAATATGAGACAGAGGCGTTGGTTGGAGCTTCTGAAAGATTATGATGCTAACATCCAGTATCATCCCGGTAAAGCAAATGTAGTCGCCGATGCTCTGAGTAGGAAATCCGGTATGATTGCGAGTTTGGAGTTTGAGCCCCGTATTTTGCATGATTTAGAACTTCTTGATGTGGAGTTTTGTGTTCGTGGTCATGGCGGTTATTGGGCTAGCCTTACGGTGGAGTCCAATCTTATCTTGCGAATTAAGGAAGCCCAGAAAGAGGATGGTGAGCTGTGGTCTATAGTTCAAAATGTTGAGGACGGCAAGCAATCAGAGTTTAAAGTTGATGATTCCGGTGTAGTGTGGTTTGAGGATCGTCTCTGTGTTCCCAACGATCCTGAGCTTAGGGAGGCTGTTCTAGCAGAGGCTCATAGTTCCCCTTTTACTATACATCCTGGTTCTACCAAGATGTACCGGGACCTTAAGCAACATTTCTGGTGGAGTGGCATGAAACAAGATGTGGCTTCGTTTGTATCTAAGTGTTTGACTTGCCAGCAGGTCAAGATTGAGCACCAGAGAGCTAGTGGGTTGCTTCAGCCGTTGGAGTTTCCGAAGTGGAAATGGGAGGAAATTTCCATGGATTTTGTGACTGGTTTACCTCTTACTCATAGGAAGCATGATGCGATTTGGGTGGTCGTCGATCGACTAACCAAGTCTGCTCACTTCCTCCCTATTCGTGTGGACTACAGTGTTAGTAAATTGGCGGACATATTTCAGCAGGAAATCGTTAGGCTTCATGGTATGCCTACGGCCATTATATCAGATAGGGATCCACGGTTTACGTCACGTTTCTGGAAGGGATTGCATAAGGCATGGGATACGCGCCTTAAGTTCAGTACAGCTTTTCACCCTCAGACGGATGGTCAGTCGGAGAGGACCATTCAGACTTTAGAGGACATGTTGAGGGCATGTGCCTTAGAGTGGACTGGTAGCTGGGACGATTATTTGTGTTTGGTAGAGTTTGCTTATAATAACAGTTGGCACGCGAGTATTCGTATGGCTCCTTTCGAGATGTTATATGGTCGGAAATGTAGGGCTCCGGTTTGTTGGAATGAGGTTGGTGAGCGCATTATTGAGGGTCCAGAGTTAGTTCAGATAGCTACTGAGAAAGTGGATGTTGCTAGGGAGAAGTTAAAGGAAGCTAGGGCTCGTCAAAAGAGTTACGCTGACAAGCATCGGCGTGACTTGGAGTTTCGTGTCGGCGATCGGGTATTTCTTAAGGTTTCGCCGTTTCGAGGAGTTAAACGTTTTGGAATTAAGGGCAAGCTCAGTCCTCGATTCATCGGACCGTTTGAGATTTTGGATCGCATCGGAGAAGTTTCGTATCGTTTGGCTCTTCCTCCGCAGTTATCACATGTTCACGACGTTTTTCATGTATCTCTTCTGAGGGGATACAACTATCATCCTCTGCATGTGGTGTCTTACCCTTTTGATCAGATCCAGCCAGATATGTCTCTTCCGGAGGAGCCGGAAGCTGTCCTTGATCGCCAAGAGCGAGTTATGAGACGTAAAGTCATTCCTTTCGTTAAGATTCTTTGGCGGAACCACCCAGAGCGGGAAGCTACCTGGGAGACCGAGGAGTCTATTCGAGCTAGTTATCCTCATTTTGTTTTCTGATTCTGGTATGTCTCTATCTTGTTTCCGATTCGTTTCATTTTGACTCTTTGCAAATTTCGGGGACGAAATTTTTCTGTTAGAGGGGAAGAAGTTGTAACACCTAAAATCCGAAAGCATGTAAAATGACCATAATGCCCCTATAAGTTTAAAAAACTATTTAAAAGCTTGTAAAGTATCAAATAAATTCCAAACTTCTGGCAATGCACAAGTTATGATCCTAAATAATTTTAAGAATTTCATTTAACATTTGACAAGTGGAAAAATTACCATATTACCCCCGTAGTGTTAAAAATGAATAAAAGTATTATAAAAGTCTCGAATCTATCCCGAACCTCTGGAAACGAACTACAAATCAAGTGAAATAATTATGAAGCATGCTACTAATATTTTTACAAGTCCAAAAGTGTATTATTTTACTCAAAATGTTGTATGGCCGATTTATTTTAAAACATTACATAATTAAAGTATTTAAAATACATTTTAATGTACAAGATAAATACAAATTAAATCCTAAACTTGGCAAATAATATTTCCAGCTAATAGAACCGAAAATTCTGCTCATTCATCACCTTAAGACTCGGCAATTTACCCTTTATAGTTATCCCTAGTATTTCCTTTGATTTACCCTAATTATGTTCTAGCCGACAATCACAAATACCCTCTCCATAATTCATTCGATCCCTCCCAAAGCCAAGAACAAATTTTCTGGAGTTCATTGCATCACTAAGGAGCTTGGAAAAATAGAAAATCGATTTTTAGAAGCCTAGATCAAGAGCTATCGAATTTTCTTCTTTTATTCACTCGAAAGGTATTAAATTCCCAAATAATTCATCCGATCATGTTAAAATTCGTTTCTTATTTTTCCTGGAGTTCTTACATTATGTGTGATCTGTGAAAAATGTGTACAAGGTTATTTGGTCCCGTTTGAAGTCGTGGTGATTCTTGTGGTTCGAAAGTTCTAGCCGAGAATCAATAAATCGTGCAACACTCTTCCACTCGTTCTAAAAATTTCCTGGTATTTTTCTCAGCTTCTATTAATCATATCTAACGTGGGAAAAATGGTAAAAACGACCCATGCATCATATATAATCCTTATAGAAAATATTGTGTTTATGAACCCTAAATCGAACTAAAATCTAAATAATATGCATTCGAATTTTCTTGACCAGACCATTATTTTTCGTGGCCTCTATGATCATCATACAACACTAGAAAAATACTCATTTGATTTATTGAGGCTTAAAACTATTTTGGTGGAATTATGTTATAATCGGCTAAAAGGAAAACATGAACAAAAATACCTAACGAGCCATCTAGGGCTCAAAACTAATAGGATCTGATCTTGAATGAACTTTAATGATGTGTAAATGATTTCATAATTATTGGGATCAATTAGGGTTTTATTTGGTTAAAAGTGGTACTTAACGATTTGTAATTAAATATAAAAGGGGGTGTTTTGTCAATATTAAAACTCATGGACTATTTTTGTCATGTTCTATATATCATGTGTGACCTGTAAAAATTACTAAATGGAGGGCCTATATGTAAAATTCGTGAGTTAATGAATTAAGTCGTAATTGTTAATTCGAAATGGAAATTAAATAAATATAAGGACTAAACATGTAATTTCTGAAAAGTTGAGGTCGAGTTGTGTTATGAATGATATTCAGGGGCTAATATGAAAATTGGATAATTATTGGGCTAAAGTGTAATTATTATTAATTAATGATTGAAAATGTAAACTTTAAGGACTTAATATGTAACTTTATTAAATGGAGGGACCTGTTGTGTAAATATTGAATAATTGAAGGTCTAATCGTATAACTCACTAAAATAAGTACTCATTGTGTAAATTTGATAAACCAAGGGTTTAATGTGTAATTATGCATGTTTGAAGGTTTAAAATGTAAATTTGGAAATACAGGGGTGTAAAATGTAAATTATGAAAACCTGAGGACCAAAGGTGTAAATATGATAAAGATACTTTATTTCCAGCAAATATTGATCTAATTAAGCTATGTACTAAATATTTCTAAAAGTGGAAACCTTCTAATTATGGAAACTTTCTAAAAGTGGAAACTTACTAAAAAGGGAAAGTTACTTAAAATGGAAAGATGGTTAATTTAGAATGATTTGTAATCCCCTTCTACTCCTTTAGGTGTGAAGAAGGAGAGACCTTGAGCTTTCCCTCATTTCTGTGCTTGTTTCTATTTTGCTTTCGTCATAAGGTACGGATATTCTGCCCTTTTAATAAGGTGCCTTCGGTCTCTTGACTTCTGATTTGAACCTATGATTTGAACCTTTGGCATTTGGACCTTTGACATATGAACCTTTGATATGAACCTTGGGATTTGGACTATGCTTTGACCATATGAACCTTTGCTATGATATGAACCTTTGACCTTTGACCCCAGTTTGATACTACGAGCCAAAATATTGTTACCTAGCCAGGAAGGTAACCTGGCCGTGTCTGTGATGCACCACTGGCATGACTCATGTGTGGGTGAGTGATTCCTCACACCGTCCCCATTCTGATTATGATATGCGCATTACTTTGATTATGATTATATATGTTTCTGGGGGGCGTATGGATTGCAATCCTAGATCTGATCTGTTTAGTGGATTTAACTGTATATGCTATGATATGATTTGTCTGGTGACTGGTGCTGTGTGCAATACAAGCCTTTCACAATTATCTGGGAGCTGATCACTCCATTTGATACATGAGGTCACCCCTCATATTATCTGGTTGCCTAAGAGGTATCCCCTCTGTACGTGTGTATGATTATGAGTATGATATGATATGTTTCTGGGCTCGTGGTAGATGACTATCCTATTCTTCTCTTTTACTCATTCTGTTCTGATTTATTCCTCATGATATTTCCCAGTGCTTCATTATATTTCTGCTTCTTTATCTTGTTGTATTATGTATCTGTTCACTGAGCTTTGTAAGCTCAGCCGCACGTTTTCTTTTCCGTGTGCGGCAGGTATCTAGCTGGGAGATGGATTTATGCTTGGGATGAGAGTTAGTGGAGCTTTTGCCTTAGATGATGTCCTACCCTAGTCTTACCATTTTGTTTCAGCATTTTGATTATGGATTCATTTCGTTATGTATTTCTTTTGGATTATTTCTCTCTTTCATTTGAGTTTTACATATGTATTGAATTCCAGTCGTGTTGACTTGGTTTATTTGATGATTATGTTTATTGGCTTCCGCTGTGAATATGTATGTATGCTTTGATTTGTCACCATAATGTGACGCTTCTACCCTTGCCGGGTTGGGGTGTTACAAGGTTAGAGCAGCATCCGTGAAGGTGAACGATGCATACTTAACCCTGTCTTCATCCGCACAACTACATATTCGAAACACAGTCTCCAGCCTTTCAATCCATCTGACCAAAACAGCAGCTCCCTCGGTTCCTCCAAAACCTCCAGTCAGGGTCTTTCGGAACTCTTGATAGGTGCAGCCGCGGTTGTTATTGTTTGTAGGTCTTGAGGTTCCGACATCAGTAGTCGAGTTGTTTACGTTCGCTGTAGCTAGTGCTGCTGCCACACGGTCATTAACCAACTGATCTAGCATGGCTTGATTCACAATGAGCGGGTTTACTCCATTCCCAGTTGGAAGAGTGGTAGCAGTAGGTCGACCACGTGTTGTCTTGGTTGTCCTTCTTGTAGGAGCCATTTATCTATATCATAAAAGATGACGGCGAATGAGGTTTCAAATAAAAAGAATGGTATCACACGAGGGTACAATCATCACAGGTAGAATACACGGGCAAAGTCAACCATGAAAGAAGAGACACAATTGAATGGATAATCACACTTGTCATAGATTAATAGTCGTCACATGGTTGTGGAGACTAGCTCTTGCTTCCCAAACGACATGTCCCTTCAAAATAATGATGGAAGAGTGAGACCTAATAGTGATGTTGTAACACCCCCAAATTACCGCAGCGGAACAGTACTGTCGAGGGGGTATTACTTCATAATATAGATCAAGGTATAGAAAACGACCTCTAAATGAGACGTTTTGAAATGTTACCATTCAATTTATTAAAATCAGAGTTAAAAAAGAGATTCAAAGTATAAAGTTATATAGATGTTTTCAAGATGTATTGAATGGTAATGATAAAGATAGAAGTCTCCAAGTATGCAAATGACTCTAGAATCCATGCATCCACTATCGCCTTATCAACCTGAGATAAACATGCTAAAAAGTGTCAACCAACGGTTGGTGAGTTCAAAGAGTTTAGTATAATAGTAAAACATTTGAATAAAGATTTCACAGCAAAGGCCTTGTAAATCCACTCAGTCCCAAGTCCCGCCCATACAAGACTTGCAACCTGTGTGTCTACAACCCACTGCTAAAGTATGAATAAAGTTTCCACTGCAAAGGCATTGTAAATCCACTCAGTCCCAAGTCCCGCCCATACAAGACTTACAACCTGTGTGTTTACAACCCACTGTTAAAGTATGATTAGGACATATGTGTATACGATATATATGAACATTTAATGTAATGAATAGCATCAAACTGAACCTCCTGACTACGAATAATGTATCATAAGAATTACTGGATTATATTAACCCAAGATCAAGAATTGAGGGACACAAGGGTGGGAGCGTCAACTTGATAGTTACTATCAATACCTCTCCAACGGCTCCTATCCAGGAGTTAAACAGTTGCTAAGAATAATGTGTATAAGAATAAGTTTAACCCATTAAGGCACATATCGTAATAAAACTACACATCATGTCCAAAAAGTATAAAAGCGTAGCGTATCATAAATGTTTTGAGTAATTGCATAAATCATGTATTTGATAAACGAGTAAAGTAATTTAAGCTAGTATCTCCCCCAAATAGTTAAAAATGAATAAAAGAGTAAGAGTGGGGCTATGACTCACGGTGAACCGTAAAAGTTTCTAGAGTGCTTGTAAAAGTAAATAAATATAGTTGAGCATGTAATATGTGTGTCGACATATATATAAAAGGGTCCAAACAATATTTAACGTGACCAAATGGATTTAGGAAAGTGTGAAAATGTTTTGTAAACATTTTTTAGTGAAGAAAAATGGAAAAAATATAGGTAAAATAGGTGTTGGTCGAGTTGAATACAATTGAGTGAGTTGTAAATGTGTTCGAGAGTGGCTAGCTTTAGGTCTCTCAAATGAATCAAACGTTCAAACCAAAACATGAGCTTTGTCGATCCTGAATCCTTGTAGTATAGAGAATCGAATGGTGAAAAATCTTGCATATGTTGTGTGTCGAAATATGAAATGGATGGGGTCAAGTAAACATGTGTTGGTCGATTAGTATAAAAGGTAAATTACAAGTTGGGCTTGATTTATGTTGGGCTAGGAATAGTGTTGGGCTGGAAATAATTGTTTAGGATCCGTTTAGTGTTAAATGGTGATTTGGATTGTCGTGGTACGCGTGTGAGCTCGTTCCAACGTATTGTATATCACGTAACAACACTTTTGAATAGAATTGTAATAAACCAAAAAAATTTAAATTTGCTCGAAAAAATGGTTAAGTGACCTGTAATGATGGGTTAATACTAGATTAACGTTCACTAATGACTAGAGAATTCTACGGGTTGCTACAGATGTGTCCTAAGAGTGGATGTCTCGAGGATACATTTTTAAGGCGATAGGTTGAGGTCGTGACCAAATGGATTGGTGGATTTCTAGATGATGGTAAATTAGGTGCTTCAAAAGAACTGGACGAGCGTTCGAACTCGGAGTCGGGTAGTGAAATTGTGTAGGGGAAGGTAAGTTGTGACAAGTACGGTATGTATGTGTAAAAAAATACCTTTGGTATATAGTGTAAGTCAAGTATGATATAAATCATCAAACGGTAAAACATATCATATAGTTGTGTCAAGTAAAACAGTAATTAAGGCAACAGGCTTGGCAGGCAAGTGGCGGTCATAGGGACTTGTAAAAAGCGGTTATAGTTTAGGGTTTATATGTATCTAGTTCTCGATAACCTAGGCTCTGATGCCAATCAGTAACACCCCCAAAATCTGGTATTGCGGAAGCATTGGGTCATGGGGTGCTACTGAATTGGAAATCATAACAAAAGGTAATAAAGAACGGAATACATACTCCGTTAAAATACATTTAGTTGGATTAAATCAAGTTTACATATGAGTTTTAAATTTAATAGGTAAGCCCAAAAGTTTAATGGTCCCATAAAAATAAGTCATAAAAATGTGTGAAAACACTTCGGTAAATAGTTTATGACCATCGCCTTGCCACGCCTTGCCAATAATTAGTTGCTTAAACACCTTAGAAAAACATGCTAAAAGTAAAAAAAAAAGATGGTGAGTTCATAGGTTTATAAATAAACAGTAAAATTTATAGTGTGGACCATGAGTTGAGTATATGAACATTACAACGCATATAATGTCATACAAAAATAGTCTATTATGCTAGCATTAAGTTCATGCAATCGAAGCTTGACATTGTGCATGCTCTAGAAGCACGTTTAATAAAGCCCTTATAAGTGTCTATCCCGTGACACTCGTGTTTTGACATGTTATACGCTCGCATTTGGTCAACCTGGCCAAACCGAACGGGGGTGTCAACCCCAATAGATCTATTTATAGCATTCGCGCTTCCCCGCAAGAATTGACAGTTCATGAGTTTGGGCATGTGGGATTCAGTGTTTTAGGCTAATTCTACGTAATAGTTTGAGAAAATAAAACATTATTGTTGTCCAGAAATCGTTTTGCATGTTTCTCACCCCATAGTTGTAAAACAAGATTAAATAGAGTGGGGCTATAAACTCACCTCGGCAAATAGCAGTCAGATAATACAACAGTTTAGATAGTGTTCAGCACCAACACGCGACCTAGATTAGTAAGGCATGTTTTATTTCATAGTTTAAGTTTAAGACTCAACGAAATTTAATTAAATTCAAAAGTTTTAAAGCGTTTATGTTATTGTTGCTTGTGTGTCGGCATTCGAGTTTAAAACAGTTTTATAAGTATTTGTAGGTATTGGCTCTTGGAAGTGTAGGAGTGTATGACAATAAAAGTATCAAGGACGAATAAGATTTCGATTCGACAATAGCCGAAAGACGATGAACGAAAAGTGATTATGAACAATACTAGACGTTGTCGGAGTATGGGAACATTATTGTTAAAGATATGTAAAAATAGTCGTTATAAAAATATATAAATAGTTATATATTTTTGAAGTGTAAGAATATTTATGTGTAAGTGATGATTTGATTTAAATGATTTGTAATTTAAAACTAGCTTATAAAGGTTGTAAATAAAACGTTTCGTTTGTCAAGTTTTAATAAAACATGATAAGTACATTTATTTGATAGAAGTCGGGCATGACCCGTGCATGGGTGTTGATTTCTCGAGGTAATTATGTGTCACAAATATATGTGTTTATGAAATAGCCGTTTCAAAATTGTTATAAAATTTTTAGTAGATTTTCTAAAATTACCGTTTTATGTGTTTACAATTTAGTAAGCGATATAAGTAGATTAAATATTTACATTTTTAGTTTTGACTAAGGTTTACAAGTTTTACTTGTATAAAAAGTTTATAATCATAGGTATATATAGTGTTTTGTATTGTAATACATGTTTCCACAACTTGTTGTGATTTATGACGAAATTGTGATTACGTGAAAAGAAATGAGTCGGAATTGAGTTGTGAAATAAATCGAATACGAGGCTATGTCGGTACACACTTTTATACAACGGTTACGAGATTGACTTTTCATTTAGTCATTTATATATATGCTCGCCCGATTAAATATAAACGCACCCTTTTCACCCTTGTTGGGTTGTGGCCCAATTAAAGCCAGGGGGTTGATGGACTGTCAACTAATAACCCACGCACCCTGACTGGGCCTGGTGGGCTGTGAGCAGCCAATGCCACATATGTACTTATTGGGATTTTCATTTCATGCTTAGCACACGCACACACACAAGCCCAACACTAAGGACTTGTGTGTTAATCTTGGAAGTATAGCAGCTAGAGTTTTTGACACAGAACAATTATAGCACAAGTTTTATGTCGAGCTCGAGTGACGAGCTCGACACCACTTAACGACGTGACATCGAGGACTCACGTGAGGCTGTTGGTTGGGTTCAACACCGCAACCTCACCACTCCCGACACAATACTTTAACCAAAGTCTTGTTCTAAGACTCTTAAGGTTGGAACATCTCAGATATAACTCGACACCACCTGGTGTTTTGAGTTTAAACGTGCATAAATAACATACCCCTTTGGGGTGTCCTTGTGGGACTCGAACCAAGGCAGCCCTATATGGGTTGTCCTTGAGCCAAATATGATTTGAACACTCACACCCGCAACCAAATGATGACCTGCTGCCTAGGCTGCTATATGCGCGTGCTTGGGGTTGTCTCGCTAAGCCAACAAGACTCCAAACCGAGGCATATACACCCTATATGGGTGGCTTCCTTGTGGGGATTAAACCAAACGATAACACACCCTTTGTGGGTGTAGTTTTGCTTGACTGAAAACACTCGACACGACTCAAACCAACGCACCCTTATGTGATGGACTTGAGGTCCTTTAACCAAGAACAATAACAATCAGTACACCCCTCGGGTGTGTGGATTGAGTTGAAGTCAGCAAATGCAAACACCCTCTTGGGTGTCTCATTGCCCAGCGACAGAAACAAACGCACCCTTATGGGTTTGTGACAGTATGGCACGCACAAGCAAAAATCAACAAAACAACTTGACCAAGAAAATAAAACATCAAATACTCCTACTATGGTTTGAACCACTGTAGGTTCGACTGAGACCACCACCAAACACATCCTAGGTTAAACAAAATAAGTACTACTAATCCATGAGCCAAATCTTGGTTTTTAGTTTGTGATTTCTTTAATTTGCCACACAAGATTTTTGATTCAAAAATAACCAACTCAGTTCCAAATATATCTAATCGATTGTGATAAGAATGGTGTCTCCCCTGTGGATCGGTGGGGGCTTAAAAAGAAACTAAAATAGATGCTTTGACTCTTTCCTTCCCATATCAATTTTTTAGCGTCATCTATCTTGAGGAAAGTTTGCTATCTATCACCACCTTTAAGGTGATCTCTTGATAATCGTTTGGGAAGAAGGGGAGCAGCAGAGAGGATGAAACAAAAATGATAGCGATCTATCTACCTTTTTGTTGATTTTTAGAAGATCCCGTGAGTTTGTTTGGGAAAGAGAGAGAGGAAGAGTAGACCTGTGTTTATAAAATCGAAGGGGTGGGGCGGTTATCAAGGGGAAGGGATAAGAAAGAAACAGGTATATGTTATTTTTATTAAAGTGTATTTTGTGTACCCCGTGTTCCGTTGAGCTGAGGTGCAATCGTGGTTCCCCGTTTGATATAAACGTGACAAATAAAATTTCGGAAACATTTTTATAAAACTGGCTTAAAAATAAAATTTATTGACTCTGAAAATAATTCATAAGGTTAACCGTTACTAATATGGTGTCAGTACGCGTGTGGTATCGTTTTTCAAGAAAAGTGAGATAACCTCTCACTTTCATTATGTTATAGTCTGTAAATGTCAGAAAATGGAAAATTTACTGTTTCTGGTGAGATTAAATAGTCTTGTGAGTTACTGTATTTTACAATGTGCGTGTTTGCTTCCAGTAATAGTTACGTAAGCACATAAATGCTTAGTTTTACAGTTAGGTAATAATAAATTAACATTTATTATTAAAATATTAGTGAGAAAATTTATCGTTTGTCACAATTGAAGAGCAATAAGTGTGCTCATATTTTTTCAGTTGGTTCCTTGTGTATTTCTCTTGACTAATGGAGATTCCTTTGTCAGTCTGTTTGATTTGAAATCCAAGGAAGTATGTGAGTTCTCCCATCATAGTCATTTCAAACTTCTTTGTCATCAGTTTTTTAAACTGTTTGCAAACTTTTTAATTTGTTGAGCCAAATTTGATGTCATCTACATACACTTGGACTAAAATCACATCTCCTTTTGTTCTATAGATAAACAAGGTATTGTCTAACTTTCCTCTGACAAACTTATTTTGGATCAGGAAGGCTGATAGAGTCTCATACCATGCCCTAGGAGCTTGTTTCAGTCCATAAAGGACTTTGTCAAGCTTGCAGACATAGTCAGGAAACTCACTACTTTCAAATCCAGGAGGCTGTTGCACATAAATATCTTCCTTGAGCTTACCATTCAGGAATGCACTTTTCACATCCATTTGGTAGACTTTGAAGTTCATGTAGGTTGCATAGGCAAGGAAGATCCTGATTGCTTCCATTCTAGCAACAGGGGCAAAGGTTTCCTCATAATCAATGCCTTCTTGTTGATTGTACCATTTGGCAACAAGTCTTGCTTTGTTCTTAATGACTGTGCCATTTTCATCAGTCTTGTTCTTGAAAACCCATTTCATGCCAATGACATAAATACCCTGAGGACATTTGACCAAAGTCATGACTTTGTTTCTGTCAAATTTTTCAAGCTCATCTTGCATGGCCTGAACCCAACTTGGATGTTTCATGGCTTCTTTGACACTCTTAGGTTCCACTTCTGAGAGGAAGTCAACAAAGAGGCATTCATTTGTTGAGGCTGCTTTAAGTTTAGCAGCTATGCTTCTGGTAAGCATGCCTTCAGTAGGCTCACCAATGATATTCACAAGTTCTATTGTTTTGGATTTTGTCCAACTATCCTGAGGTCTAGGATATGAGTTAGAACTTGTAGAGGCTTGATTTGGTGGAGGAGTAGGTTCAAGGACTGAGGCTTGAGGGACTTCATGGTTTTGATTCTCAGTAAGTTCAACTTGAGCACTTTGATCTTCTGGTTCCTGAACATTAGGTTCTGTGTGAGTCATCTCATTTGTGACTTGTTGAGCTTCAATGAACTCACTGATGTTTGGATGTGGAAGGTTATGAAGGATGATGTAGTAAGAGATTTCTGCATCAGCTTGATATTGTATGGAAGGATCACATTCAGGGTGATATTCATCAGGAGGATATCTTGATGAGTCATCAATCCCAATCTCTTCCACTGAGGTGTTTGAGAACCTGATGGCTTCATTGCTCTCATCAAAGGTTATGCGAAATGTTTCTTCAGTTTGTTGTCTCCTAGTGTTGAATACCCTATAGGCTTTGGAGACAAGTGAGTATCCTAAGAAATATCCATCATCAGCTTTGGCATTAAATTTGCCTAAGTGATCCTTGTGATTATGAATAAACACAGGACACCTAAATACATGAAAGTAGCTAATGTCAGGGATTCTTTCCTTGAATATTTCATAGGGTGTTTTGTTGTGTATTTTGACAATAATGGACCTGTTTTGAGTGTAACAGGCAGTTTTGACTGCTTTAGTCCAGAAGTGCTTTAAGAGTACTGAACCATTCAACATTGTTCTAGCAGCCTCAATGAGTGTCCTATTCTTCCTTTCTGCCACTCCATTTTGTTCAGGAGTGTAAGGAGAGGAGAAGTTATGAGAGATTCCTTTCTCATCACAGAAACACTCAAGGTCCAGATTTTTGAACTCAGTCCCATTGTCAGTCCTGATTTGTTTGACTTTAATGTCATTTTGATTTTCAATGTTCCTGACAAAGGACATGATTGTTTCAGCTGCCTGACTCTTCTTAGTGAGAAAGTAGACCTAAGAGTATCTTGAGTATTCATCTACTATTACCAGGGTGTACTTTTCATGATGGATAGACATTGGACTGACAGGTCCAAAAAGATCCATGAGAAGAAGATGAAGGCAACTTTTAATGGAGAAATTTTGTTTGGTTTTGAAAGATGCCCTTTGGTGTTTTCCTTTTTCACAAGCTGAACATGGTTTATCTTTGGAAAACACAAGGGAGGGTAAGCCAAGAACTTTGTTCTGTTTGGCTAGGTTATTGATGTTTTTGAACTTAAGATGGGATAGTCTTTTGTACCATAGCCAATTGATTGTTTCATTTGCCTTTGTGAAGAGACAAGTCTCATTTTGAGTGAGTGTTGACATGTCTAGGACATACACATCATCTCTCCATAGGGCAATCAACATAACTTCTTTGTTGGCATTAAAGATAGTTCCTCTCTTATCATCAAACTGAACTATGTATTTGGCATCACATAGTTGACTAACACTGAATAGATTGTATTTCAGGCCGTTGACATAAGCAATTCTTGTAAAAACTATACCATTGCAGTTTACTGAACCATACCCTTCAGTAGCACATGATGAATTATTAGCAAATACTACTTTAGGCCCTGGTTCTTCAACATATTTGTGCAGATACTGCTTCACACCAGTCATACTCCTTGAGCATCCACTGTCTCAATGCCAAACAGGTTCTCTGGCATGTCTCTGCACAAATAGTAAACTGTTTTAGTTTTTCTTATGAACCTACTTTTTGGTGGGCTTGGTCTTAATGGCCTTTTTGAATTGTGCAATTGAGTCATGGTCAGTGGTAGAGTGGAATATGCTTCCACATGTTTTGCATTTGGATGTTGAAGAGGAGTCAGTGGACTGTGAGGAATTAGTGGTGTTTCCTCTTCTGGCCTGAATGACTAAGTCATGTCCTGATGCATAATGGGAAGGATCTCCACATATGTCACAACAAGGATACATCATACAATCATCAGGAAGATGATCATTGAATCCACAATGTGGACATGGTTGGAAAGGCTTAGCCTTCAGTCTCTGAGTTTGCTTAGATGTTGAAGCATACTTGTAAGCCTGAGCTTTGTAGTTTGCTTGAGCACTCAGAGATGCAAGGTGAGATTTATGATCAAAGGTCCTGTGATCTTCTTGTTTTCAAATCATACAGAACATGATTCTATAGCAATCATCAGTGGTATGATTTGTGTAATTGCATAGATCACATCTCTGTTGTGATTTAGGTGAGGATTTTAGTTTGGAGGTGCTTGAGGAAGCTGGTGTTTGTTCCATGACTTTGGATAAATTGGTTTTTTCAGATGATTCTAAATTTTCACTCAGCTTCCTTACTAGTTCAGCCAACTCATCATATTTTGAGTCAGTGCTATCTGTTTTTACTTCAGTAGGGACTGAAGGTGTGGAAGTTTCAGTAGGAACTGAGGCTTCAGTGTTTGGGACAGATGTGGGTCTTTTGAGGATTCTTATCCCTAAACCTAATTTTTCCTTGGGAGAGTGTTGTTGGTAAACAGATGGGGTGAGGTCTGAACAAGGTGCAGCACCCTGAAGGGCTTTCAGTGGAGGTAGTGGTGATTGAGATTCTGATTCAGACTCAGTGATGGACTCAGTTTGACTAGGTTCATCAGTGACTCCAAGAAATTCTTTGATAGCCTGACTTTCAGGTTCGAAAATTTTCCCAGTGTTGAAGTTAGGTAACTTGCTGTCTGGGTTGACTCTTTCAACCCAGCCACTGGATTTTGGTTTCATTTCCTTTTCAAAAGGTATGCCAGTAGGCAAGAAGGCTTTTTCACTAAGACTCTCACTTGAGGACTCAATGAGTAGATCTTCTCCTAGTACTCTCTTTCTAGTACTAGAGAAACAATCTTTTGCAAAATGACCCTTTTTGCCACATTTAAAACACTCAGTGTTTTCATTAGCTTTAGCACTTGAAAAGTTTTTGTTTCTTTTAATAAAACATTTTGAATTAGCAAGGAGTGCCCTTTCTTGAAATTCTAATTGTAAGTCATTAAGGTACTCCTCACTGGTTCTCTCATCAGTCTCATTATCAGAATCTTCTTTAAAATCATGCCCAACACCATTAGAATAGAAGGCAGTGGATATGGGTGCAATAGTCAAGGTCTTTTTGGTCTCTCGAGTCTTCTTTGAATCAGGGTATCTCCTAGAGATTAAGTTGTCTTCATAGACAAACTTCCCATAGATTTTAGGGAGCTCAAGATTTTGAATATGGTTAGCATTTCTAAGACCCTGAGAGAAGTTTAACCACTTCTCAGGGAGACTGTTGACAAAGCCAACATTAATCTCATGCTTAGACAGGGTGACACCATCATTGGTCAATTCATTTAGAAGGGTTTTGTATCTGGTGTAAGTCTGAGAGAGAGTTTCAGAGTCTTTAGCCCTGAAAGTGTTATACTCAAGTTTCAGGTCCATGATCCTGCTTTCCTTGGTATCTGAGGGACCCTCAAAGCTGTGAACCAAGTTAGTCCAAGTCTGTTTGGCAGTTGGACAGTTAATGACTGATTCCATTATATCATCAGCAAGACAAGATATAATGAAGCTTTACAGGCGTTGGTCTTGATTGATCACCCTTCTCCCATCAGAAGTCCACTGAGCTTCAGGGTTGGGTAAACCTTCAGCAGTCTTAGGGACAAAAGGACCTTCATTAATACACTTAATGTAGTAAGGTTCCATTCCTGTTAAGTAGCAAAGCATACGCTTTTTCCACTTATTGAATTTTCCAACCTCAAGTCGAGGAGCAGTAGCATTATAGCTTCTTCCCTTTTTGTCGACTAGTTGGGGTACATCACTTTCAGCCATGGTAGGATCTTGATTTTAAAAACGTTTTGAACGGTTTATAAAACTTGTTTTATTAATCAAACCGCTCTAATACCACTTGTTGTTCCCTTTAACACTGATAGTAGTAACTAATGAGTTAAACTACCAGTGTTCCATGACTAGTAATGTATTAAGAACTTTGTTAAAAGATAAACGTAAAATAAAGAGACACAAGTTTTCAACGTTTAATTCTATTTGCAATTAACAAAGAATTATACCCAAGTGTTTGTGGAATAACACTTGGGATTGAATGACAAGTATGATATGACTCCTCACTAAACTTAAGCTAAGCTTAAGTAGCAACTAACTGAACCTACTGAGCTATCTCAGGGACTAGGTTGCTATTTGGAGGAGTAAAAGTTGTTTGTGAATGTCTAAGCATTTAGTGCACAAACTTGTCAACTTTTACTCCACTTTATGACCCTATTTATACACAAGTAAAATTCAACCGTTATGATAAAACAAAAGATGACCTAAGCTAGTTAGGACAAAATACTTACGTATTTTGTCTCTGTTACAATAGGCTATTTTGGGTATAAGATAATACAGCTTTCTGAGGAGCAGTGTTGACACTGTCCTGACTTTTGCCTTTCAGGGAAAGTTTGACTTCAGGTTGATAAGGACTTCTTCTTATCCATTCAAACATTTCCTGCCTTGTCCCGCCTATTCTTTAGTCTTCAGTTCTTCAGTCTTCAGTCTTTTGTCTTCAGTCTTTAGTTGTTGAGGAGTCTTGGGGTTCAGTGAGTTATTGTCATCACTCACTAAACCCATCACCTTCTTCTTTGGCTTAGGTGCCACTCACTGAGTTCCGCCTCACTGAATGGAGAGACTTTCTTCTTAGACTCATCCTAAGCATCCTAAAGGTGACTCACTGAGCAACTGTTCACTCAGTGACTTGAATATTGTTTGAGGTTTTCCGACACTTAGGTTATTTTCTATTCAAATCCTTGTTTAAGGAAACTTGGGTACTGAATGGACCCAACACATGCAGTCTCAGCTATAACATTAGCAACACCCCGGTACTCGACTTCGACACTAGAACGGGAGATGGTGCGCTGACGCTTGGATGACCAAGAAAGTAGATTATCGCCCAGAATAACACAGTAGCCCGAAGTGGACCGTCGTGTGGATGGGCAACCCGCCAAATCTGCATCTATATATCCAACAAGAGAAGTGGTAAAGGATGAATATAGGTGTAGACCAATCTCCAAAGTCCCTCGAACGTATCGTAAAATACGTTTAAGGGAAGCTAAGTGTGGCTCGCGAGGATCATGCATGTAAAGACAAATCTGTTGTACAACATAGAAGAGATCCGGTCTGGTAAATGTGAGATACTGAAGACCACCTACAAGACTGCGATATAAAGTGGGATCCTGAACTGGAACACCTTCGGGACCCAGTTTGGATTCTGTATCAACTGGAGTGCGAGAAGGGTTACAGTTGGTCATGTGAGTACGTTCGAGAAGCTCAGTAGCATACTGTTGGGTCAAGAAAAACCCAAGAATACTTAAAACATGATTTGGACACAAATTAACTAAGTGTTAACTTAAACTGAGAACAATTCAAGTCACTGAGAGAACAGCCTCTCAGTGAGTCATCTTCAGGATGCTTAAGGCGAATTCAAGTAGAAGAATTCACTACTCAAGAAGGCGGTACTCCCTGATGTAGCACTTAAGCCAAATAAGAAGATGATGGTTCAGTAAGTGTTTGACAAGAACTTACTGAACCCCAGTCTCCTCAACAACAATGAAGTAATTAAGAGTGATAACTGAGAAGCGTGTCCTGAAGAATTAAGTGCCTGAGAAGAAAGGCAGAAATATCTAGGAAGGATTTAAGATAAGATCAAATCTTATCTTGTTAGGAAGAAATCCTTCCTAAGACGGCTTAAAGTCTTGGAGTGTCAGACCAACCACTTCTAAAGACTTAATAGGCCATTTCTATTGGTTCTTGGAAATGACAATTACTGTTGTAATTGTCAGACACGCTTGCTCAACAACTTGTAATATTTTAATTACTTTTACTCAGTTTACTTGTGTATAAATAGATTGAGAAGAAGAGAAGTTGAGTGTGTTTTGTGCAATTAAAGCTTAGACTTTTGCAAAACAACTTCTCTCCTACAAAGAGTAACGCATCCCTGAGATAGCTCAGTGAGGTCGCATTGTTACCACTCAAGCAAAACTTGAGTTTAGATAGGAGACACCACCATACCTTGTCTATTCAATCCCAAGTGTTTGTTCCGCAAAACACTTGGGTATAGATTCTTTGATTCATTTCTAATAAGAATTTAAACGTTGAAAATTACCTTGAGTTTTTATATTCACGTTTTATAACTGTTAGAATTAATCATAACATTGTATTAGTCATAAACACAAATAGATTAACTTTCTAGTTAACTCTAAGCGTGTAAAGGGACCAACAAGTTGTATCAGAGCCTCTGGTTTATAAAATCTTTTTTAAACTAACCAAGAGTGCTCTAGGTTTTTAAAACCAAGATCCTACTATGGCTGATATCAATGTACCCCAGCTAGTCGACAAAAAGGGTGGCAGTTACTCCGCTGTTGCACCCAGACTTGAAGCTGGGAAATTTAGCAAATGGAAGAAGCGTATGATTTGCTATCTTACCGGTATGGAACCCTACTACATCACCTGTATCAGGGATGGCCCATTTGTCCCTAAGACAGCCGCAGGGCTAAACAAGCCTGAGGCCCAATGGACCATTGATGAGAGGAGGGTGGTCAATCAAGACCAACGCCTGAAAAGCATCCTTATATCATGTCTTCTTGACGATATAATGGAATCAGTCATCAACTGTCTAACAGCCAAGCAAACTTGGGATGACTTGGTAAACAGCTTTGAGGGTCCCTCAGATACCAAGGAAAATAGGGTAATGGACCTTAAACTTGAGTATAATACTTTCAGGGCAAAAGACTCTGAAAGTCTCTCACAGACCTACACCAGATACAAGACTTTGATAAATGAATTATCAAATGATGGTGTTGTACTGTCTAAGCATGAGACAAATGTTGGCTTTGTCAACAGTCTCCCTGAGAAGTGGATCAACTTCTCACAAGGCCTGAGGAATGCTAACCACATTCAGACCCTTGAGCTCCCTGAAATTTATGGGAAGTTTGTCTATGAAGACAACTTGATCTCAAGGAGATACCCTGACTCAAAAGCTCTTGAGTCCAAAAAGGCCTTAACCTCCACACCCATATCAACTGCTTTCTATTCTAATGGTGTTGTGCAGGATACTCAAGAGGATTCTGAAGAAGAAATTGATGAAAGGACTGGTGAGGAGTACCTGAACGACCTGAACTTGGAATTCCAAGAAAGGGCACTCCTTGCTAGTTCAAGACGTTTCATCAAAAGAAATCAGTCCAACTTTACAAAACCAAAAGCAAATGAGACCACTGAATGCTTTAAATGTGGTAAAAAGGGTCATTTTGCTAGGGACTGTTATTCTAAAACTATCTCAGAACCCTCTTACAAATTCTCAGGAACTAGCAAGTTTCAACCTAAAATGTTTCAGTCCACCCAACAATTTCAAAATAAGGGTCAAAAGGATTTTGAAACAAAATATAGGAAAATCAAAGCTAAACTTGCACTTCTTGAAACTAACCCCATATTGCCTCAGGCTGCTCAAACATCTAAACCTATTCAGACAAAGAACAAGGTATTAGTAGTTGAAGCATATGATTGGGATGAAGAAGAAGCTTCCTCAGATGAGGAAATAAGAGTTAGTGCACTGATGGCACTTTCTGAAGAGGATCAGGTGGCTGTGGGAAAAAGCCATGCTAGGAATGGAGAGTGGGTCAACATCACCATGAAGAAGGTAAATACTTTACTTTCTATGGATGATGATTCTGATTGGCAGTCTTACATGAATTATATTTGTGTTGATCTAAAGTTTGTTGAGGAACAAAGGCTTAACCTGTTTTCAAAATATAACAATATTGTGTCAGAATTGAATAAATATAGAGATGAACTGCTTGTACTAAAGCAAGCCAAACTAGAAACAATAACTCTACAAATTCAGAACACTGAGATTTTGAAACAAAATCAAGCCCTTCAAACTGAACTTAACAGAGAAAAGGCTGTTATCCAAAGCTGGACCAAAAAGAACCCTAAGGTTTTTGACACTGTGGGATTAATCTCCCAGAAAACTATTGGAATTGACCCCTTTATGGTTGATCCAAATGTGTGTCACAATGAACTAAACTTTGTTCCAGCTGGCATATCTTTTGAGCAAGAAATGCTTCCCAAGTCTAATGACTGGATTGTCAGGGACAACCCAGTCAGTAAGTTACCAAACTTTGAGACTGGAAAGATCTTGCTTCCTGAAAGTCAGGCCTTGAAAAATATGCTTGGACTTACTGAACAACTCAGTAAGCTTGAACTCACTGAACAACTCAGTATCACTGAGTTTGTGAATGAGTCTGAATCAGAATCATACCCACCACTTCCTCCACTAAATACCCTTCAGGGTGCTGCACCTAACTTAGGCCTCCCACCAATGGTCTTCTCACCACACTCTCCAAAGGAGAGATCAGGAAAGGGAACAACCATCTTGAAGAGACCAACCCTTGATGTCTCAATAAATACTGATGACTCATCAACTTCAGTCCCTTCTGAAGTAACAACCCAAAGCCCTGATTCAAAATTTGATCAGTTGGCAGAAATGGTCAGGAAGCTGGGAGAGAAGATTGCATCTTCTAAGAAACCTTCTCAATCCAAGAAGGAACAAAAACCAGCTTCCTCAAAGACCAAACCCAAACCCACAAAACCCCTGAAAAGATGTGATCTATGCAACTATACAAATCATCTCACTGATGATTGCTATAGAGTCCTTTATTGCATGATTTGCAAAAAGGAAGATCACAGGACCTCTGATCATAAACAATGCTCAGTCATGTCAAACTTTTCAAGACTTAAGGCTCAGTGCCTGAACTACCCTTCTGATTCTAAGCAGAAACAGAAGCAAAAGGCCAAGCCTTTTCCACCTTGCCCATTATGTGGATTCAATGACCATCTTCCTGAGGATTGTCAAATTGACAAACACTGTGAATCTAGTGGAAGTTCCACTCAGAAATCCTCAGGAAAAGAGAAGGTCATTCAATCAAGAAGAGGAATGAATAAACAATCTTCTCAGACTACTGAGGCTACCCCTGCGACTAAATGCAAAACATGTGGTAGCTCAGTCCACTCAACCACTGACCATGAATCAATTAATACTTTCATAAAGACCTACAAAACCAAACCCTCCATGAAATGGAGTCCTAGAAAGAACTGACCCAGTTTACTATTTGTGCAGAGGCATGCCAGGGATCCTATTTGGCATCTAGACATTGGATGTTCAAGGAGCATGACTGGTGTTAAGGAGTGTCTGCACAAATATGTGGAAGAACCAGGACCCAAAGTGATATTTGCTGATAATTCATCATGTCTCACTGAAGGTTATGGTTCAGTAAACTGCAATGGTATTGTCTTTACTAGGATAGCTTATGTAAATGGTCTTAAGTACAATCTGATCAGTGTCAGTCAACTATGTGATGCAAAATACATAGTTCAGTTTGATGATAAGTAAGGAACCATCTTCAATGCAAATAAGGAAATTGTCCTCATTGCACTAAGAAGACAAGATGTTTATGTATTAGACATGTCCAGTCTAACTCAGGATGGAACTTGTCTCTTTGCTAAGGCCACTGATACACTCAACTGGCTTTGGCATAAGAGACTCACCCATCTGAACTTTAAAAACATAAACAATCTTGTAAAACAAAACAAGGTCCTTGGCTTACCATCACTTGTGTTTTCAAAGGATAAACCATGCTCAGCTTGTGAAAAAGGTAAACATCACAGAGCATCCTTTAAAACCAAAACCAACTTTTCCATCAGGAACTGTCTACATCTTCTCCATATGGATCTATTTGGACCTATCAGTCCAAGGTCTACTAACCATGAGAAGTATACTCTGGTCATAGTGGATGAATACTTTAGATACACTTGGGTATTCTTCCTGATCAAATAGAGTCAGGCAGCTGAAACAATCATGTCCTTTGTCAGGAACATTGAAAATCAAAATGACATTAAGGTCAAACAGATTAGAACTGACAATGGGACTGAGTTCAAAAATTATGAACTTGAATGTTTCTGTGATGAGAAAGGTATTTCCCAAAACTTTTCCTCTCCATACACACCTGAACAAAATGGTGTTGCTGAAAGGAAAAATAGAACACTCATTGAAGCTGCTAGGACAATGCTATGTGGATCAGTCCTTTCCAACCATTTTTGGACTAATGCAGTCAAAACTGCCTGTTATACACAAAACATATCCATCATTGTCAAGAGACATGGGAAAACCCCATATGAGTTATTCAAAGGAAGAATCCCTGACATCAGCTACTTTCATGTCTTTGGGTGTCCTGTGTTTATTCATAATCACAAGGATCACTTAGGGAAATTTGATGCAAAAGCTGATGATGGATACTTCCTGGGATACTCACTTGTCTCAAAAGCCTTCAGAGTGTTCAACACAAGGAGACAGCAGACTGAGGAAACATTTCATGTTACCTTTGATGAGAGCACTGATCCAATCAGGTTCTCAACTGCCTCAGTAGAAGAGATAGGAATTGATAACTCTTCAAGATATCCTCCTGATGAATATCTTCTTGAAAACAATCCTTCTACTCAGTATCAAGATGATGATAACCTCTCCTATTTCATAATCCCTCACAACCTACCTAACCCAACCATCACTGAGTTTGTTGAGGCACATGCAAACACTGATGTAATTAATCAGTCTGTTCAAAATGCTCAAGAACCAAACAATCTCAGTGATCTGGTAGACACTCAAGATCCAATCAATGATCATGTGTCTACTCCTGAACCAACCCCTCTACCCAATCAGGCCTCCACAAGTTCAAATCAGTATCCAGGACCTCAGGAAAGTTGGACTAGGTCTCAGGACATTGAACTTGTCAATATTATTGGAGAGCCTACTGAAGGCATGCTCACCAGGAGCATGGCTGCTAGTCTAAGAGCAGCCTCAGCCAATGAATGCCTATTTGTGGACTTCATTTCCACAATTGAACCCAAAAGTGTTAAAGAAGCACTTACACATCCAAGTTGGGTTCAGGCCATGCATGATGAACTGGAACAATTTGACAGAAACAAGGTAATGACCTTGGTCAAATGTCCTGAGAATGTCTCAGTCATTGGCATGAAATGGGTATTCAAAAACAAAACTGATGAAAATGGCATAGTCATTAAAAACAAAGCCAGACTTGTAGCCAAAGGCTATAATCAACAAGAAGGCATTGACTATGAAGAAACATTTGCACCAGTAGCAAGGATGGAAGCCATCAGGATCTTCCTTGCTTTTGCTACATACATGAACTTCAGAGTATACCAAATGGATGTTAAAAGTGCATTCTTAAATGGTTCACTGAAAGAAGAAGTTTATGTTCAGCAACCTCCTGGATTTGAAAGCCATGAGTCTCCTGATCATGTCTGTAAGCTTAACAAAGCCCTTTATGGACTGAAGCAAGCTCCCAGGGCATGGTATGAGACTCTCTCAGCCTTCTTAATCCAAAACAAATTTGTCAGAGGCAAGATAGACAACACATTGTTTATCTATAAGACAAATAATGATGTCATACTAGTACAAGTGTATGTTGATGACATCATCTTTGGCTCAACAAGTTTCAAACTTTGCAAACAATTTGAAAAACTAATAGCAAAGAAGTTTGAAATGAGCATGATGGGAGAACTGACATACTTCCTTGGTCTACAGATCAAGCAGACTGATAAAGGAACCACTATCAGTCAAGAGAAGTATGTAAAGAATCTACTGAAGAAGTATGATCTCATGACTGTGCCTCAGTCAAAACTCCCATGGTCCCCCCAAACAACCTTGGTCCTGATCTCACTGGTAAACCAGTAAATCAAACTCTCTTTAGAGGAATGATAGGATCACTGATGTATCTACTTGCATCAAGGCCTGATATCCAATTCTCAGTATGTCTATGTGCCAGATATCAATCTGACCCAAGAGAATCACACATCACTGCTGTGTAAAGGATATTCAGGTACCTGAAAGGTACTCCAAACCTTGGATTATATTATCCAAAATGCTCAGGCCTTGATCTTAAAGGATACTCAGACTCTGACTATGCTGGATGCAACATGGACAGAAAAAGCACCTCAGGCTCTTGCCAAATTCTTGGTGGGAAACTAGTCTGTTGGAGTGCTAAGAAGCAACAACCAGTTGCCTTGTCCTCAGCTGAGGCTGAATATGTTGCAGCAGCTAGTTGTTGTGCAAATGTACTCTGGATGAAAAGTCAACTCAGTGACTATGGAATTCAGTATAAGATGGTACCCATCTTTTGTGATAACACAAGTGCAATTGCAATCTCAAACAACCTTGTTCTTCATCAGAGAACAAAACACATTGATATCAGATATCATTTCATCAGGGACCATATCATGAATGGTGACATTGAATTACACTTCATCCCTACTGAATATCAGTTAGCTGATATCTTCACCAAACCTTTGGATGAACCAACTTTCACAAGGCTGAAAGCTGAATTAGGAATGTTGGATATAGAGAATCAGTCCACTGATTGATTCCTTCCAACTGAAGTGTAAATTCTTAAAACCTCAGGTCCCTGACTCAATGTGTACATCAGTGAAAACAAATCACTGAATCCTGAACCTCAGGAACTAAACCCAAGTTCCTGAAATCTTTAGGGTTCAGGAACTAAACCCAAGTTCCTGAATCCTTGTAGCTCAGGAATCATTCCATATTCCTGAATCATCAGTGACTAATCCCAAGTCCCTGAAAAACCATCACTGAATGAAAAGTCATTCAGGGCCCTGAAAAGAGACATTAAATACTGACTTAAATGCTCTAAGTATCTAGTTAGTAAATGTTCGAGGTTGGTAACTGAACTCATATTTAATTTAAGAATATTTGTTCTTTTTGCCTTTCTGGCTTCCACCTCTGGGCCACCACATTCCCACTTGGCATTAAATGCCTCTCCAATCACATTACAGATATGTGATGACTCATCTCTGCAAATTACACTTTTGCAGAACTGCTCAACTGTTCACCTTGACTATTGCGCCAAACCAAGAAAGTGGAGCGTTGGCATTAAATGCGGATCCCAAAACATTTTATTCAAAATAGTTTTCAATAATTCTTTTTGAATAAATTAAAACCGCTCAAATGCCTAAAACACCCCCATCTCCACTTTCCTATAAATACCCCAACCAAAAGAAACACACACACGTTTTTATAGAATCTTAAGCAAAACTCTGCCATTTTTAATTCTCATAAACAAATTGTGTGTGTATTTTTAAGCTTTAGAAACCCAGAAACCTTAGTCAAACCCAGACTTACCCACAAATGGCTTCTTCTAAAACTATAGTATACGCCCCCAATGTGGAATTCCTCACTGGGGACGTTGACCTAACAAAGAACAATGTGGAAGGAAATTTCTCTTATCCACAAAACTTCCCAGCCTACAAGAACGTTATGAAATTTCTTCGTAATTGTTTTCTTGCAAAGGCTTTCACCCACACCCCCTCAGTTATCTACCATGACTATTTGAGGGAATTCTGGTGCACGGCTGTGGCTACCATCCCCAAAGACACCAAAGAGTCAATCATCACCTTC
Source organism: Artemisia tridentata subsp. tridentata (assembly GCA_021014915.2). NCBI lineage: Eukaryota > Viridiplantae > Streptophyta > Magnoliopsida > Asterales > Asteraceae > Artemisia > Artemisia tridentata. Next base: position 264,327,692 of record CP139508.1, read on the forward strand.
ACGATGATGAATGGGAGCAGAACCCTCTCCTTTGACTACTTAACCTTCATCAAAGCTACAGGCCTTGACTTTGCTGAAGCGTTTGCACCTAACCCTACTGATCAGGACATAAAGAATGAACTGATCTTTTTAGCACCCCATGGCCCCAGACATCCTACAACGTCTGCTGGAGGCTTATTGGAGAAAGCTCCAGTAGTTAAAACATGGTTCAATCCTATCTGGAGGATACTGATGACATTTGTCATTCAGGTCCTGGGTGGAAATAAATCCTCTATGGAACAATTGAACTCATCACAACAATTGATGCTGTTCAGTCTCCTTGAGGGTACGAAAATTGACATTGGAGAAATAATCTTCCGAGACCTTGTTGCCAAGCTCTCAGGAAAACATAGGCAAAGGCATATGTCCTACCCTAGATTTGTTTCCTGTGTGCTTCAGGACCTACTTGGTTCTGACTATGTGAGGCCTGATGCAGAAGGTACGAAGCCTGACGTCCTGCACAAGTCAAACTTCACTAGTGGCATCAGTGAGGTTACAAATATTGCCCTGACTGAATACATGCAATCAGTCATTCAGGGTAAAGACGCTATCTCACCAGTTCCTTCACCGACCAAAAAGGTGAAGAAGACAAAGAAGGGTCAGTCCAGCCAGGTGGTTAGACCCAAGCCACTCGCCACTGAGACTGATCCTCAAAACCAACTAAACCTTAAAAAGAGGTTGAAAAAGGCCGAGACCTCTGAGACACCCATTTCTGAGACCCTCTTGACCTCAAAACAAAGGCCAACGGAGGTCACTGAGCAATCATCCTTAGTGACCTTGGGCACACCCTTTCCACATGGTTCAACTGGCATAAACAAGTCAGAGGGATCAGGAAGCATTCCCCCCTCACATCCCGATGAAGGTACTGATAAAAAACAATCAGTTCCCAAAGGAGGAAAGGGTTCTAAATCCTCGGTAAGGCAGCACTACCTTACTGAGAAGGGGACCCACAAACATTCACATCCCGTTAACGTTCCTGAGCAATCACCCTCAGGATCTCAGGGAGAAAAGGACCTTAAATCCCCAAAAAGACAGCACAATCCTGATGGGAAGGGGGTCTACCAACTTTCACAATCAGTACCTAGTGATACCACTGGAAAACACCCATCAGTGGTTGAAGGTGCTAAGGGGGACAAAGACTCAGAGGGAAAGAAACAACCCGCTGATATGGAACCCATAAACCCCTCAGGCGGTCCGATTCTCTCAGGAACTGCCCCCAAAAGCCAGGCTGGTATTACCCCAGTTATTATGGCTAGTCAGGCTGAGCAAACCCACTCAGTTATTATGACAACGGGGTCAGGACCTAGCCAAACCAAAGGCGAGTCTTTTTATAAAGAGGAGCCGGTTGAATTTTTGGGTATTGAGTCCATGGGGGACTTTCAGGCTCTTATTGAGTCTGATGAAGAGCTCAAGGAAGAGAGTGAAGAGGAAATTTTTGAGGCAGGTGAGGATATGGAAACTGATGTACAATCTGAACAACCTGAACAGTCACATCAGTCATCTCCACACCAAAGTGAAGAGTCAGGTTCTCAATCTTCTGATTCTTCTGATACTGGGGACATCCTCAAAAATTATGATGACTCTCTTCCCCTCACTGAAAGAAAATTGGTCAAGTTCCTACTCAAAGACCAATAGAGCTCTTTTCACTGATCTCACTGAAGAAATGTTCGATCATCACACTGAAGCTGCTGTTCACTATGCCAACCTGAAGGCAGATGTTGAAAGTTATCATGATGACGTGATCGAGATACATTCTGACACCAATAACTCCCTGACAGCTATTGATCTTCATTTCAGGAAGTTCAATCTTACTCTTGAAGGCATCACCAAAAGCCTTGGAACTATTCAAACAGCTGTCAAGGATGACCCAGAACTCAACAAGAAGGTCCTTCAGGCTGCTGAGACTTACCAGAAGCAATCAGCTGAATTCAGTGATCTTCTCAGCTTACTGAAGGATTCTAATATTCAGGGTCTTAGCTCTTCATTGGACTCAATCAGGACTTCCTTGGGTCTTCAGGAAAAACATCTGGGTACTTGGGCACAATCTTCAACATCTTTGGCATGGTCTCTTGGGTCAAGGATGTCAGGCATCGAAGCTTCTCAGGCATCTCTGGGGATAAGATCTCAACTCTTCAGAAAGATACCTCGGACATCAAATCAATGATGACTGAGATCTATCAGGCCTTCAAGGGTCCTGCTGCTCCAGTGGCTCCAACTCTTGCTATCACCATGGCTCAAGCAACAGTTGAGGGGGAGAAAGACACTGGAGTCCCTGAAGCCTCAACAAGCCAGCAACCTCCTTCTCCTCCTTCTCACACTGAAGGGGAGATTCCTGAAGCTTCTTCCACCCATCATAATAAAAGCAAAGGCATCCTCACTGATCCAGAGCCTCAACCAGTACCAATCTTGGTAGCAAAGGATCCTGAATCACCACCCAGGATCCCTTATGATATTGATGGAGTTCTTCACCACTTCTCAGCTGATGAACTCAGTGCTTACCTGGAGGAAGAGGAAGCAAAGAAGAAGTTAAAAGAGGAAGAAAAGGTGAGCAAGCCTGCTATTATTAAGGTTGTTCATGAAGAGGCTGAGAAGATTGGTCTTGAGGCTAAGGATCTTTCAGGAAGAAAGGGTGGTATGACTTTTGTAAAAGCTCAGACTGAGGAGATGATCACTCTCAGGAAGAAAAGGGAGGAAAGGAATAAAAGGGCTGAAGAGATCAGGCAGAACAGGATTAAGAAATATCAGTGGTATATGACTAACAGGTTGAAGCCAGAACCAATCACTGATGTTCATATTCATCGAAACACCAATCCTGCCACTGTAACTATCTACAGAGGTGCTGACATGAGAAACTTTGATGTTCATACCCCCTTTAGATTCGCTAACTTTGGGATCACAGAATTGGATGAGTTCGGTCCATTAATAGCAAAGAAATCAAATGTTGTGGTCCCTAGTCTGATGAAGTCCTTAAGTCTGAGGTACGATAGATTGGCAGCTGCACCTCAGGAACTTGGCACTCCATCTCTCCTTCCTGATTCAGCACAACCAGCTCCCTCTCAGTCTTCTTCAAGAAAAAGAAAGAAGATTGAAGCTGAGCCTGAGATCAAGATTCCTAGTCTTGACTGCAATAGGGATCTCCCTGAAGGTGTTCCTTTCAGGAACAATATGGTCATTGAACAACCCGAAAGAGGTTTGTTCTTCATTGATGAGTTCGGAGACAAAGCCTTCCAGAGGTGGAGCGATATCGATTTGTCAGGGATCAAAGCTATGCTTGGTTTTCTAATGATGGCCTCTCCACTCAAGAGTCCTGAAAATGTGAAGTTTTGTCAAGATCTGAAAAAGAAAATCCATGAGCACCCTGACCAACAAGAGCTGCAGTCAAAGAAGCCCAAGCTTGAAGCCCTTGGTATTAAGTTGAACTGATGAATCTGCCTGACTACCACCACCACCACATTTTTTGTACTTAGCTTGTTAGGACTTGTAATGATATTAATAAGATGATGTTTTTATTATTTCAGTGTCCTTATTTATATTCTAGTACATTCAGTATGAGTAGAAGTCGTTAGCTCACTCATAACTGATCAAAACACTTAGGAATAATTTATATCCAAATAGGGGGAGATTGTTGGGTCAAGAAAAACCCAAGAATACTTAAAACATGATTTGGACACAAATTAACTAAGTGTTAACTTAAACCAAGAACAATTCAAGTCACTGAGAGAACAGCCTCTCAGTGAGTCATCTTCAGGATGCTTAAGGCGAATTCAAGTAGAAGGATTCACTACTCAGGAAGGCGGTACTCCCTGATGTAGCACTTAAGCCAAAGAAGAAGATGATGGTTCAGTAAGTGTTTGACAAGAACTTACTGAACCCCAGTCTCCTCAACAACAATGAAGTAATTAAGAGTGATAACTGAGAAGCGTGTCCTGAAGAACTAAGTGCCTGAGAAGAAAGGCAGAAATATCTAGGAAGGATTTAAGATAAGATCAAATCTTATCTTGTCAGGAAGAAATCCTTCCTAAGACGGCTTAAAGTCTTGGAGTGTCAGACCAACCACTTCTAAAGACTTAATAGGCCATTTCTATTGGTTCTTGGAAATGACAATTACTGTTGTAATTGTCAGACACGCTTGCTCAACAACTTGTAATATTTTAATTACTTTTACTCAGTTTACTTGTGTATAAATAGATTGAGAAGGAGATAAGTTGAGTGTGTTTTGTGCAATTAAAGCTTAGACTTTTGCAAAACAACTTCTCTCCTACAAAGAGTAACACATCCCTGAGATAGCTCAGTGAGGTCGCATTGTTACCACTCAAGCAAAACTTGAGTTTAGATAGGAGACACCACCATACCTTGTCTATTCAATCCCAAGTGTTTGTTCCGCAAAACACTTGGGTATAGATTCTTTGATTCATTTCTAATAAGAATTTAAACGTTGAAAATTACCTTGAGTTTTTATATTCACGTTTTATAACTGTTAGAATTAATCATAACATTGTATTAGTCATAAACACAAATAGATTAACTTTCTAGTTAACTCTAAGCGTGTAAAGGGACCAACACATACTTCTGCTGAGATAGAAAAAGACATGTAGAATGTCTAGTACCAGAAATGCCCAAAAAATAATTAAGTGCTCCAAGATCAGTCATGTGAAACTCACTGTGCAGGGAGGCAATGATTTGCTGTAGGAAGGCAGTAGAGGAGGTTGTAAGTATAATGTCATCCACATAAATCAGTAAATAAGCTAATTGAGAGCCCTGTCGAAGAATAAATAAGGAAGAGTCACCACGACTATGGTAAAACCCAACTCGAGTAGCATAACCTGCAAATCTCTGAAACCAAGCACGAGGTGCCTGCTTTTGACCATATAAAGATTTCTGCAGAAGGCAGACATGATGAGGGTACCGGGAGTCTACAAATCCTGGTGGTTGGTGCATATATACCGTCTCAGATAAATCCCCGTTAAGAAAGGCATTCTTAACGTCAAGCTGATGAATAGGCCACTTGCGGGATACCGCAAGACTAAGAACGGTGCGAATGGTAGCCGGTTTGACAACTGGACTAAAGGTCTCATCACAATCAATACCAAGTTGCTGACTGCTGCCATTGGCAACCAAACGAGCCTTATAACGGCTCAAAGTCCCGCCAGCATGAAATTTATGTTTGAACAACCACATAGATCTCACCAAATTAACATCAGAGGGCCGTTACAAGAATCCAAGTACCATTTTTAACTAACGCATTACACTCATCATACATAGCATTATTCCAATGAGGGTTTTGTAGAGCGAGGAAGGGGGATTTAGGAAGGGGCGAGATAGGAGAAGTATGAAGCGAGAGACGATAAATGGGTTTGACAATGCCTGATTGAGACCGAGTGACCATACGGTAAGTACGGGGTTGTTCGGTGGGAGATTGTGGAGGTAGGGTCAAGGCGTCGGAGCTGGTTGTGTGCGTAGGGGGTTCTTAGGCTGGTGATGGTTAATTTTGAGCTGCGGTTGGTGAGCTGTTGGGTTGCTGTTGAGGTGTGGGCAGTGGGCTATTGGGTGTGATGGGCTCATGATGGGTATTGGAGTCTTCTTGTATTGGATTTGGTGTTGGGGGGGTTAGAAAGTACTTGGTGAAGTAGAGGGGATGGTGGAGAGTCTAAAAATGTGTATGAAGGTGGAGAGTCGGGTGTCATTGAGCGGTAAGGAAATTGGGTTTCATAAAATGTACGTAAGTTAGAATAGTCAGGTGCTTTGTGAAAAAGTCTTGTACAGGGGATGTCGTTGTTGATAGCGGTAGAGGGTAAGAGATTGAGGAGATAAGCGGCCATATGTAAGGCCACAACCCAAAAGTAGGGGGTAGGTGAGCTTGAAACAAGAGCGTACGAATGACATTGTTGATGGTTCTAATAATGCATTCCGCTTTGCCATTTTGTTGGGAAGTTTTTGGGCAGGAGAATCTAAATTGTATACTATGGTTAGCAAAAAGTGTATGTAAGCAGTTATTGTCGAACTCACCACCATGATCACATTGGAAACTTTTTATTTCGCATTTAAATTGGTTTTTAACATAATTGCGAAAGTGCAAAAATTTATCAAGCATGTCAGATTTATTACGAAGAGGGTAAATCCATAAATAATGAGATAAATGATCAAGAAATAAGATGTAGTATTTAAAACCACTTTTACTAATAATGGGAGATGTCCATAAGTCGGAATGTATAATATCAAATCAATGTTCGACAATAGAATTAGAACTATGAAAAGGAAGCTTCACATGTTTGCCAAGTTGGCATGCATAACATACATGTGGAGACTTTTCTTTATTACATGAAATAAATTGACGAGAAACAAGAGACCGTAGCACTTCATCACCGGGATGACCGAGGCATTCGTGCCACGTGGAGGAGCTTGTTGAGAGAAGAGCGGTAGGGGTGATTGATGGCTTGGTAACGGGATAGAGATCTCCCGAACTATCACATCGAAGGAGGATATGGCGAGTCTAGAAGTCCTTCACAGAAAAACCAAAGGCGTCAAATTCGACAGCGTAATTATTATCTCTAGTAAATTGATGAACAGAAATGAGATTTTTAATAATATTAGGGGTGACAAGAACATTATGAAGATGAAGTGGGCGATGAGTGGATGGAATAATGCTATGTCCGGTGTTAGTAACGGGAATAGAATTTCCGTCACCAACATGCATAGATGGGAATAAACGTTTGTCAAAAATAGAACTTAAATTACTTGCGTTTGAATTTAAATGGGAAGAAGCACTTGTATCCATGTTCCAAGTTGGGTCCTGTAATGTCATAGTGCTAAAAGCACTAGGGAGAGCGGTAGCTTGAGACGGGTAGGATGCAGGAGCGGGTCCGAGTAAGCCTTGACCGGGTAAAGGCTATTGATAACTAGCCGTGTAGTGGGCCTGTGGTGTGGGCTGTTGGATTGAATGGTATATTGGTGGTTGGGCCATTCTTGAGTTATGAAGCTGCTGTGGTGGGACATGGGCCAAGCGAGAGTGGTAAAAGCCTTGTGAGGCCCAATTTGCATGGTGTGGATTATACACATGCGTACCAGAAGCACGACCAAAATGGTTTCCATTGGTTTTAGAATTTAGACTCGAACGACTCCTATGGTCGTGTATAAGCTTGCAACGCTCTCCAAACTTACACGTGCCCTTATTAAAATTGTTGCAAAGTTGTGGTAAGCTTGAGGACTTATTAGATGAATTAGAAGCAGTACCTTTGGTGTCCGATTTTGTGGTCAAAAGGGCATTAGGTGTCGAGCTACTACTGTCAAAAATATTGGCATTGTCAACAGCTTCTTTCCAGGTCGATTCTTCGAGCAATAGCATGTTGCGGGCTGTTTCGAAGGTGGGTAAAGGCTCGCGGTGACGAATGATTTTGACGATCATGGCAAACTTAGAGTCTATACTGTTTACCGCGTATGTAACCAAATTATTTTCACTTACCGGTGAACCAAGATTTTGAAGTCTATCCGCCATAGACTTTATTTTGGTGCAATAGTCATTGATCGACATGGTGCCGATCTTGATGGAACGGAGCTCATTATCGAGAGTACGTGATAGCTCTAGCATGCTTGTTATCCTGAAACAACGCTTTGAGATGATCTCATAAGGTCTTGGCATTGCCCGGTGCGGAGACAACTTGTTCTTGTAGGGACTCACATAATGAGCCAAGAATCCACATCTTGATGAGATCATCAAGTTTAGACCACTCCGGATCGGGAGTTCTAGACGAGGCTTCTTTTTCAATATGAGACTTTAGACCAAGACTTCCAAGATGGTTGAGAAAGAAAGAACTCCAAGAGGTGTAGTTGTGTTTTTCTTGGTTTAATTGTATGGGAACTTTGTTGGTGATGCTAAACGGAATTAGCTTATCTGCGGATGTAGGAGGAGGTGGTGGGGGAGGGGTGGAGTCGACGGCCATTATTGCCGATGATTTTTTTTTATGGTTTAGAAGGTGTCGGCTTTGAAGAGGAGAAGTAGGGGCGAGACGATTCTTGGGAGGGATATTAGGATCGTATAATGTTTTAGGCTGATACCATATTAGAATGGATAATTCGTGTGTCTATTCATGCTAACAAAAGGGGTACATATAGTTACAATACATCTCCTATTATGGGTAAATGGAAATCACCCATTAAATACTAAATCAATTACATTAATTCTATTCTTATCATGACACCACTAAATCAATTACAATAACCATCTTCTTATCTTGCCAACTATTGTTGACTAATAATACAGTAGAAACTCTATAAAATAATACACTTGGGACCACCAAAATTTATTAATTAAAAGAGTTATTAATTAATCGATAAATTAATAATTATTAATTTATATATTAATTAATATTTTATTAATTTATAGTAGAATACTTAGTTTACAAACACCTTTCAAGCTTCCACTTAATTATTGTATACAATGCATGTATATCAAATGAACGACCCAATTTGAAAGAAACCTTCAATCTCCCACCTTATTATGCTTCTTGTGTTCAATGTATCACTTTATGGACATTAAAAATATTTTTTTATATAAATACAAGATCAAAATAGGTTAACACAAACAAATCATACACACAACATGGCTTCCCATCTTAAAGGTGTGAAAAAAACAACAATGACAGACGAGATTCGAAGAGCATTATGCAAGCACAACAAGGATAATCCAAGTCTCACTCAAAAGCAATTGCAAGAATGGGTTCATAGTAACTATGGTTTGCAGGTGAGTCAAGCGACAATATCGATGATATCGGAATTAATAAAGATGATATCGATGAAGAAGATGATGAAAGTTCTACAATGGAGCCCCCTTCGCGAAACGAAGCTATTAAAGCGGCAATCACATTGAAAAATTTCTTGTTGAGCTATGAGAAAACAACACCAGAAGTTCTTACCATGCTATGGAAAATTAGAGACGAGATTCAAGGGGAAATTGATTTCAACAAAAAACAAAAGACAATTGAATCATTTTTCAAGAAACCTTCATAAATCATTCATGTAATATGCTATATATAAGGAATTATTAATTTATATTTTATATGGGGTCTAAAGAAATTATCAAAAATGTATTATCTTATAATTTTAGCGAATTATTAATTTAGCACCCTATCCCCGAGTCGGGACCGGCAAAAAATATTATCTTAGAGAGTTTATTAAATAATCGAGTATTAATTTATCGAGTTTCTACTGTAATTAATCAATCATCAATGTTTGTAAAACCTAGATATAGTTTGAAAATCAAGGTCAGTGAAGTTGACCAAATTAAGAAGGTCAAACAGTACCTTATGTTGAATCAATAGGCATATACCTTACTTACCAAAAGCAACTACTAAAGTAAAACAAAGGAAATGCAACATGATGATAAATACACGATTGGGACGAAAACATAAACTTGATTTAAGTAAGCCAACATCAAACAAGATACATACAGTGATTTATATATGATTACACTTCAAATAAAAACGTTAACTTGATAGGAAAATCTATCTAGCTAGCTACACATGATCAACAACCACTAGCAGCAAGCAACAATCAACAAACAAACGCGTGCTATTTCTAGATCACGTCGTCTCTGTTCTTCCACATCAACTTGTTCTTTTACTTCTTTTGCGTAGTGTTGTCTGACTCACTCTCGCTGTTGTGCTTTTCTTAGTTCGTCTTCTTGAGTGATTTCTTGATAAATTTGAACTGCTATAGCTAATGATTTTTTGATCTTCTTACCAAAACACAAAAACTTGTTGAAAACTTTCTAGCGCTTAATGACTTCATTCAGAAAAGATTGATTGATTGATTGAATATAATCTCTTCTCATGCTTTCATTGGCCTACATATAACCAAATTACCCGCGTCGTTTAATTAATTAGCGTCTTCAGATCACTCATTTTCGTTTTTTTTACTCGGCTTATAAATCGTTTATTTACCATGTTCTAACGTTACAATGTCTCTATATTTAACTGGGCCAAATTTACTCTTGGATCTGTTGGGCCCTATCCTTGGCATAATCTAAATCTAAATATTCTTTAGACTTGGGTTATGATTTTGGGTAACTTTTTGTTTTAGTGGTCTTATGTTGATTTTCATTTTATTAAGAACATCATATTTAGTTCTAGTCAATTTGATCAAGAAAATGTTACCTAAAAGTAACGAAATTTCAGAATTGTTCTAATTATGGTACTCAAACTCTAAATTAATCACAAAATCCATTCAAGTTTAAATACTGATCCATTGTTGTGAATTGTTAAAGAAAACTATGTGTATGATCCAACAATGGTCCTAAGTGTGTTTGTGGGTCTCAACCTGCATAATCTGTAACACCCCACCCCGAAAGGGGTCAAATGCAACAGATTATGGTGTCACACAAAGCATAATACGCAAGCGGAAGAATTAATACATAATGCAAAGTCAAGAAACATCATGACATCCAAATCTTAACATAATTCCAACAAGTCTAAACAGAACTGAAGTGAAATGAAATATCCGAAACATAAGTCTAACATAATCCAAAACAAATGGGGAATCTAAATCATGGTAGGTCTTCTAAACTCCTACTCTCATCACTCATGCCCAGCGCCCCACTTATTACCTGCTGCAAAGAAAAGAAGACGCGGCTGAGCTTAAAAAGCCCATTAAACAGATATATACAAAACAGATAGGTAATAAGCATAAGTAAACGAAAAAGAATCATACGAAACCAGCTGAATAAATATCATAAGTCAAATGAGTCAAACAAAATGAGAGATCGAAAGATAATACGGAATCAGATAATCATAAGGAATCAAAGAATCACATAAGAATGTTGATGAACTCAAATAAGTACATTTTATTACTATCATTTATCCTATTAATTTGACTTGTTTTATTATATTACGTATGAGAATTGATACTTAATCGTTTACTTTTATAATTCTCAGGTAAAAACAAGCATTTGGTGAAACTTGGCGATTTTGGACTAATTATAGAGCAAAACAAGCAAGAAGTTAAGAGTCTACTGAAATGTACAAGATCAAGACTATTCTGCTCCAGATGCGCCGCATTATACTTCTTACATACGGCGCATCATTATCAAGATTTCACAAGATATTATCCAAGACGGCAAAGGACATGCGCCGCATCCAAGAATGAAGATACTGATGAGGCGAAAAGTGTACCGCTTTTAAGGGGTCATTTAAGCCCGAAATCGTATTTATTTGATCAAATATTGCCCTAAATCGTTCCTTTTGTCATTTTAGGTACTTTTGAGGAGAAATCTGGAAAAGGAGGCATTTTGGACGTTTTTGGAGCATTAAAGTGAAGAAAACGGCAAAGTCTCAAGAATCGGCTAAAAGTTACTCTTGACGGCGTCACAATTAACATGGGACGGCGTCATGCCTTGGCAAGAAAAGTTGGATGTGAAATTTACTCATGACGGGCCAGTGAGTTAGCATGAGAATTCTGACGGCGTCACGCTTTAACTAAATCAAGGGCGTCACGGCTTAAATCATAAGGGGACGGCGTCACGTTCATGATCTGACGGCGTCAAGCCTTGATAAGCCAGAATGGATTTTTGAAGAGCTACAGAGGGACGGCGTCAAGAAGGTCACTCGGGAACCCTAAAAGCGGCGAGGTGACGGCGTCACAATGCATAAGGTGACGCCGTCAGATCCAAAAATCTATATATAGTTTTCTAATTTTTTGTCATTAAGGGAGAGCTTAGTGTGTGGAATTTTGGGATAAAACCCTAAGACGATTTTAGCTACTTTTTCAGGGCTTTTTGCCTTGAGATCTTCCATGTTTCATTGAAAGATAAGTTATCAATTAATCATTCAATATGTCTATGTGTTGTTTGATTCTATCTTATGCTTGTCTTTTGTTTAACATGTTAGGCTAATTTTATCTTGTGTTTGCTTAGATCTAATGAAACCTAGCTATTGATTATTGGTTGTTAGTGTGTTGTTAGTTGTATTGGATGATTGTTTATCTATGTTAGGCTTAAGAAAACTGGCTAACTTCCTATTCGGTAACTTGCTTGAACGTCTTAAGAAACATGAACCAAACGCGTACTAAAGGTTTTTATGGTTGTATTTAATGCACAAGCGAATTCTAGTGATCCCATGTTAGGAGCTTCCTAGCCGGCTCGACATAGGAGTGAAGTAGGAGCTTGTAGAGTTTGGGGAAGTAAGTACGCCACCCCACGAATGGTATTAAGGAATACACCCGTCATCCACGCGACTAATACACACTAATTAACCGGTAAAAGATAGTTAGGGAGTAAGGAAATCTAAGTAAACACATTTCTCTACACATAAGTTTCTCACCACATTTCATTTTTGTTATTTTATTTTATTTTATTTGCATTCGTAGTAAATTTTGGGTTAGTTGACTAGCAACTAATTCCGCCCACTCCTTCAAACCCGAGATTTTACTTGCTTTCATAAAAATATAAAAACATAAAAAGAATCTTCCTCAGCCCTTAGACCTAATTAGAGTAGCCTTTCACACCTAACGAACACTATTCCCTGTGGAGAACGATCAATCCCCCGTACTTACCACTACACTATACTACATCGGTCAGGTACACTGCCTGGTGGGGTTGTAAGCCTCTTGAGATCCCTCGAGAGGTAAAACCTGTTGTAAGGTTACAAAACCACGCACATCAGATACGCCGCATCTTCTGGCGGTGTACGAATATTCCTGAATATATTAATCTTGGACCCCACACGAAGTTAAGTAAATGCGCCGCATCTACTTACTAGATGCGCCGCATCTTACCCTCAGACAGAAACTATAAATACCCCAAAGACCAGACGTATTAAGAGTTCCCGAGTTTGACAGTTTTAGAAGACAGAAGACCTCAGAAACCTAAGGCCGAATTCAGACGATTAGGCAGCACAAGACACACCCGAACGAAGATACAAGAGCTGTAAGAAGGTCTTGCATGTATTTAATTCATTAAGTAGTTTTGTTTTATTGTGTTAGTAAACTTTAATTCATCAGGATTGGTGGCTTGTGTAATGTGAGGAGAAAGATTGCACTCCCTTAAAACTGCTTTCCCATCAATTAAAGTTTATATGTTGATGTCTTTGGTTACTACTTATTAGTGCATTGATAACCTCTGTGTTTATTAGTGGCCTGCGCATTTGACTACGGAAGAGAATGTGGCTCCCACGGTTGTTACTAAATTGATCACTTAGGAATAACTTTTAGACATAAGTAATCATTAAGGGATTTCTCGCCGATAAGATTAGGACCAACGAGAAAGGGTTAACTACATACACTTGATATAAAACTATCAATAAAATAAGTGACAATCTACTTAATCATCAGGACAGGTCTTCTTATTGTCTCGAGTATTTATCTGTGTACGTGCATGTCTATCGCTGATTCGTGCTCATTAGTTTAGTTTAGTATTTAATTGCAACCAAAATGTGCCAGTCTCTCAGGCTGAACCCCCTTGCGTTAGATTAGGTTGTATAGCTAACTTAGATATTAAAATACTGATTAGAATAACTAGATAATACGTTCCACTCTTAGTGATCGACACTCTACTTACCATTATATTCATACTGACCGGGTACACTGCTCGTTAAGTGTGTGTGTTATTGATAAGTCGGCTAAATATAAATTTAAAACTTGAGTAGGCATTAACACTGCTAAACCGCAACGACACATCGCACGCATCAAGTTTTTGGCGCCGTCGCCGGGGAGTGAATTGTTATTATCTGTTAATTTGATTAGTATTTTAATTAGGTTTTTCTTTTTAATTTTTTTAATCTAACCGCTAACTCTGTTGTGTATTAGATTAATTTGCATTCATTGTATTATTTTGCATATTTTCTGTTTTTGTGTGTTTAATTTTTGTTTGTTTTCGTTTGTGTTTTTATTTGTTTTTATTTTTCGTATTTTCTGTATTCTGCTATCGTTGTATTGAGCTTAATAGAACGATACGGCGCATCTATTTTCTTAGATACGGCGTATTGCGTTTAATTTTTATAAAATACAACGCGTTTAATTAATTCGATACGACGCATCTTTCCCTAAGATACGGCGTATCTGTTTTTGATAATAAATTTTTTCTAAACGTTAACGCGATACGACGCATCTGCTTTAGCAGATACGGCGTATCTATTATTTTAATTAAAAACAGTTTTCGAATTATTAAACAGATACGACGCATCGATCTCTGTCGATACGGCGTATCTTCTGAATCAAAAATCTTATGTTTTGAAACGTAACGAAAATACGGCGCATTAACTTTTGTTAATACGACGCATTTAATTTTAATAAGTATATCGATTTTTGATAATTAAAACTGATACAGCGCATTCTAAATTTCTAAGCGGCGTATCTATTTTATGAATAAAAGTCTGATTAAATTTTAACGATTATAAGATACGGCGTATCCAACTTTTTGGATACGGCGCATCGTCTGCAGATATCAGTAACTTTAATTTTTCATATTCTGTTTTCGTTGTTAATTTTCTGATATATTACTTTCTTGAGCATACCCTACTGATGTTTTTGTGTTGATTTCAGGAAGTGCATGACCAGGAGTTCTTCGAAGAACTTGATTCAACCTTTCGAAGATCCTGAACAAGTCTTTCATTCGCTTAAAAGACTTTTCAACACAAAAAGCTTTGATATTTCAAGTTCATTCGAGCTTGATTATTTTTTTGAAGAGAAAGAGGAAGAAGAAGCAGAAACAATGGGCGAAAACACAACTATGGAGGAATACATGAACAGTACCCGTGCTGATTACACTTTAGGAGTTGCTAGACCAAAGTTTGATGATAAGTCAAAGTTTGAATTGAAGGGTCAGTTTCTCAAGGAGCTAAGAGAAAATGCTTTCAGTGGATCGGAACATGAGGATGCTAATGAGCATGTTGAAAAGGTCCTCGAGATTGCAGATTTGTTTACTACGGAAGGAGTCACTGACGATCAACTCATGCTAAGAATCTTTCCAATTTCACTTAAAGGAGCTGCTAATAAGTGGCTAAGGAATGAACCTGCTAGTTCAATCACTACAAGGGAAGATTTGAAGAGCAAATTCCTGAAGAGATATTGTCCACCTGCTAAGACTGCTAAAAAGATGGAGGCTATCAACAGTTTCAAGCAAGAGCCTGATGAAACTCTTTATCAAGCTTGGGAACGATTTAAAGATTTACTGGTAAAATGTCCTCAACACTATCTAACCCCTATGCAGGAGATAATATTGTTTTATCAAGGATTGGACGTGCCTACTAGACAAATCTTGGACGCTAAGGGAGCTGTGCCTCAAATGAGTGCAGCTAATGCTAGGAAAGCTATCCAAGAAGCTGCTGATCATTCTCAAAAATGGCACGATGGGACCTCTACTAGATCTAAGAGCAGCACTAATTTTGACGGGTTTGCTGCTATTCAAGCTCAATTGGATAAAATTAGTAGAGAGATGAAGAAGCGTGATGAAAAAGTGTATGCTGCCCAAGTTGGATGTGAAAAATGCGAAGGACCTCACTACACTAAAGATTGCCCGAATAAGAATGAAAGTGAGACGTTTGAAGAAGCATACTACACGCAATTTGGACAACCATTCGACCTTCAGGAAGATTTAGGGAAGCTACTCCGGGATTCTATCAAAAGAACAACTTCAATCCCGCTTATCAGGAAAGGAGGCAGACTTTGGATGACACTCTAAAGCAGATTATGGCCGATGCTGCTAAAAGACATGATGAGAACACTGCTATGATCAAAGAAATCCGAGCTTCAACGGATACTAGTACAAGAAATCAAGGAGCTTCGATCAAAGCATTGGAACAACAAATTGGTCAAATGAGCAAAGTTCTTCAAGAAAGGGGATACGGAAGTTTACCTGGCTCAACTGAAACCAACCCAAGAGATCATGTCAAGGCCATAAGAACCACTGAAGAAGTCACTCCTAACATACCTAAAAGATCGATGAATGGTAATGATGGTGCAAGACCCGAATTTTTCTTTAATTCTTCAATCAGTTTAAGGAGACTACTAAAAGAAAAGACAAAGATTGAAGAGGAGATCAAGGCAACAATGAAAGAAGAGAGCCCTGCAACCGACTTACATGCCTTGCCTCATAAAGAAAAGGACCCAGGAAGTTTTACTTTACCTTGTTCAATTAATAATATATCTTTCAATAATGTGTTAGCTGACTTAGGAGCTAGTGTTAGTGTTATGCCTCTTAAGACATTCACTACCCTAGGACTAGGAAAATTAGCACCAACTAAGTTACTTATTGAATTGGCTGATAAAACGGTAAAACGACCTGAAGGGATTGCTAATAATGTGCTAGTTAAGATTGAGAAGTTTATTTTCCCTGTAGACTTTGTTATATTAGACATGCCCGAGGATGTTAAGATTTCTTTAATCCTTGGAAGGCCTTTCTTGTCTACTGCCCATGCTAAGATTGATGTGTTTAAAAGAAAAATCTCATTAAGGGTAGGGAATAATAAACTAGTCTATAAGTGCCAAGATCCTGTTAAAAGCATAATTAGAGGCGTCTATGTGCTAGGATTAAGAGAGCGTATGGACCTCAATCTTGAAGCTAGGCTTATGGGAGAAACATTGATTCAAAACAACTCAACTAATCCTAATCATGAGAACTTTGAGGAGTTTATTGACCTTAATGTACCTACCGAACTTAGACGCAATATTGTTAATGATTCTGATGATGAGTGGTATGATTGCGTAGTAATTAACAAACGTAGGAGAATAGTTGAGAAAACGAATTTGAATAATGATGTATTTATTGAACTACCACCCCACCTTGCTTATTTATGCCTATATGATAATAAGAATTTCCCGTCTATCATTTTGTCATCTCTGCCCGAAAGGGACAGAACTTTGTTTATATAGATATTAAAGAAGAACGGCGTGGAAATTAAGGACGAGCAAGGAGTATTCAATATTACTGAATTGGCGATGAGGGAGCGCGATGTTTCCGACTCCTTCAATGATCGTTATTAAAGAGCTGAACGTGAGTCTAACTTGAAGACTCTGGAATAAAGACAAGTGCTGACCGGGAGACAACCCGGAGAAATTTTTTATTATTCTGTTTTGTGTCGAGTCAGTCAGGCCCGCAGAGGATACGGCGCATCTCAATCCTGAGATGCGACGCATCTCCTGCACTGGTCATATCTTACTTTATTTTTCCGCATATTTATATTTTAACTTTAAAACTTTTTATCAGTTTATTTTAATGCGGCGCATCCCTGGTTAAGGATGCGACGCATCTTCTATTCTGATTCGTAATTATTCCAGGCTCGATACGGCGTATCTTCTTCCATAAGATACGGCGCATCGACTGACCTGATGATTTTAAGTTTTAATTTTTATGTTTTATTTTTACTAACTACTAATGTATTATGCAAGTTTGAACTTTCTTAACTTAGGTGTGTTTAAAGTCTTGGTGGTATTATAGATTCCTGCATTTCCTGTGGATACATCAAAAATGAAGCTTATACGTTCTAATCCACAAGAAAGATGATTTTTGCTCTTATACTAATGGAGGATCATACCGAGCAAATCTCAGGGGAGTTTTTTTGTTCTAATTCTTTTATTTTCCAGTTTTTAACCTTTTATACAAACAACGAGGACGTTGTTTAACTTAAGTGGGGGGATTGGAGAATTAGAACACTTAACACTTACTTGTCCTAAACTTTTCAAAAATTATGCTTAAAATGTGCTTAATATATCAAAATTAAAAAATTTTAGCATGTTTTTGTTTAAGATCTAAGTTGCATAGCTGCACACATGACGTTATTTTCAAAAATTGTGATTTTTCAAAATTCACAAATCTATGAGTGTGCCGGTGACTTGTAAACCTTAGAACTTGGCTTGTATACTATTCGAGACCACCATAATAAGTATTATTTTATATAATTGGAATGACTTGTCTAAATTGGTAAAATTCTAGGATTACACCCAAAAAGCCTTTATATGTTATGTGTTATTAGCTAACTACACTGGTTAGTTAACCCCCGTATAAACCCTTTTGTTACTCTCACTTTTAGAGTAAGATACCCCTAGAAAAACACTCAGAGCCATTCCTTTCGTTTCTTACACCTTTGTTAAAATGTTTCGTTACACCCTTACACCTTAGCCTACCCTGTAGATTAAAATCCGTGGTTGGTTAATTGCTTTAGGCAAAGTGTGTTTCCTTACATTACCTGTGTTCGCGTGCGTAATTCATTATCTTTGGTTAGGTCGGAAAATTGCACAATGCGATTGGAGTGAAAGTAAATATTGTATATCTTTGAGTTTATTTTTCGTGTGTTTACTACTTTTACTATTACCGTTATTTCTGAAGTCATGAAAAGTATGGAAAAATTATCCAGAATTATCATTATAGTGATGTGGTGAAATTTTACACATCTTTGTTTATGGTTAAAAAAAAAAAAAAAAAAAAAAAAAAAAAAAAAAAAAAAACGAAAAAAAAAAGAAAAAGAAAAAGGAAAAGTTGGAAGTTTGTTTTAACCAAATTATGTAAAGTTTTGTATTAAGTGGTCGATATCACCACTATTTGTTGTATATTATATCTATGGATTGAATGAGAGTTGGCAGTTATGGGAACACCAACTAAAGGTTATTCTTTGATTGAGATCTTGTTGAGTATAATTCGTGTCTACCTAAAGTGTGTGTTTCAAAGTGTTAAAGCGTGAGTTATTCTACGATATGAGTCTTATTCATGGGATGGTTGGGATAGTGATTAACCACACTTAGGATTTTAATTTATTTGTTTTGTTTATTTTTCATTTTTACACCAATTTATATCCCAAATATTATCCATACCCTATATTATTCTTTATCCAAACCTTTGATTTATTGAGATTAGGGATTTGAGCAATCTTAAGTATCGTAGTCGTGGATTCGGCTATGTATTTATGATTTTGTCGCCCTTTTTGATATAATATTATTGGTAAAATTTGGACCTATCTTTAGCCTATTCGAGTTAAGGATTTGAGCAATTGCAAGTATCGTGTTCGTGGATTCGATCATGTATTTGTGATTTTGTCGCCTTTTCTGGAATTTGAGATCGATAGAGATTAAGAAGAATGATTAACCCTTAAACCTCAAAACCCTTTTTACCGCTTTAGACTTGTTATTCTTTGGCTTTAGTGGGGGAGATGTGTATACTTGCCAAGCTTATGATAGAATATTCGTCACGACTGGACAGTTAAACGATTAGATTTGCTTTTATCAAATTATTTTATTTTACTTCTAATTCGTTAAGTGTTTGGTTGTGTGATTATGAAAAAAATGAATACATGCTTAAATATAAAAATAAATCCTAATATCTTTTAGGATACATTTTTATAAGATTAATTCTAAGGTTTACTTGGGGACAAGTAAAGTTCAAGTGGGGGGATATTTGATGAACTCAAATAAGTACATTTTATTACTATCATTTATCCTATTAATTTGACTTGTTTTATTATATTACGTATGAGAATTGATACTTAATCGTTTACTTTTATAATTCTCAGGTAAAAACAAGCATTTGGTGAAACTTGGCGATTTTGGACTAATTATGGAGCAAAACAAGCAAGAAGTTAAGAGTCTACTGAAATGTACAAGATCAAGACTATTCTGCTCTAGATGCGCCGCATTATACTTCTTACATACGGCGCATCATTATCAAGATTCCACAAGATATTATCCAAGACGGCAAAGGACATGCGCCGCATCCAAGAACGAAGATACGCCACATCTTCTGGCGGTGTACGAATATTCCTGAATATATTAATCTTGGACCCCACGCGAAGTTAAGTCAATGCGCCGCATCTACTTACTAGATGCGCCGCATCTTACCCTCAGACAAAAACTATAAATACCCCAAAGACCAGACGTATTAAGAGTTCCCGAGTTCGACAGTTTTAGAAGACAGAAGACCTCAGAAACCTAAGGCCGAATTCAGACGATTAGGCAGCACAAGACACACCCGAACGAAGATACAAGAGCTGTAAGAAGGTCCTGCATGTATTTAATTCATTAAGTAGTTTTGTTTTATTGTGTTAGTAAACTTTAATTCATCAGGATTGGTGGCTTGTGTAATGTGAGGAGAAAGATTGCACTCCCTTAAAACTGCTTTCCCATCAATTAAAGTTTATATGTTGATGTCTTTGGTTACTACTTATTAGTGCATTGATAACCTCTGTGTTTATTAGTGGCCTGTGCATTTGACTACGGAAGAGAATGTGGCTCCCACGGTTGTTACTAAATTGATCACTTAGGAATAACTTTTAGACATAAGTAATCATTAAGGGATTTCTCGCCGATAAGATTAGGACCAACGAGAAAGGGTTAACTACATACACTTGATATAAAACTATCAATAAAACAAGTGACAATCTACTTAATCATCAGGACAGGTCTTCTTATTGTCTCGAGTATTTATCTGTGTACGTGCATGTCTATCGCTGATTCGTGCTCATTAGTTTAGTTTATTATTTAATTGCAACCAAAACGTGCCAGTCTCTCAGGCTGAACCCCCTTGCGTTAGATTAGGTTATATAGCTAACTTAGATATTAAAATACTGATTAGAATAACTAGATAATACGTTCCACTCTTAGTGATCGACACTCTACTTACCATTATATTCATACTGACCGGGTACACTGCTCGTTAAGTGTGTGTGTTATTGATAAGTCGGCTAAATATAAATTTAAAACTTGAGTAGGCATTAATACTGCTAAACCGAAATGACACATCGCACGCATCAAATGCCCATGAGCTCAAAACATATGTCTAAACATGATACATGAATAGACCAAATAACCACATATACATATATCCATCAAATCATAAGTTGTACAAGGAGGGACGACCTCCAAAGTACCAAAAGTGAGAGGGATGTAAGGCACACACAAACCAATTACATCAAAACAAAATGAAGTACCTAGGATGCATTCATACGCTCCCTACAAAACAAATAATATATATATATATATATATATACTATATATATATATATATATATATATATATATATATATATATATATATATATATATATATATTATATATATATATATATATATATATATATCTACATATTATATATAACAGGATGCGTACGACGTCATCAAATGCATGATTGATGAATAAGCGCTTGATTGATGAGTAATTATGCTCTTATTCCACCTAAGCAGTCCACCTAAGCAAGATTTGACCGAATAAAATTCTTGTGTTGACTTTTAATTCGGAAATTTTAAAAAAGTCTTTAAAGATTCGAACTTGGGTTGTTTACATGTCTTAAGTATATATCAATGTTACCATTAGACCAAATTATTTTTTGTGTTATAGCTACCAAAAAAAATAACTATAATCTTCCTTTTTGATGACCATGCGGAATATTTGGAAAGATATATGTATTTTCTAAACATTTATCCCGTTTTATTTTTCAAAATATGCTTAATTTGTAGAAGATATGATTTTAAAGATAAGTTTACAATGTATTTTGTATAAATATTTTATTCCTATATTTAAGATCATATAGCTACTTTTACACCATATGTGGATGAAAATATAACGTTTCTTCTCAAGCCAATCCCATGAGAATAATGCGTATACTCCTTCAGAAGGTTTTTTTTTTATATATAATTTAACCAATGTGTTGTTATAATACACACATCTATTTGTTTGGTTGTTATATTCTTATTGATGTTGTTCTTTAAGCAATCCAATGGAAGCAGGTCTCATAAGAATAGTACGGGTACTCTTTTAAAAGGTAATCATTGTTGTATAATCAATCACGTTGTTGTATTTTAATTGTTGTTGTATAATTAATCTAATGTTTGCATGGACAAATGACGAATCTAAATGCATAATCATTTTGTACTGTTGGATAAACGTCATATTAAAGTATTGGCAGTTTATATTAGTAAAGGTTAGTACTGCTAGCAATATATTTGTACTGTTAGATAGATGTTGGTACTGGGTCGAAATTTACGTCTTTATTAAAATATCCGTTGAGGACTTATGTTGATATTATTATTAATATTTGTTTAAAAGGGATTATTTTTTGGATATTTTGACTTTTAATATATTTTGTTCACCTTTTTAGAATGGAAAAACATACTTATTTTACTTGACGGTGCTCCAATACAAGCCCTAATAATTATTTCATAAAATTCCAATTCACATTCTTCATCTCACTTTATAGTCCAAAATACTTTAATTCCAGCAGTCAAATCAACAATTTACCAGCAGTCATGGTTACTTTAACCTTTGCGAACAAACACAACATGGTAGCTTATTTGGAAAAGGCAGAGGATGACACCAAATACCATCAGATAATCGACTTTTTAAATGCTTCTCACATAAGGTATTCTCTAACATTAAATCCTACTATATATGTTCCCCAAATCAAAGAGTTTTGGCAGAGTGCCACTGTCAAAACATTTGAAGATGGTCATACCGAATTAGTTGCAACAGTTGATGGTAAATGTATCACTCTTACTGAATCATCAATCAGGCGGCATCTCCGATTGGGTGATTCAAATGGTATTAGTTCTATGCCAAACACTGAAATTTTTGAAAATTTAACCAAAATGGGTTACAATATAGAATCAGAAGCTTTAACCTTCCAAAAAGGGGCTTTTGCCCCACAATGGAGATTTTTAATTCACACCATCCTTCACTGCCTCAGCCCTAAGAAAACCTCATGGGAACAGTTCAGTAGCAATATCGAGACCGCTCTCATCTGTTTGGCCACTAACAGAACTTTCAATTTTTCTAAACTTATCTTTCAAGCCATGCTTAAAAATGTTTATATCAAATCAAAATTTTTGATGTATCCCAGGTTCATACAAAGTATTTTGAACAAATCTAAACATCAACTTCTTCATCATAAAAATGTTTATCCCACTCCCAAGCTTTCCCAAAAAGTTTTCAGTAATATGAAGATGTCCTCAAAATGGTATAATGAGGAAGAAGTCCCTTTATTTGATTCCATGTTACAAGTAGACGGTGAAGGATCATCATGCCAAGTTGCGCCCCATCACACACTAGATAGGTCTGTATCCAGAGAGGGTTCTGTTGTTCCTCAGCATCAAGACCCTGTGACTCTCCATGTAGCAGATGAGTCTGGCGTTGTAATTAAAAAAAGGGATGCTTCTACTGTCGCGAGTTTAGAAAATGGGCAGGACAAAACTAATGTACATAATAAAGAATCTGTGACAACACCTCCAGTACCAAGTTTCTGTGAACCCAGTACTATTGGTGGAATCGCAAGCCGACGCGATATATTTGTTGGCTCGGGAAGTCAGCACATGGTGGATCATGAATCTGTGTCCCATGATGCACCTGTTTATGAAGGTAATACATCAGGAAGTATTGAGGGCAGCCAAACACTTAAGGAATTGATGGAAACATGTACAAATTTGTCTCAGAAGGTTACTGCATTGGAGTCTGATCTCAATTCTAAGGATTCAAAAATTGAAGCGGTGAAAGCTGAACTCACTTCTCACAAAAAGCTTTTCAGCAATGTGTATACAAAGCTGGTGCGTAAAATAAAAAATTTGGAAAAACAGGTCAAGACACTTAAAAGAAAAGGGTCGGCTAACATGGTATCATCTTTTGAATCATCTTCTTCAGCAAGTTCATTGGATGGTGAAGGTGAAGGTAAAGATGTGGGTTCTTCCAAACATGGAGGGAAAATTGCTCAGATTGACCAAAATCCATCTGTTTTTATTGTTCAAGAGCAGTATGAGACTCAGGAGAGGCAAGAACATCAGATGGATTATGATACTGCAGATTTTGATGGAAGTACTGGTGGATTTGGTGATGGTGTTGATGAGACAGAACATGATGTTGGCATTGTTGAGGGTGCTGCTATCCTGCATAGTTTAATGGATGCTGGGTATAAAGGTTCTACCAGTGCATTTTATACAAGGACACCACGAAAATCAAATGCATACAAGGGAAAAGGAATAATGGCTGAGCAAGAACTATCAAGGAAATTGTCAACGAAGGAAAGAGCACCAATAGAATTGGATGATTATTTGGTTCAGAATGGGAATCAAATAAATATTGATGAAGAAAGTATTAGTCGTCGAAATGGTGTTGACAGTACAAAGTTAAAAGTGCAAAATGTTTGTATGGAAAGTAGTACTGTTGATGCTTTTGAAATTAAAAGGGTAGAAAAAGGAACGGCATCCATGACAGTAGATGAACCTGAGCAGGAACCTGAGAAAAAAAATGAAGTTAACCCAGAAACACATGTTCAAATTGACTTGGATGAACAATTAGCAATGAAAGCAAGTGGAAATGAAGTTGCAAGCTCTACGGGAAATCCGAAAATGCAAGTGAAGAGAGTATCTTCAGATACTATTGTGACAGAACAAGATAAAATACAACAACTAATTGATTCTGATATGGTTGTGAGGAAGAAGAGTATAGAACTTTTAGCGGATGAACGCATAGCTGATGGGAAAAAGTCAGACATGCTTGAAGATTTTATTAACTTAAAGAGTTATGCAGAATCTTATAATCAGATAACACAGACTATTGGTAAGAATAAAGGTCAAAAGAGAAATAAAAACCCAACAAAGGAACAAGTCATCAGAGAGATGAAGACGTATGTTATGAATGAAGCTGGGTTGACGGCAGTTCAGTTGAAGGGAAAATCAGAATTAGAAATTCAATCTCTGTATTACAATGCATACAAAACTGTTCGAACGAAAATTCCTATGGACCAACATGAAAGATCACCAAAAAGGCTCAAGGCTGCTAAGAAAGCACAACATGTGAATGTGGACACATCTACGGAGAGAGTAAAAGTATCGCAAGAGAAGATGAGCAAAATGTTAGCTAAGGTGCCAGAAATTCTACATGTTGAACCACTCCAATCTAGACATCCGATAATTGACTGGGATATTTACATGGACAGATTTGGGTCAGCTTGGAAGGTTACTAGATTTGGTGGAGAGACAGCAGTGTACAAGAATTTTGACAATTTGCTGAGAGCTTTTGATAGAGAAGATCTGGATGCTTTATGGAGGTTAGTTCAAAATAAGCTTAAAACAAAGAAGAAGTGTGATGCTAAAGAGCAAGAACTTTGGGTTGAATTAAAGAGATTATACGAACCAGATCCTTCGGATGATCGTTGGTATTTTCCTTTCTTTGAGCTATCAACTGTATGGGAGTTCTATGGTACGTGCAATGTTCATCGTCTGTCGGCGCAAGACGGAATCGATATATTCATGTTAGCTGAACTAGAATATCCATTAAGTTATGAAGTACTTGCAATGATGATTTCTTTACAGCTCAAGTATGAAGAAAATTCCGAAGTAGTCCAAAATCTAATACAGAGGATATATGATCAGTTTGAAAGGAAGACACACGATGCCTGAAGAAGAAAAGAAGTGAATTAACATGTAACAACTCCTTTTGGCTATATGTATTTATTGTGTATGAAACGATATCTAATTTTGTTGTTGTGTTAGGGGCTTTTGTTATTTTTCAATTGGTGAGCACATATTATATGATGGATCTAATTAAAAGATGGTTGCTATTTCGTTTTTGTTTGTATAACATTTCATTATGTATAATATTTTTGTATATACTTATTTAATTTTAAGTTTATAAATCGTTAATTTTAGCATGTTTTCTCTGGTGCTTTAAAGAAATTGAACATCGACCTTGAATATGAAGGCAAATTTAGTTTGATTTGTAATGGTGAAACTATACGTTTACCAACAACAACCAAACATTTATTGATAGGTTTCATGTTTACACCCATTACAAACTTCCCTGTCATCTAAACACACACTTAGTTAGACCCACAACTTTCAGTACCACTGTTTTCTTTCATTTCCTTCACTTCCTTTAGAAATTTAAACACAACTTCAAGATTCTTAATCCTTGATTCCAAATCAGAAGCCTTTGACAACCCGATGTCGGCAGCCTCTTCCATGTCCTTCTTAACACCCAAACGATCTTCAGAAGCCTTTGACAACCCGATGACAGCAGCCTCTTCCATGTCCTTCTTAACACCCAAACGATCTTCATTGCAGCAATCCTCTTTCCTGAACCCACTATACAAAGCCTTCCCCTTATCATTTTGTGACATAATTAGCGAATTTGGGATTTTGGTTGAATGTGTGTTGCTGTTTATTTAGGGTGAATTGAAGTAAAATGGAAACGATATTACGGTACAACTTTTGGGTTAGCTTTAAATAGATTATAATAGTTATGAATGTGGTTGGACTATTATACCCCTAAGAATATAACACACTAATTTTCGTTGACCCCAACATTGTAAATGACGAGGCTATTACACTATAGGAAATATTAGCATGAAAACCCGTTTAAAATGTTATAGAAAACATTACCATTGTAAAGAATTATTAAAGCGGGTAGACACGCCAACCCGTTTAAAACACGCCAACCCGTTTAAAATGTTATAGAAAATACTAAAAAGAGTAAACAAACATTTGTAGTTAGATACTCTATATACACAGATACGTTTGAATTCATATATATTAAATTTTTAATATTATGTTATTTCTAAAGTTATTTAATTTTATTTCCATAGCGTGTTTGCACAAAAGGATAATGTTATTCGGAAATTAGAAGGGGACACAATAGAATTGTACTGCTGAGTTGTCGCCATGCTTCTGATATTTTTTGTATTTTAATTTTGTACTGCTACGCAGCAGTTTTGGTACTGATTTTATAACCAATTCATAAAGGTTATATTATAACGTAGTTCATTGTTTTTACATATAATCAACTCTAACAACATTTTTAAATGTTTAGACACGAACTATAGGGGTTTTTAATTTAAAATTTCATAACATATAAAAATATAATTAAAAAAAAAATCATTCTATATATTTACAATATTGGAAGATATCAAATTTTTAATATATTTCATCCAATATTAATGATAATGGTAAAAATTTATTAATTTAAATAAACAAAATACTTATCATAATTACAAAAGAAGTTAAAGGATAATCATTATATTCCCAACTTGACTCTACACGTATACACTTTCAAATGCAAACTACGGCTAAACTGTTCATATGTCATATCGGTTATAATTTTTTGTATAAACACCATTTGATGATCATATTTGTCATTTTATTTAAACCAAAAAAAAAAAAAAAAAAAAAAAAAATTCTTAAACTGAAGGTAGTGTTGACCAAAAAAATGTCATTAACTATAAGAATATAATGATTAAAATGTTAGCATGAAAACCCGTTTAAAATGTTGTAGAAAATATTACCATTGTAAAGAATGATTAGAGCGGGTAGACACGCCAACCCGTTTAAAATGTTATAAAAAATACTAAAAAGAGTAAACAAACATTTGTAGTTATATACTCTATATACACAGATACGTTTGAATTCATATATATTA
The DNA here is from genome assembly GCA_021014915.2 of Artemisia tridentata subsp. tridentata. NCBI lineage: Eukaryota > Viridiplantae > Streptophyta > Magnoliopsida > Asterales > Asteraceae > Artemisia > Artemisia tridentata. Next base: position 264,355,098 of record CP139508.1, read on the forward strand.
TATTTTTAATATTATGTTATTTCTAAAGTTATTTAATTTTATTTCCATAGCGTGTTTGCACAAATAGAATTGTACTGCTGAGTTTAATTTTGTACTGCTACGCAGTCGTTTTGGTACTGATTTTATAACCAATTCATAAAGGTTATATTATAACGTAGTCCATTGTTTTTACACATAATCAACTCTAACAACATTTTTAAATGTTTAGACACGAACTATAGTGAATTTTAATTTAAAATTTCATAACAGATAAAATTTTAATTCAAGCAAAAATCATTCTATATATTTACAATATTGGAAGATATAAAATTTTTAAATATTTCATCCAATATTAATGATAATGGTAAAAGTTTGTTAATTTAAATAAACAAAATACTTATCATAATTACAAAAGAAGTTAAAGGATAATCATTATATTCCCAACTTGACTCTACACGTATACACTTTCCAATGCAAACTACGGCTAAACTGTTCATATGTCATATCGGTTATAATTTTTTGTATAAACACCATTTGATGATCATAGTTGTCATTTTATTTAAACCAAAAAAAAAAAAATTTCTTAAACTGAAGGTACTGTTGACCAAAAAAATGTCATTAACTAACAAAAGAACCCTAGAAATTGCAGATATTGAAGACCACAAACAAGACCAACCAAAGTATGTTAAAATTTTTATACTATGTGTTACCCTATATATTTAGTAACTGAATGTCTTTGATTTTTTTTGTAGCAAGCAGCCCAAACGGGAAGGACACGAGGTGCTGTCCAGTGAAACCCAATCACTTGCAGAAATATTTGAATCAGAAGAATCATCTGAAGGTACTTTGTTAACATGATGAAATTAATGTTAAAAACGATATGGTATATAACTATTGTGTTTGACTTATATTTATTCATTTATTAGAAGTTGAGGATTCTGAAAATGATGACGAAACACAGAGCGTAAGTTCTGTTTATGATTGGTTGATTTCTGAACAATTAGCCAAGAGAATGACAAAATGGCAACGTAAAGAGGAACGAGATGAGCAGGTGAAAAAAGAAAGACAAAATGCTAAGAAAATTTTAGAAGAAGGTGGTGGTTTTGAGAATGCAAAAGGCATAAATGAAGAAGTTGATGTTGATCGAGACGAAGACGACATTGACCCTGAAGACTTTGAAACTTTCACTTATGATGACTTGCATTTGGCATACTCCTTTGCTTCAACACCCTAAATTAAGTTAGTAGTTGGATTTTGTTTATATTGGCATGCCACATGTTAGGCACTTTTGAAACTTTTGAATGTTAAGAAACTTTCATGTTATGCTACACATGCTAAGAATCTTTTGAATATATGTTATGTATAATAGTACTGGTGAATTTTATAAATACTTTATGTGTGTTAGATGAATTTTTGTTTTGCGATTGATGTTTAAGAATATGATGTAAACACATAAGGCGTTAATAATATTGACCCGACAATTGATTCCGCTAAACAATGTAGAGTAACTCATGTGTCTAATGAATAGCTTATTATCCCACATCAGTTAGTCAAAATAATTGGTTATACTTTATAAGACACATGATCCATTAGTTGCGTGTGTAGGATTAAGTATCATGTTGTATACACCATGTTTGAAACCCGATATATGTATATACATGTATCATGTTTTATGTTGCAAAGCCGTACCATGTAACATATTGGTTATGATTCATACGTGCACTAAATCTATATGTGTTTAGGGATTTATGTTTGAGGTACGTTAACACCAAATTTTACCTCCGTCATAATTGACACATTTTTCTTTTAGATGTCAATTAAACCTATATTAAACCTATATACATAATTGATGTTGTTAGTATTGATATTAACAGTACCATCGATAGGTACTGTTGGTGAATTTTTAAAAATACGTTATTCACATCAGTTAACATATATGGTTTTTAGTTTTTCTTATAATTCAAATACATATCAAACTATCCTATACATCTATTTTCAAACTGCTTAACAACGCAATCACAATATTACTGCAGACCCGATAATGCATCACATTTGCAGATGGTGCCATCACAATGCTCATGTAAATGAACAAATCAAATAATGTTAAGTACGGAGTATATGTTTTGGGAAAAATGAAAGTAAACAGCTTAACATTTGTATTTTTATTTTTTGGAAGCAGGATACTTGCATCTTAACTTTATGACCCTTAGTATTTTGATTTTTTGGCAGTAGGATACTTGCATCTTACAATTTATCGAAAATTAAGCATACTTGATTGTTATTATTTATCACCATTACAGACAACCAGTGTTCAAAATCAAAATCCATCCTAACCTGATAAATATTTTAGTTTAGCGATTCAACATACATCAAACACAGCCACCAACGGAACAGGACCGTTAAACAACTGACCTTCAAAAGCCGGATCGACTGTTGTTCCAACCATCTGGAATCTGATCATTTTGTTCATTGGAAACTGGAAATCTTCGGCCAAGGTACTCCAATTTGTCCTAAAATTCATGTGATCGTTTCTCCATGGCTTATCAGCATGACGTTCAAGTTTCATGGTTACACGGCGTTCACTTTCCATCCTCCTTAGAAGCGCATGACCAAATTGTTGCAGATTGTTGTCAGAAACAAAATTGCTTGGTATGGTCTGAAAGCAATTACAACAACTTGATAACTTCAACTCTTTTACTATTAAATATTTATTAAAAATTACGAAAATACATAATGTATATAAAGAGACAACCCTTACCATTCTTCCGGAATCCATCACAAACGGGAAAAGCCTTCGGTAGAAAGTATTCTCTTCAGACAAATGCACTGCATGCTGGAACCAATTACAGCCGTGGACCAACCTTGCATCTAACGAATACCATCCACAGAGTAAACATTACATATTCGCAAACAAATACAACTGATTCACCTCAAATTAACATGTAACATTGAATATAACTTTTAAAAGAACGTATTACTACCTGACTCATTTGCATCATGCCCTTGAACAAATGCAAGACGTGTGTGGGTAATGATGTTCATGTATAAGCTGAAAACCATCATTATCAAACCTCATCAACGCCAACCGCATACCAGTCTTTTTGGTCAATACAACTCGCTCACCAACCATTAGATTTGCTCGCTGAACAACCGTATTCCAGTGAACATTAAACTGGAAACCCACACTATCCAAAGTCCCAGGAATAACACTCTCCTTTGCAACCACGTTTATCTCAGAACCGGAAAATACAATCAAAAAATCATCACGTTCAATGCCTTGAAGGAACTCCACAGGAAACCACTAATAAAACAAAATTTAAAAATATTGAAACAAGGTTTATAAATTCCATGAATTTTACATATATACAATTATATCATAACTTTACCGGTGATGAACTTTGATCAGCCCCAACTTCAGCAATGCACCTAACCAGTCTGTTTCGTGTGTGAATTATCCCATAACCACCGATTTCCAATCCATCTGCATCATATGCAGTAACAAAAAAGGTGTCTGCAGCTTCCTTTATGAAATGCAAAGTCCTAATATTGAAATAGCCGCTCAGCTCTATAAAATTATCCCACCCTGCACCAGATATGCTCCATTCTTCGGTACCTCTTCTCCGACAAATAAAAACTTTCCTTTTAACCCGATTATTATTAATCAGGTACACATAGTCATTATTGTTGTAGTAGTTAATATGATAGTAATCAGGCAGTACCTATGGTTTTACAAAAACCAAAACAAACACATTCATCAGGCAGTACCTATGGTTTTACAAAAACAAAATAACACGTATAAGAAGATTATTATGGGAATATAATTCCATAAATACCTACCAATGTTCCCATATTTTCCACATGATTATAATCCGTGATGAATTGTGTGGTCATTGTTCTGCGACCATTAAAAAAACACAAAACATTTAGCAAAGAATAAAACTCGGACAAATCTTTCAAATACACACTCAGATAGAGTTGTAATAACAAACACCAGTACAACATGTTTAAAATAACGACCAAACCAAACATTTGCATCTCGCAAACATCACTTAAAGTCAAACTGTTTGTACATGCCCTAACAACAGCCACAATGAATACAAATAAACTACCCCAACTAATCATCAAGAGAGAAACACACCACGGATGATTAAATATAGACAATGTTTAACAACCATAAACATTCAGTTTGAACGACTTTCCCAAAAGCTACGACCCATAAACATTGACATACTCTAAAACAAACTTAAACTAAGATTTACATAACCCAAGTGACTTTCCCACAAAATATACCAAACCGAAAGTCAAACCAAAAGACCATATCTTCGAAACTACAGACATATACTACATCAAATTTCCATTAACATCAGCTTCTCCAAGAAAGAGAATAAATCACGGAGTCGGGCATGTCTTTTCGCGACACCTAACAGCAACCCAGCAACTTCAGCCAAATCTTGCGTCTGCATCTTCATCATGTCATTGATGGAATGCAAAGATGAGTCTGAGCCACAAAGGAGCTGAAGTTCATTTATCATTTGATCCCTATCATCAACTCGCGCACTAATCTGTGAAGCCTTAGACATCAAATCTTCCACATCCTTAAAAGTAACATCAATTTCACGCCTATAATGGACAATCATCACGTCCTTAACAAGTCTTGAATTAGCAATTTCTGCTAACTGATCCAGAATAACCAGACGAGTTCCCATTCCTAAGCTTAACACCTGTGTTACTATGACCTGAAAGCCCTAACAAATAAACCTTTATTATCTTCTTACCATTCTAAACTATTTTTTCCTAACTGATCAATAAGAAACAGTATAACAAACAGGTTTCATCAACATCTACCCAAATGATTACTCAAGTTAATTACGGAGTATAAGTTGATAAATATCTACCCAAATGATTACTCAAGTTAATTCTAAACTATTTACCAGCTGTAAGGGTTTCGTCTTTTCAATAAGAAAAACGGTTACCAGAGGTTAAGAAAACATTAACATAAATATTAGATCAAGATTCAATAGCTAACCTTTTGTTGATCTGGCCACAGATATTTTGATCGGTAAACACTTGGTGTTTTCGAGAATGTAATGATTCGGTGTGAAGAAACGCTATGAGTAAGATGAAAAGACAATGTAGCAAGTCTATGGGAATAGCCTATTAATGAGTAGTATGCTACACAACTTGCATGTTCTTCAAATATGTTTCTGTTAATAATTCACAAACGAAAGGTCATGCAAAAAAAAAATTAAATAAATAAAAAATCAGCAGAATTATTTACATCAAAATATATTTGGTCTATTAAATTTAACAATAATTGTTAATCACTTGAAAGTGAAAATACCGTGTTTAGGCTAACTTAACCTTTGAATAGTAATCAATGCCTTGAAATTTATTTATTATAAAGTAGGTAGGTGTTATAAGAACCCTCCCTACGCATGGGTCCCACCTATTTCCAACCCATAAAGTATATACATATCAATATATATTAAACCGTGTTAAGATGTTAACATATAAGTGGCTATTGTCCTTTCGTACAATATTGCTAACATAATTTAAAACTGATCAAAACCATCTAATATTAATATATAATATATATTTTTCTCCCGCAATTGAAAAGACCATGTAAAGCCTAACCTAACCTTCTTTTGAATAATAATGATTAGCTTGAAATCTATTCATTATAAAATATTATACCTATAAATATACAATAAATCATGTTTAGAAATATACAACAAATCATGTTTAGAGATTATTAAAATGTAAAATGCATTTTCGTACAAAATTATTAGGATGTACAATATAGTTGTCCATATTCTATTGTGCTTCTATATAAGTAGTTATATTTTATTGTCTTCTATGTAACGAAATAAAAGCTTAATTTAAAATTGATCAAAACTATCCATATTCTATTGTGTTTATATATAAGTATTTATATTTTATTGTGTTCCATGTAACGAACTTAAAGCATAATTTAAAATTGATCAAAACAAATCAATCTAAAATTAAAAGTCATGCCCGCCCATTGGGCGGGCTTTGAAGTCTAGTATATATATATATATATATATATATATACATATATATATATATATATATATATTATATATATATATAATATATATATATATATATATATACTAGTTGTCGAAGCCCGCCCAATGGGCGGGCACGCTTTGTGATATTTCTTTTTGTAATTTACACATTCTTTATTGTAGCAATTGTCCATATTCTTTATATTTGGTTTTATTATGTTATACGTTGTCATTATTTAGTATATGTAGTTATTGGACAAACTATTTGTAAAACCCTCATTTTCCATTCAGTTGAAATCCCTAAATTACCCCTCAAATTTTAAATTTGTCTTCAAGAACACCTAAACTATATAATAGAAATAAATTTTTTTAATAACCTCAAACATGGTTCCTAAAATCCATTACTAACTTGAACCTTGAACCCGAATATGAACATAAATAACTAAGCATGATAATTTGAGAAATTACAAAACACTAAAACTATAAAACTAAGACATATAAGTCGACACATGCTGAATAATTAAGAACTATACCACACGTTTTCAAGGTCCAAAATGAATAAAATTTGTGCACAACCTGTGAGTCTAATATAATGACCAGATATATTAATAATTTGAATGAGATTTGGTCTCATTTTACCTCTAATACTCGGCCCACAATTCAGCCCCAACTTCCTTATATTACTTTTTATATACCGAATACAGCTCTTAAAAATGACACAACAGAAACCCTAAATAATAACCTAGTGGCAGCAGTCTTCTCCTTCTTTGATCCGAATAAAAAGGTGGTGCAAAGGAGGTATAAAGGGCACCCAAGGGCTGTGTTTGGTTCGAAGTAAGGCACAAAGAAGGGGGTGATCGATCGAGATTATGGTGGGATAGAGGGTTCTTGTTTGGCTGTTCGAATCAGGTCTGGAGTTGGGCCCCCTGTTCTTGTTTTTCTCCCTTCTAATCGACCAAAGGTATACCTATGCTTGTCCTTGTTTTCTTGTCATACACATACTCATAACATACGCATGAAGTATAACCTAAAACTAAGTGATGTTCGACTTAAAAAGATTTAGAATGAAGGTTGTGTAGTCACATGAAATGACGAAGAGGTGAACACATAAAATGGTAGATTAAGTCGACTGAAATGAGGAACTTATATGGGTCGACATTGGGTTTAATGGCCTTCGAATCTGCTTATATAAAAGATTGAAATCTGGTATTTGGAACAAGTATTCGATCATTTTTATGTACTATAAGATCTGGATAATAAGTCACATGTTATGATAACATAACTAAGGCAAGAAATACTAGATGTAAGTATGTCGATATAGAGTTTTACTTGACTTTTAAAATCAGTTTCGCATGCATGATAAATTAGATCTGTGTTACATAATAGACCTGGAATATTATAAGTGTGAAAATGAAAGGAGGGCATGCTTGTTTGGTCGCATTTTAATGGTGGTCGAACAGGGAAATTAAGGGTTGTTGGAATCATTATTTCATGTGGACTAATGGTGTGTTTGTGTGTGAGTCGTGAGTACGAATCATAGGGTCAACAATTATGTGTTGCATGTGGTGAAAATTGGTTCTATACATGTATAAAAAGGGTAGAATGCATGCATGGTGTGTGTCGAATTAAATGAGGTCAAGAATAGAAGATGAGGACTAATTTGTATTTGTTATTTCATGTAATCTACATATGTGTTGTGGTGTGTCAAATGGCTGGAAAAAGGGAGTGTTGTGTGTGTCAGTTGTGTCGAGTTAAGAGTTGAAACATAAGGAAAATATGGGTCTATGGGGGTTAAATATTTTGGGTCGACAATGAGTGGTTTTGTGTGGTTTTTGTGTCGCGTAAAGTAGTTAACGAGAAGTGTAAATAAACTGAGTTTTGTTCGATTGTAAAAGGATATGATGGAGGTCTTGTAGGTGTGTTTAAGAGGGTGTGGTTGTGTGTCGAATGCTTGGTTAAGTGTAGGTTAAAAAGGGTCGAATAGGATAGTGCAAGAGGGTATTGCGTGGTTGTAAGGTCAAGTTGGGCTATAAAAAAATTGAGCTAGGGTTAGATTGCATGGGTGTGTTAAATAAGATGCATGAAATTTACAAACATAAGAATTGGTCACATATTTATATAATTTACATTTTAGACCATGAACTTTGCTGAAATGACACTGTAAACCCTAAACTATTATAAGCCGTCATATTTAACCCTAAACCATAATGTTGATTATATTAAGTCTTAAAGTTGTTTATTTATAATTTATAACCCTAAAAGTCACTAAATTTGGAAGTCGTGTTAAAACTTACTTAATATGGAAACATGCTAATTTTGGAAACCTGCTAAAAATAGAAAGTTACTAAAAGAGGAAGTGACTGAAAATTGAAAGAAGCCCTAATATGTAATAAGAACAACATCAATGAGTAAACAACATATGAAACAAGCTATTAATAAGTACTACGATATCATGTGTAGATTCTGAAGAGGAGTACTTCCAATTCTGTGATATTTTCCTCATCCAGCTTTTCAAGGTACAGATATTCTGACCTTATCTCTTAAGGTTTCTCATGATTCGTTCACATCTGTTTGATATTAGCTTTGATGATGATGCCTTTGATCTGAGCCTTCTTATTATGGCTTTTTTATTTGATCTATGCCTTTGCTATGCTCCCTTAGATTTATGAACCTTTGATTATGAACCTTTGCTTTGATCCTTTGCTATGAACCTTAATGATGAACCTTTGCTATGAACTTATGAACCTTTGATATGATACATTTGATATGAACCTTTGATATGAACTTTGATATGATGTAACATTTGAACCCTTTAGTTTAATACTCGAGCCAAGTTTGTTTCCTAGCCATGAAGGTAACATGGCCGTGTCATTGATGCACCAATGGCATGACTCTAGTGTGGTTGAGTGATGTTCCACACCATCCCATTTTGTTATGATATGTGCACTTTATATTTATTATGGCCAATATGATTGTTCGGGGGCGTATGGATGCATCCTAGGTTCGATTTGTATTTGATTGGATATGATATGATATGATATGATATGTTTGGTGACTGATGCTTGTGTGCAATACACGTCTTTCACATGTTCGGGAGCTAGCTACTCCATGGTTACTATGATATTTGATTTGATTTGTGCTCGGGCTCGCGGTAGATTACTGACCTTTCCTTACACTTTGATAACCATTTGTCTATACCTTACGTTTCCCCAATGCACTATATGATATTCTTTGTTCCTTATCTTTTGCTTTGTTTGTATATATCTGTTCACTGGGCTTTTTAAGCTCAGCCGCATTTTCTTTTCATGCGACAGGTTTTAGTTGGAAGATAGGTTATGAGTGGAGAGTACTTTGGACTTAGAAGACTATACTTTGATAGCTATTCTGGATTAGAGATGACTAGAAGTGATTACATTTTTAGACTTAGAATTTATTGTTGTTCTCAGTTGTAACCTTGTATTTCAGATTTTCCCTTTGTAACTTTTGAAATTCATTTGTATTATTTAAGTCATATGCTTGTGTTTGCTTTGATATGTCACCATAACGTAATACTTCTACCCTTATCGGGTTGGGGTGTTACACTATTATTGTGAATGCCAAGATAATATAGTTGTTCACGAGAGAGGAGTATCCAAAGAAGAAGGTGATAATGAATGTGAAGATGATAATGAGTGTTTATGAGATGACATCGACTATTGTGAACATTATTGATATTCCGATTGGAGAAAAAACTAAATCTTACGACCCTCAAACCCGATGGGCCGGCATGACTTGTAATTTACGTAAATATGGTTATGCTATTGTTATTTATGTACAATTTAGTATCAGTTGATATTAATTTTAACTTAGACATGTAAGGATATAAGTTGTCTTGTATAGTTATAACTCTATTTTATAAGTTTATGTTTGTATAGAAATATGTATCAGCTGCATGTAACTATCCACCTTTAATTTTTTGTACAATATGTTTACATGAATTATAGTACATGATATACATTTTCAATGCATGTTAAATATGTATAGAGTGTTTTATTAACAAAATAGGTAATCATTACATCTAATTTTTTTTAGGCTTATTTAATTTATGACCATTTAATAAGGCAATGTATATGTGGTTTTTAATCTTCCGGTTAGTAAAAAAGCAAACATACGCATCACCACCATTCGATAATTTCCTGTGTTCATAAAAGGTGGTTTTTTTGTTTTTTTTAAGAACATTTATAAACAAAGCATTAATATTGAGTTACCTAAAGAGTATGTGTTTGTAGATTATTTATTTACGTTTTAAATTGTTATTTAATATAGTATAATAATGTAATTAAAATAAGGTTTTCCGTCAGATCAGGTATTGGTTGTAATTAGATTTCTTGTTTAATTGTAAGATTTTAATATTGTATGTTGGATATGTTGCTTAGTTTAAAAAACCCCAAATGTTGTATTGGGGCAGTTAAATGAGAAATTAGGCATTTTTTATACATGGTAAGTGATTTGTTTATGCATTTAAGTCACTTTTTTATGTGTGTAACATTATGTTGTATTATGTGAATGGTTTTAGTATACTACAATTTTGTTTCCTTTTCCATTCATAATGGTTATAGATTGTGATAGGCATCATTTTATTTCTGGAATTTTATTTATCTTTTATATATCACAAATTACAGATACTGTTCGTTTAGTTGTATTTCATTTTGATCTAATGAGGATTTCTAATGCTTTTTAGGTATGGAATATTAGATTTGATTAGTTTGTTGGGTTTTATAGCGCTTATTCAGTTGCTAAAAAGTTTTAACAGTACTAAGTTTAGGGAGCAGTTTTAATGTGACAATTAGTACTGATTGATTATTAAAATTTTGTTGTTGTTGTTGATTATAATCCTCTAATTTAAGTTGTATATAGCTTATGTATGTGTTTGTTGGTATAAACCCTAAATTGTGTTCAATGTTGTTAAGAGTATAGAAAATCATGGGTTGATACTTGTTTTAGTGTATACTGAATCAACCCTGTTACTATGATATGTTGGGAAAGTGATGTTTGTTAGATGTAGATGTTTTGTTTGGCTGTTATCTAATCGTGTTTTCACTCTTAATCATATAGAGTTCAATTTTTATGTTGTCATAATGTGATAATCAGGAGGTGTTTGGCGTTAGATTACTATCGGGCTGATAAACTTATTTCAGTTTGCAAAAGCTTATAAGCATAAGTTCAACTTAAATCATAAATAGGAAAAAAAAATAATGGGCTCATGAGCTTTTTAAATAAACCCATAAGACATCTCATTCAATACCAGAACATGCTTATTGATTTTGGAAGGATGTATAGAAAATCATATGTTGATACTTGTTTTAGTGTATAATGAATCAACCCTATTACTATGATATGTTGCGAAAGTGATGTTCGCTAGATGTAGATGTCTTGTTTGTCTGTTATTGCATACATATTGTACTCATGGTCGCTATTATAATAGTGTTTGAATGTGTATTTGAAAGACTGCTTCGTGTTTTCATGTTTGCTAAATGTTAGGTTTTTTTCGATTGGTTGCAGAACAATGACAACACAATTCGTCAATGATTATAATCATGTAGAAGATATAGGAACTTTGGTAAGTATTTATGGAATTATATTCCAATAATAATCTTCCTATAGCCGTTTTTTGAGTTTGTTCGCTTATGTATTTGTTTGTTTTTTGTATGTAGGTACTCCCTGATTACTATCATATTAACTACTATAACAATAAGGACTATCTGTACCTGATTAATAATAATAGGGTTAAAAGGAAACTTTTTATTTTTCGGGAAAGAGGTAGTGAAGAATGGAGTATATCCGGTCCAAAGTGGAATAACTTCATAGAACAAAGCAGCTATTTGAATATTAGGACTTTGCATTTCATAAAGGAGGCTGCAGACACCTTTTTTGTTACAGCGTATGATGCATATGGATGGGAGAGCGGTGGTTATGGGAGAATTCATACACGGAACAGGCTGGTTAGGTGCATTGCTGAAGTTGGGATGGATCGAAGTTCATCACCGGTAAAGTTATGTTATACTTGTATATATGTAAAATTATTGGAATTCATAAAGTTTGTTTTAATAATTTTGAGATTTGTTTTATCAGTGGTTTCCTGTGGAGTTCCTTCAAGGTGTTGAACGCAATGATTTTGTGATTGAATTTTCGGATTATGAAATATATGTGGTTTCAAAACGGGGTGTTATTCCTAGGACTTTAGATAGCGTTGGTTTTCAGTTTAATGTTCACTGGAATACGGTTGTTCATCGTGCAAATCTAATGGTTGGTGAGCGAGTTGTGTTGACCAAAAAGACTGATATGCGATTGGCGTTGATGAGGTTTGATAACTATGGTTTTCAGCTCATACATGAATAGCACTACCCCACACGGCTTGCGTTTGTTCAAGGACATGATGCAAATGAGCCAAGTAGTATTATGTTTTTTTGTAATATTTATTCAATTTTACGTGTTAGTTTGAGGTGAATCAGTTGAATGAGTTTGTGACTAAGTAATGTTTACTTTGTGGCTGATATTCGGTAGATGAACGGTTGGTACACGGGTGTAACTGGTTCCAGCATGGAGTGCACTTGTCTGAAGAAAATACTTTCTACAAAAGGCTTTTCCCTTTTGTGGTTGATTGTGGAAGAATGGTAAGGGTTGTTACTTTATATACATTATGTAGTGTGAAAGTTTTAATCAATATTTAATATTAAAAGGGTTGAAGTTAATAAGTTGTCGTAATTGCTTTCAAACTATACCAAGCGGTTTTCTTTCTAATAACAATTTGCAACAATTTACCCATGCGCTTCTATGGAGGATGGACAGTGAACGCCGTGTAGTTATGAAAATTGAGCATCACGTTGATAGGCCATGGAGAAATGATCATATGAACTTTAGGACAAATTGGAGGACTTTGGCTGAAGATTTCCAGTTTCCAATGAACAAAATGATCAGATTCCAGATGGTTGGAACAAAAGTCGATCCGGCCTTTGAAGTTCAGTTGTTTAATGGCCCTATTCCGTTGGTGGCTGTGTTTGATGTATGCTGAAATTGTAAGATGATGCTAGTCTGATGCTTTGTGTTTTGAGGAAATTATTAACTTTGGTTTTTTGTATAGTGAACTTATGGTGTAGTTGTTACTTAAGTAGTGTTTGATGGACTTATTTTGAATTTGGGGTAAATTGATTTTAATTACAAGTTTCAGGATTGTATGGGTTTTGTAAACAATATGGCTATGTCCGTGTAAAACCGTATCAAGGTTGACTCGGCAACACCGTTTCTTGTGTATGATATCTCCTTTTTGTGTAATTGTGCATGTTCAAGTCGACTTGGATTTTTTATTTAATTTTCTGTTTGGTTCAGTGTTGTTATTTTTTTTATAAAAGTTAATCATTCATATAAACTTCCATCATACCTTTGGCGGCTAAATGTATAATTACAAATAACAATCCCAGATATAATAGAACGTCATACTAAGCCCAACACGTACCTCTCATGCACATAAGGTTTTATAAAGTAGTTTCAAGTTTACTATTTCATCTATGTGGGACATCATGTAGCTATTTACATAAAGCTTATAAACTCAATATATAATAACCACTATTAAGTGTAACATAACAGATTAAAAGTTTTTTCAAGTTAGGGAGTTTTTTTTATTTTGAACATTGGATTTCTGTAATGACGTTAGAAAATTACATTCAAATATGCTATAATATAAGTCATCACTTGTTGTTGAAGATTTGTACACAAACAGTTCTTAATTACATTTGAAAACCTAATCATACATACTATAACAATTTTTTTTAGGCAATATTAACTTTCAAGATAGTACTGCTCCTTTAAACTCATAATATCATTACTAAATTTCAATTTAGTATTGCTTATATAAACTGATTACTGTTAAAGTTTTTCAGTAACACAAAATTCAAAAAGTATAAAAGCATTTCATAATACGATTCATATAAGTAACAGTACTAATTTTAAAGTAGCAGTACTAACTTCAAATTAGTACTGTTGGTTAGGTATCGCTTATTTATGGCTAAATGTGTTTAAGGAAACATGTAATATGTGATTCCTATTTGATACGTACGTTGTGAAACACATATTCATACGGTATTGTTAAGTTCTGAAGATAGTGTATGTTTCCCTATTTTGGTCACTACAAATGTTATGAATGCGTTAGGTAATGGTAGATGGTTTTTTTTTTTTTTTTTTTTTTTTTTTTTTTTTTTTTTTTTTTTTAAGTAGTAATTATATAGGATCTTGACACATTTATTTTGTCTAATGTGAAGTGGAATGTGTTTTTATTTCTAACAGGACACATCATCTAAAGATTCGCTAAAAGGAACATATAAATTTTAAATTGCTTATGAATTACTAATGCAAATACCCTTGCGAAATCTAAAACTGTTTTCATTAATAATTGAAATTTTGATTTTGCTTAATATCTAGGAATCTTATTTGTTATAAATTGTTTTTCGAATTGCATATTAAGTAAGGAGTTAAAGTGTTTTTAATTGTTATACATTTTTTTAGGATTTCATGCCTAAATTATAATAGAGGGTTAACAAAATACATTCAACCCAATTTAACAATAACTGAAGGATGACAGATTAACAAAATTGCCACACATTTGGCATGCCATTCTAAGTCAGCCATACCAACTAACCAAGAAGTATTGTAAATCAAACTTACCAAGTACCATTCTACACAACATAGTGGCATATGTACAAAAGTGCCTAACATGTGGCATGCCAATATAAATCAAACCTAACAACTATTCTAATTTAGGGTGTTGAAGCAAAAGAGTATGCCAAATGCAAGTCATCATAAGTGAAAGTTTCAAAGTCTTCAGAATCAATGTCGTCTTCGTCTTGAGCAACATCAAATTCTTCATTCTTGGCTATTGATTTCTTAAATCCACTAACTTCTACCAAAAGTTTCTTAGCAGCTTGTTTTTCTTTTTTCACCTTTTCATCTCTTTCCTCTTTCTGTTGCCAGTTTCTCATTCTCTTGGCTAATTGCTCAGAAATCAACCAATCATAAACAGAACTTATGGTCTCTGTTTTATCATCATATTCAGAATCCTCAACTTCTAATAAATGAATAAATATAAATCAAACATAGTGGTTAGATATCATATCAGTTTAATGAGGTCGTTTTTACCCTTAATTACACTATGTTAACAAAATACCTTCAGATGTTTCTTCTAATTCAAATATTTCAGAAAGTGATTGATTTTCAGTGTGTAACACTTCATTTTCATCCTGTTTGAGTTGCTTGCTATAAAGATATCAAACACATTCAGTTGCCAAATATATAGGATAACATATACTGTAAAGAATTTAACATACTTTGGTTGATCTTGTTGATTATCTATAATATCTGCAACTTCTAGTGTTCTTTTCCTTGTAGATGACATTCTTTTGATCAACAGTACCTTCTGTTTAGGATTTTTTTTTTTAAGCTAGATTTACAAATATGATTATACAATGGTGTTTATATAAACTTTTATAATCGATATGACATATGAACAGTGCAGCCGTATTTTACATTGGAAAGTGTATATTTGAAGAGTAAAGTTGTGAATATAATGATGATGATTTAACTTCTTTTGTAATTAATGATTTAACTTCTTTTGTAATTATGATAAGTAATTATTTTTTTTGACTGAAATATTTAAAAGTTTGATATCTTTCAATCTTCTAAATATATAGAAAGATTTTTGTTTGAATTAGATGTTTATCTGTTTTGAATTTTTAAATTAAAATCAACGTTTGTTTGTGTATAAACATTTAAAGATGTTGTTAGAATTGATGATGTATAAAAATAATGGACTATGTATATTTAAAGTGATAATATGTTTTAATAGAACTCTTATGAACTGCTTATAATAGCAGTACTAATTCGGGCGCATAGCAGTACGAATACAAAAAACAAACTGGCGACATCTCAGCGATACAACTTAACATATACGTATTGTTAATATCAGTACAAAGGACCCTTGTGTCCCCTTTCAATTTCTGAATATCATAACCCTTGTGTGCAAACTTTTTATGAAAAGAAAATTAAGTAACTTTACAAAACAACATAATCTTGCATTATAGTAGCATAAATCAAACTTACAAAATAGGTTAGCAATTGCAAATTAAAATTGACAAAATAAAGCAAACATTATATATAATTTAAATCAATCATAGTCCAACATTACATATTGTTAAATCTCATAGTACATACATTTTAAATAGATGAATAATCTTCAATACTTTTATAAACTCCAACTATTTTCTGTCGGTTTTCCTCTATGTCTTTATTACGATTTTCAATCTTCTTCTGATGCACCAATATAATCGCTTCATCTTCTTTGTTTTTTTATTCAAGCCTTTTGATACGATTATTATAAAGTTCAATAAGAGCTTTTTCTGTTCCAAACTGACCAGAATTACATTTTTTCCAAGTAGCTTCGGAGATGCCAAAGATTTGGTATTTTGAAGGCATAGAAGGAGGATGAGTATCTCTTTCACGTTTTTGTTTATTTGAATTAGTATTTGAAGATGATGAAGTCATTCTACTTTGATATCAGAATATAATTAAACAATGAAAATATGATAGGAGTTGTTTTTAAAGGATTGTATTTATAATCATTGTAAAGTCGTGTCGTTTTAAATATCAAAAAAAGGAAACTATTTATATTCCAAAATACAACCTTCATTCAATGAATTAGGATGAATTTAAAAGATACTCCCTCCGTCCCATTTAAAGTGTCCACTTTCCATTTGCACAAAGTTTTAGGAAAGTGGGGCCAACTACACTCTCCACCAATTAAATATCACTATTACCCACTAAACTCTCTTCTCATTGGTTGAAAATATTCCCTGGACACTTTAAATGGGACAACCAAAGATACCATTGTGGACACTTTAAATGGGACGGAGGGAGTAAAAGATAATATATATTTTTTTTAAATATATCGCTATCTTTTTAATTTGCTTGGTATAGAGGTTAATACTGTTCGACATTATGAGTTAACAAACACAATATAATTTTCATAATAAGACCACATATCATATTCTTTACTAATTGTCTTACAAAAGCAGTACAATAAAAGTAAGGAAAATAAATGAATAGATACTTAAAAAAGCCGAGATAGGCTTATTTTTATGAATGCAATTTTTCTAAAACTTCTTAAATAAGGCATAAATAAGCTGAACATAAACAGCAGTACCAACTCTAATGTTTGTACTGCTCCTTTAAAATTCGTACTGCTATATTTTTCATCAACAATGATGCCTATTCAATTAATCAACTATGTAACTATTTAACACATACATTGGATGCAAAGCAATAAATTGATAATAATTTCAAAGATAACTGAAAATCCTATGGATGTAGTCAGAAAACATTAAGAAATATTATTGTATATGAAGGAAACTACAAACAATAATAATTATCCACTTGTTTCTTAATATCGTTTATCCTCTCTTGATACTCTAATATTTTTTTCCTTCGTTGATCAATAGCCTCTTTACATTCCAATACTGTTTGTTCGTCGCTTACGATTTCTGCTTCCATCACTGCTATTAGTCGCCTAAGCTGAGCAATATATCGTATTGGTAGAAAATACCTCACAACCCCTTGGACTCTTTTTGAATCTGATGAGGGTTCTTTTGGTGGGGAAACACTTCTTGGGCGTTTGTTTGCCGACTTTGATGGGGAAAAAAAACTCACGACCCATTGGATTTTTTTTTTGTTAAACGAAAGTGGAAAAGCTTTGTAGATGTTTATTTGATTGTGAGATCGAATTAGCATTTATAGATGGTGAAAAGTTGTATAATCTATAATGAATATATTTTAAATTTAAACAAAATTCGGTATACCATATTTATCTATTACTATATAATAGTATATATGTTAACAAACTAGTACCATTCGATAAGTGAGAAACGAATTTTATTTACTTGATTTAAATATAACCTTATATTCGGGAATGATGTGCGTATATCATATATTTAGAGTATAAAATAATTGAATTATTTGCATTTATTAAAATGGTGAAACACCATATATAAAAAAATTAAACAAATAACAAAAAAAACATTTATAAGATATATATATTTAACAGCCGAAATTCACTTTATATCATAATACGATTCATGTAAGCTATCAATCACACAATATCAATGTATTAAAAATCAATATTAAATTCAAAACTATATAATTCCATAACACAAACAGCAGTACCAACTCTAATGTTTGTACTGTCGAAATTCACTTTATATCATAAACGTTTCATGGATTAACGAACAAAAAATGATTGAAAATCATGAAAATCAAATTAATTCATTTATTATTTAAACTTAAAGCAACTAAACTTGTGAACAACGTCTACTAATAAGATAATGAAACTTCAATCTTCATCACTGAAGAAGTTTAAATCCACAAAGTAGTCACCAGTTACCTCATGACCCATCTCGCGTATTTCGTTAATCATAGCTTCTGCTTTTAGGATCTTCGACTTAACGGCGTTGAGAACTTGTTGGGACTCGTGAGGATCTCCGACATTTAGTTTAAGCTAGTTGAGGAAAATAGATTCGTCTAACTCATCTATTAAATCAAGAGTACATAGACTAATAAACTTAATATGAAAACATATATTGATTTAAAAAATATTATAAAACTTAGAATGCGATACCTTTATTACTTTGAGAAGGTCCACCTTCTTCAAAAACTGATGCAAGAAATCTCAATGCATCGTCCACCTTAGTATTTGGCTCTTTATCGTGTCGATCACGTACTCCATCTTCCATCTTTGGTTGTGTCACATTTTTTTTCCAGGAACGGTTTGATCTTCGCACTGTGAATCATTGTGAGGCGCACGTGAGTTTGTATCTTGAAAGGTTTTAGGGTTTGATGATGCCATGAGAGGAATATATGTGGATGGATGTTATTCTTTTACCCATTATATAGTTTTTCGTTGACTCGCAATGGTTATTACTGGACTGGGTTTCTTGGGCCAGAATTTTTTTTATATTTATTTAAACAGATATATGGTGTTTATTAAACCATAAAAAAATAACCATGCTCTTATTTTCAAATTTAGCATACATGGAGTATAAATATATGTGTACACAATATATGGTGTTTATTAAACAAACCAGAAATAGCCACGTCATTATTTTTCAATTTTAGCATACATGTAGTATAAATATATTTGTACACAATAAAAATATGTAAAGTTATTGTTTCTTACTCCAGCTTTGATAATGGGGGGATACTTCCAAACACTTCATCTTCTTTTCTTCTTCAGGGCTTGTGTCTCTTCCTTTCAAACTGACCATATATCCTCTGAATTAGATTTTGAACTACTTCAGAATGTTTTTCACATCTGAGCTTTGAAGAAATCATCACTGCAAGTACTTCATAACTTAATGGATATTCCAGTTCAGCTAACATAAAGATATCAACTCCACCTTGTGTTGACAAATGATGAACATTGCAGGTACCATAGAACTCCCATACAGTAGATAGATCATACCAAGGAAAATTCCAATAAACATCTGTAGGATCTGGTTCATATAACCTCTTGAATTCAATCCAAAGTTCTTGCTCTTTCACATCAGACTTCTTCTTTGTTTTGAGCTTATCTTTGACTAATCTCCATAAAGTATCCAAATCTTCCCTATCAAAAGCTCTCAGCAAATTTTCGAAATTCTTGTACACTGCTGTCTCTCCACCAAATCTAGTAACCTTCCAAGCTTTTCCAAATTTGTCTATGTAAATATCCCAGTCCATTATTGGATGTCTAGCTTGAAGTGGATCAACACGAAGAATCTCTGGCACTATAACTAACATTTTGCTCACCTGCTCTCGTGATAATTGTACCCTTTCTGCCTGTGCTTCCACTCTCCCAGGTTGTTCTTTCTCAGCAGTCTTATGCCTTTTTGGTAATCTTTCATATTGGTCCATAGAAAATTTAAGATGAGCTCTTCTGTATGCATTGTAATACAACAATTCAATTTCTTCATGTGATTTTCCCTTCAACTGAACTGCCTTCCACCCAACTTGATTCATAAGATACATCTTCATCCCTTTGATGATTTCTACCTTTGTTGGGTTTCTCTTTCTCTTCTTATCTTGATTCTGTCTAATAGTCTGCATCATCTCACTATAGGCTTCTTCAAAACTCCTTGATTTAATAAAATCATCAAGCATAGCTGACCTTTCTTCAATAGTTAGGCTTTCATTTGCAAGTAGTTCTATAGCCTTTTCCCTCACAGCTGGATCATAATCAACCAGTTGTTGTATTTGCTCTTCATGTGATTGTTGTGCCACAATAGCATCTGAAGCTACTCTCTCCCTTTCCAATCTCTGGGCTTCCACAAAACTTGCAACTTCATCTTCATAAACCTTTCTTTCCAATTCTTTATCCATATCCATTTGAAAGCATAACTTTATTTTGTTGCTCAGCTTCTTGCTCAACTTCCTCTAATGTCATAGGTTCCTTTCCTTTTTCTGTCCTCTTTCTTTCATAATCTAAAGACTCAGTAGTACCTTCTTCCATGCCATCAGTTTGTACTGTTATCTCTGCGCCAGCAGTACCTTTTTGAGATATTTGAGCAGTATCATGAACATCTTGGAACTCTTCAAGATTTACCAATTCAGTACCCTCATCAATAACCACATGCTCTGTAGCTTGATCATCATCAATATCCATGTCACTACCATTTCCACCACCAGTACCCTCTTCATCAAAATCTATTTGTCTCCCTTGAGTTTCATGAACTTGCTATGTCTGTCTTTGTTCTTGATCATCACAAAATGCTAATGGAACTGATTCATCATGTTTTTCTCCTTCAATTTCTTGCTTCTTAAATTCCTCAGACTCCATCAACTCTGCTCTTCTTTTCACTACTTTGCTGGAATCAATTTCAATCACAAACCCTAGGTCAAAAGACTTCTGAAGTCTTGCCCAAACTTCAATGTAAACCTTCTCAATTTCTTCATTTGACATTCCTTTGAAGCAGCTTTGCTTTTACTAAGCTTGATGTTTCAAGTAGCTTATCATAAAACTTAATTGCTCACTCATCGAAGGAATTTTCTTCTTATATGATTTTGTCGTGTTATTCTTTCTTCTGATCTCTTGCAACACGTCATTAATAGCATCATTTTGTTCTTCAGGAGTATACATTGCTCTATATTCTTCTTGCACTTCTTCAGACATCCTTTTATTAGCAAGGATCTGAGCAGCTTTCTTTTCCTCCTCTGTTTGTAACTTTCTTTCCATCATGTGAGCAACCAATCTAGACTCTTCCATCGATCTGTCTTCATCAACAACCCTTTCTAGTGCTTCCTCATGATATTTCTGAGCCAAATCCTCATCCAATTCTAGTTGTGCTTTCTCCTTATTTGACAATTTTCTTGATGGTTCTTGCCCAGTCATTATACTTTTTCCCTTGTATGCCTTTGATTTCCTTGGTGTTCTTGTATAAAATGCACTGGCAGTACCTTGATACTTAGCATCCATTAAACTCTGCAAGCTAGTAGTATTTTTAACACTTGTAGTACCTTGTTGTGTCACAGCAGTACCTTCAACAAATCCACCAGTACCTTCATCAAACTGAGCAGTATCATAATCCATCTGATCTCCTTGCCTCCACTGAGTCTCATAATGCTCTTGAACAATAGAAACATCTGGATCTTGGTCAATCTGGGAAATCTTCCTCCCCTGTTTGGAAGATCCCTCACCTTTATCTGCACCCTGACCATTTGATGAGCTTGATGAAGAAGATGATTCAGTAGATGCTACCATGTACTCTGACCTCTTTCTTTTAAGTGTCTTGACCTGTTGTTCCAATTTCTTGAATTTATGCACAAGTTTTTTATACGTATTGCTAAACAACCTCTTGTGAGAAGTGAGATCAGCCTCCAAAGTAGTAACCTTCTCAGATAATTTTGAATTGTGAGAATTGAAATCAGACTCCAACGCAGTAACCTTCTGAGACAATTTTGTACATGTTTCCATCAATACCTTAAGTGGCTATCTGCCCTCAGCACTCCCTGATGTGTTACCTTCATAGAGAGGTACATCATGGGGCACAGACTCATAGTCCACCATATGGTGAGTTTCTGAGCCACCCAATATTTCACGTTGGCTTGGAATTCCACCAATAGTACTGGGTTCATAGGAACTTGGTACTGTTATTGTTGCCATAGATTGGGTCTTATGTATGTTACTTCTGTCCTGCCCAGCTTCTAAACCTGAGACAGTAGAAGCAGCCCTTTCTATACTGACAAAGCCATCCTCATCTGTTACATGGGGAGTTGTAGTGTCTCCGTGCTGAGGAACAACAGAGCCCTCTCTGGATATAGACCTATCTGGTGATGAGTTTGGTTGTGAAGGTGATTGTTCTGGTGTTGTGGGTGTGTGATGGGGATCAACTGGGCTTGCTGATCCTTCACCCTGTACCTATAGCATATAATCAAATGAAGGAACCTCTTCCCCATTATACCATTTTGAGGACATTTTCATATTACTGAAAAGTTTTTGGGAAAGGTTGATGTGGGATAAACATTTTTATGAGGAAGAAGTTGGTGTTTCACTTTGTTCAAAATACTTTGTATGAACCTGGGATACATAAAAAAATTTGATTTGCTATCAACATTTTTAACCATGCCTTCAAAGATAAGTTTAGAAAAATTGAAAGTTCTTGTAACACCCCCAAATTATCGCAGCGGAACGATAGTGTCATTGGGATGCTACTTCAGGGCACAAAGTACAAGATATAGAGAACGACCTCTAAATGAGACGTTTTGAAAAGTTACCATTCGAATAGATAAAAGTCATAGTTTACAAGCAAAAGATCCCAAAGTAGAATAGTACATAAGTTTTTAAAGTATATCGAATGGTAAATGATAAAAGCAAAAGTCTTCAGAAAAACGTGCCCTAAGACTCTCTGCTCCAAGCACCTGCTATCGCCTTACTAACCTGAGATAAACATGCTAAAAAGTGTCAACACAAAGGTTGGTGAGTTCATAGAGTTTGTTCAGCAAGTAAAGTATTTGAATAAAGATTTTCCCAGCAAAGGCATTGTAAATCCACTCAGTTGCAAATCCCGCCCATAACAAAACTTGCAACCTGTGTGTTTACAACCCACTGCTAAAATATAGCTTGAGTAAGACATGTGCGTATACGAGGTGCGTTCTATAACACTAGAAGACCTTATGGTGCTCACTAGGAGACTTATGTTCGGCTACCCCAAGTGATAGATACTTAGGTCCGTGATATGTTCTGTACGGCTACCCCAAGTGTTAGATACTTAGGTCCATGATATGTACTGTACGGCTACCCCAAGTGTTAGATACCTAGGTCCGCGATATGTACTGTACGGCTACCCCAAGTGATAGATACTTAGGTCCACGAGTTGCTTTCAAGAATAACGCAAATAAGTTTAACACAATCATGTATGTAAGCAAGCAGTTTAAGCATGTATCTCCCCCAAAAGTTCAAAACGTATAAAGTAGGGGCTATGAAACTCACCTGATATGATAGCACAATGATCACAATGTATATGATGAAAATGAGGCTCGGTCTCTAACCGCGACCTATTATGAATGATATGATCTAGCGTAAGCAATGATACAATGCTACACATGCAAATACGTATGTTAACGATACCACTCGTTAGTTTTGAAAATAACTCCTATTGTCGAAAAATACATTTTTGACATCTCGATAAGTCGTAAACTACATTTCGTGTAAAAATGTTGAAACGTTACTCCACGATCCCTATTTGTTGTTCTATCGTAAAATATAATAGTTTCGTCGCAAAATAACTCTTTTTATAACTTGTGAAAATGTGACCAAACGGCCTCGCAAAACTAGCCGCAAAATATTGCACGTTAAGAGTTAGCGGTAAAACTTGACGTTTTTGAAATCCTTGTAACATAATCTCTCAGCCGTCTCCTTTGACTTTTGATCATACGTGTCTCGATCATATAGATAATCGGTCATCAACTTGGCGACTTGCAAATTTCTAGTCTTTACACTTAGACTTTAATTTCACAAAATGGCTGTTTTTCTGGGAAACTAGAAAAATCATATCTTTCTCGTTATAAGTCCGATCAACAAACGGTTGATTGATTTGTAAAGTAGGCCGGGTGTACTTCGTTTCACCCGAAGGAGTTTATGGCCCAAACCGACTCGTTCAACGGGAAAATGGCTCGTAAGATGGTGCCTCGTAAAAACTGTTTATACTTAGAAAATATTTAAATTATAGTGAGGCTGTCAAAATAAGTGTTGTTCGTCGGCTTTTCAAAAATTCATATCTCGGTCGTTACAAGTCCGTTTTCAACGTTCTTTATATCCACGCGTTCGTCATAACATGAACTAACATATTTTCAGTGGCTCGGCTCAGCTAGACTACGGCTAACGCCTCGTTCTGTCCCCTGAAGTTCGGCCAACAGCACGCATTTTCTGAAAATAATAGTTTTTGTCGCCTAACTTTAAAACTTCGTATCTCTTTCGTTATAACTCGGTTTTTAGTGATTCAAGCGCCCACGTTTTCGTCTATGAGAGTATTTTCTGAATATGAAGGCCAAAATAACGGCATGTTTACTGATTTTTCCAGATTTTGTATTTTTGGACAGCAGGTATATATATATGTTAGAAACTCATTTTCTTGGTTCGCGGCTTGATCAACTACTTTAAAACAACTCCACAAATACACAAATCCTACCATACACCTTCTTAGGGTGTCATGGGTCCTAAACATCACCAAAAATGATGGGCTTCGCGAGGTTGTTAATAAAACGTACAGATCTAGTGTTTAAGATAGTTTTTAAGTAAAGTGGTATAAGTAACATAGGTTTTGCATGGCTAGCTATCAAAATAACTTGAAAATACAACAATATATGAACAAAATGAAGTATGAAATGATCAAAAATAATGTTCTTGAGCTTACTTGAATTATTGAAGAGTTTTGGATGAAAATGATTAAAACCTTGGGATTTTTATTACAAAATCCTAACAAGGAAGGAAAAAGGAACTTGTATAACACTTGAACTTCAAAAAAAATTATGGATCTACTCTTGTTCTTGTTTGGCCGTGGGTTATAGTGAAGAAAGAGAGAGTGTTTGATTTTTTTGTTTAGCTAGTGAAATGTATAAATGAAATGTTAGTGTAAATAAATCAAGTTTAAAGGAAAGTAAGGCATTAAATGGTTCTTGGCTTATTAGGGAAAGGGGGGGCGGCAAGTGGTAAAATGGAAGGAATAAAATGAAGATCTTTTGCTTATTAGATAGTTAGGATAAGTATTGATTAGTTTAGTGTGTATTTTCGGTGTTATCGGGTACCGGGTTAACTGAAAATAAAACGTGACGAATAAAAATAAAATACGAAGAAGTCGTGAAAATTATGAAATCATGTTACTGATAAGAATCGGGTGTTAAAATAGTGATCGTGATGAAATATCGTAAACCGATGGAGTTATAAGCTCTTAACGTAAAATATAGCAAATGGTTTCAAAACACCGGGTAAATTAGTAATATAATTTTTATATCATTAGAATTAGCATGAAAATATTTTAGGATCATAATCGGGAGTATTTGAGTATAACATTAGTAGTAATGACTGAGTGGTAACGTTTAATGAACATACGTAAATTGAAATGATGCAATCCCGTGCATAGTAAAGACTCGAAAATGCGAATTGTGACAGTCTCCACCCGTCAAAGGAATTCAGTCCCTGAATTCAGCTCGCTCGTTCTACGTACGTACGTTCTCGTGGTCGGGTTTGATGGGGGTAAACTTTCCCATTCTCGAGCGTAGCCCTCAAAAGACCTCTAGGTAACCGATTTTTACTTAATCCCACAACTCATCAAACAAGAACTGTCATGGGATTAGGCTAAATCGGTTTGAGGTTGTCGATTCAAATTTAATCTCACGACTCATCAAACAAGAACTGTCATGAGATTAAACTGAATCGGCTCGGGTAACAACTTGACTCTTAGCTTGATTTTCGCAACTCATCAAACAAGAACTGTCACTAAATCAAGCTAGGAAACAAGTTGTCTGAAAGAATGGATTCAACATCCTGAAATGAGGTCTTTTGAAAGATTGGCTCGATTTTGGAATTGCTTACACCAATCAAATCAGTATAACTAAGGTCAATAACATTAGGTATGAATTTAGCAGGGCAAAGCTATATCTTACTGGAATCGAACAATACAATAGAATACTTAATCCTCTAGGGAAAACATACCCGTTACGCGTTGCGGGCTGCCTCGGTACCCACATAGAATGCTCGACCCCTTGGTGGACTAATATTGATTTCAGGCTGTGGGTTGTTTCCCTCAATTGCTAAAGCTAGTGTCGGGTTACCCTGTATTTGTATTGGTGCCCTATTCAATCTAGGACAGGCATACCGGAGGTGATCCGGGTTGTTACACTCATAGCATGTCCTTCGGTTATTCTTCATGTTGCCCGCATTCACTGACGCTTTACACTGATTTGTAAAATGACCCCCCTGATTGCAATTTGTACACACGCGGCAAGGCGCAGACTTCTGATGATAATAAGCACATTTCGTACACTTAGGATGTGGTCCTTCATACCCTTTCTGACCAGAACTAGTTGTCGCAAAGGTTCTTGCCTTTTTGTTGTCAACCGTCGTGCCTGTTTTCTTTTCCGACTCACTCGCGCCCTTCCTTTTATCACTGTTTTTCAAAGTTCCATTCCTAACCATCTCATCTGTGAGGGCTCCAGCCTTCAATATTGCACTCTGTATTGTGGAAGGCTCAGTTGCTTTTACAGTTCCTCGAATTTCAGGAACAAGGCCATAGATGTACCTTTCGATCCTCTTAGATTCAGGGGTAACCAGATGAGGTACTAGTTTCGCTAACTCATGGAATCGATCCGTGTAGACTGCGTGGCCAGCTCCTATCATAGAATGATGCCAAAGTTCATTCTCCAGTTTTTGCATCTCATTGCCCGGACAATACTCCTCTTTCAGTAGTGCCTTAAAGTCGTCCCATGTCATACCTATGGCTGCTTCCCTGCCCCTAGCTTGAATCTGTGTGTTCCACCAAGTCAATGCCTTTCCCAACAGCAAGCATGCAGAGTACTTCACCCTCTGATGAGCAGCACAATTACTGATGTCGATCACCGACTCCATCTTCTCTACCCATCGTGTATATGCCAAGGCGCCTCCAGTACCATCAAACTCTATTGGTTTACATGCCGTAAATTCCTTATACGTGCATCCAGTTGCACGGGTGACGGTCTCATTCACACCTACCCCATTGGTGTCGTCATTTCTGCTTCCATGGTTTCCCGAGTTGTTGATATGATTGCCAACTTGAGTGACAATAGTGGGAAGAAAATTTTGAAGTTGTTGAGCGATGATGGCGGCAAAATCAGGAGTTCCACCATGGTTGTTGTCATTTTTGTCAATACCGCTACCGCCTCCTCTACCACCACGTCCACCAGTCCTTCCACCCCTTGACGCCGCACTTCCTCGGATAGTGCTGCGAGTTGTCCTCCTTGGTGCCATTTCCTACAAGGAAGGACATATGGTGAACGTTAGAGATGAGGGAAACCCTTGACCACCCAATCTATACCCATCGTCCTCACACATAGTACCACATCGCGAGTTGTCTCCTAAATGGTGCCAATACCGATCAACGTAAGCATGGTCACATGTCCAAGTGTGTCGTGACGCATTCATAATTATGTTGGCCACCCATAATTATAATTGCCCCCTTTCACACATGTACATATTACCAAGCACACATATCTCAGCGATTGATGTTCCTTAGATATGCAGTCATTCTATCATCCGTTCCTAAATGGTGAAGGAGTACTGTGGTGAGGGTACTTAGGGAGTGTCTCACTCGGTATATAGGAGCCTCTCTTAGGTGTTAAAGTCACGGTAAGGTTTAGTCTCTAAAAAGTATCTTCAAGAGAACTCCCATCCTCCGCGAATCATCAAATCTCTGCAGCTAAATAATAACCTTTATTTAACTCAGTCTCATGTCTCATCAAACAAGAACTGTCACAAGATCAAGTTAAATAATCAGTTATTACCGAGCTCCATATTTCTGATGACTCGACTAGAGTTTGGGACTTCCCCATCAGTACCATAAAATATCTAATAGCGTAGGTGATATGTGTCGTTTTACACATATCTTTTCGTCCAATTTTCGAGTCAAAACAACCAAAAACACTTTAAAACGATCAAATAATGTTAAAAATATCTTTGAGATGTGTTTTTGTGTATTCCATATGCAAAATGATTGAAAACGATTGAAAAACAAACAAAATTTGCATAAATGGCAAGTCTAGTCCCTCAAGCTTAAAAAAATAAAAAAAAATAATAATAAAAAAAAAATAAATTTGGTCCTAGGAATAATAAGCTTGGCAATTTTGGTCCCTGGATTAGCTTTGAAGATTCGGCAGAATTGGTCCTTGAGGTTTACATGTTTACAACTTTGGTCCTTGTGTTTGATTTCATTTATCCTAAAAAATAAACCCTTTACCCATTATCCCACTCAACCCACTCACCAGCCCATCAGACTAACAATACCCACGGCCCATACTAGACCCGACCCATCCTTCCTTTAAATCTAATACCCGGTCAAATAAAAAGGGTCAAATCCCCAAATGCTTGGTCAATATCCCAATTGGTCGATAAACACAACCCTAATTCGCTTCTTAGCTTTGTCTTCTTCCCCAAAGCTCTATCCCGCCAAAACACAAGCAGCCAACACAACCATCACTATCCACTCCTCTTCCCCAAATCTTTCACCATTTCACTACCCTTCTCCACTCCCCATTTCACTACCCTTTCCCCATTAAACCTTCTCCAAGCCAGGTCATCAATCCGTGGGATGTAGTGGGCGCTAAGACCAAAATAAAGGGCCAAGATCAAGTTCAAGATTCATCCAACGGCAGGGAAAGTCAGCAAAGAAGCACAAGTAACTTTTTGTGAAGATTTATCTCACAAGAGAAACACAAAAGGAGGACCGGAGTTCTTTATTTTTTTTCTTTTTAGTAGTATAAATAGAGTAGTGAGGTTATTGCGGTAACCAGGTTTTATTTAGCTTCTTTCGGTACGTTTTTATATTTTTAGTTGTAATGTATTTTCTTGAATGTAGTTTTAATCGGATGTAATTTTTAATTTAGTTAATGAAAGTCAAGTTTATTGTTTTGCTTAGATTACTGCTTCGATTCTGTTTCTTTAATTCTTGTTGTTGCTTGTTTTGATAAATTAGTATAGCTGTTTTTGTCTAAGCTCGAAAAAAAAACGAAAAAAAAATATTTATTTTTTAGCTTATCTTGTTTTTCTGCTAGTTTGCTTGTTACTGAATATAGTTAATGTTTTGCTCGTTACTAATTTGTTAGTTTGAGTTGGATTTAGCTTTGTGTTTACTATTAGCAGTTTTTAATGTTTTGTGTGTTTTGTTTTGATAAAAAGGGTCATTAGTTCTTGAAAGTGTGTTACTGACTTGTTGATTTGAGTTAGTTGCAAAAGAAAGTCAAAAAAATGATAGAGTTAGTTATCTGTTATAGATGTTATCTGTTATAGATTTTGTGTTGTGGTTTGTGATTGTTTAAGTAAGATTTGGTTTGTGTTTGTTCTGCTCTTGTTTGTTTAGTATTATTGTGGTCATCAGTCACTTGTTGCTTTGAGTTTTTGCAAAAGATAATCAAGAAGAAAAAAAAAATATATAGATTGTTAAAATTGTCAGTCCTGGGGTTCGAACCCAGGACAATTAGAACACAAACCAGAGCAACCCACCACTGCACTCTTAATTTCTTTAGTTAAACTTTGCATCATTTTATTTAAAATCCCTTTTACTTTTTTAATTTTTTTCTTCTTAGCTTATCGTGAGCTATTGGCTTATTTTAGGCTTATTTAAGAAGCATTTTCACTTTTTATATTTTTCATAGTTCAAGATTAGTATTAAGTATTTTAGAAAAAATTTTCAGATTTTTAAAATTAGTTTTAGTATTTTTAAAATGATAGAGTTAGTGATATGTTCTGTACGGCTACCCCAAGTGATAGATACTTAGGTCCGTGATATGTTCTGTACGGCTACCCCAAGTGTTAGATACTTAGGTCCATGATATGTACTGTACGGCTACCCCAAGTGTTAGATACCTAGGTCCGCGATATGTACTGTACGGCTACCCCAAGTGATAGATACTTAGGTCCGCGAGTTGCTTTCAAGAATAACGCAAATAAGTTTAACACAATCATGTATGTAAGCAAGCAGTTTAAGCATGTATCTCCCCCAAAAGTTCAAAACGTATAAAGTAGGGGCTATGAAACTCACCTGATATGATAGCACAATGATCACAATGTATATGATGAAAATGAGGCTCGGTCTCTAACCGCGACCTATTATGAATGATATGATCTAGCGTAAGCAATGATACAATGCTACACATGCAAATACGTATGTTAACGATACCACTCGTTAGTTTTGAAAATAACTCTTATTGTCGAAAAATACATTTTTGACATCTCGATAAGTCGTAAACTACATTTCGTGTAAAAATGTTGAAACGTTACTCCACGATCCCTATTTGTTGTTCTATCATAAAATATAATAGTTTCGTCGCAAAATAACTCTTTTTATAACTTGTGAAAATGTGACCAAACGGCCTCGCAAAACTAGCCGCAAAATATTGCACGTTAAGAGTTAGCGGTAAAACTTGACGTTTTTGAAATCCTTGTAACATAATCTCTCAGCCGTCTCCTTTGACTTTTGATCATACGTGTCTCGATCATATAGATAATCGGTCATCAACTTGGCGACTTGCAAATTTCTAGTCTTTACACTTAGACTTTAATTTCACAAAATGGCTGTTTTTCTGGGAAACTAGAAAAATCATATCTTTCTCGTTATAAGTCCGATCAACAAACGGTTGATTGATTTGTAAAGTAGGCCGGGTGTACTTCGTTTCACCCGAAGGAGTTTATGGCCCAAACCGACTCGTTCAACGGGAAAATGGCTCGTAAGATGGTGCCTCGTAAAAACTGTTTATACTTAGAAAATATTTAAATTATAGTGAGGCCGTCAAAATAAGTGTTGTTCGTCGGCTTTTCAAAAATTCATATCTCGGTCGTTACAAGTCCGTTTTCAACGTTCTTTATATCCACGCGTTCGTCATAACATGAACTAACATATTTTCAGTGGCTCGGCTCAGCTAGAATACGGCTAACGCCTCGTTCTGTCCCCTGAAGTTCGGCCAACAGCACGCATTTTCTGAAAATAATAGTTTTTGTCGCCTAACTTTAAAACTTCGTATCTCTTTCGTTATAACTCGGTTTTTAGTGATTCAAGCGCCCACGTTTTCGTCTATGAGAGTATTTTCTGAATATGAAGGCCAAAATAACGGCATGTTTACTGATTTTTCCAGATTTTGTATTTTTGGACAGCAGGTATATATATATGTTAGAAACTCATTTTCTTGGTTCGCGGCTTGATCAACTACTTCAAAACAACTCCACAAATACACAAATCCTACCATACACCTTCTTAGGGTGTCATGGGTCCTAAACATCACCAAAAATGATGGGCTTCGCGAGGTTGTTAATAAAACGTACAGATCTAGTGTTTAAGATAGTTTTTAAGTAAAGTGGTATAAGTAACATAGGTTTTGCATGGCTAGCTATCAAAATAACTTGAAAATACAACAATATATGAACAAAATGAAGTATGAAATGATCAAAAATAATGTTCTTGAGCTTACTTGAATTATTGAAGAGTTTTGGATGAAAATGATTAAAACCTTGGGATTTTTATTACAAAATCCTAACAAGGAAGGAAAAAGGAACTTGTATAACACTTGAACTTCAAAAAAAATTATGGATCTACTCTTGTTCTTGTTTGGCCGTGGGTTATAGTGAAGAAAGAGAGAGTGTTTGATTTTTTTGTTTAGCTAGTGAAATGTATAAATGAAATGTTAGTGTAAATAAATCAAGTTTAAAGGAAAGTAAGGCATTAAATGGTTCTTGGCTTATTAGGGAAAGGGGGGGCGGCAAGTGGTAAAATGGAAGGAATAAAATGAAGATCTTTTGCTTATTAGATAGTTAGGATAAGTATTGATTAGTTTAGTGTGTATTTTCGGTGTTATCGGGTACCGGGTTAACTGAAAATAAAACGTGACGAATAAAAATAAAATACGAAGAAGTCGTGAAAATTATGAAATCATGTTACTGATAAGAATCGGGTGTTAAAATAGTGATCGTGATGAAATATCGTAAACCGATGGAGTTATAAGCTCTTAACGTAAAATATAGCAAATGGTTTCAAAACACCGGGTAAATTAGTAATATAATTTTTATATCATTAGAATTAGCATGAAAATATTTTAGGATCATAATCGGGAGTATTTGAGTATAACATTAGTAGTAATGACTGAGTGGTAACGTTTAATGAACATACGTAAATTGAAATGATGCAATCCCGTGCATAGTAAAGACTCGAAAATGCGAATTGTGACAGTTCTGTCAGTGGCCAAGCAGATGAGAGCAGTCGCGATATTGCTATTGAACTGTTTCCATGAGGTTTTCTTAGGACTGAGACAGTGAAGGATGGTGTGAGTTAAAAACCTCCATTGTGGGGCAAACCCACCTTTTTGAAAAATTAAAGATTGTGATTGAATGTTGTACCCCATTCTGGTTAAAGTTTAAAAAAATTTTGTGTTTGGCATAGAACTAATACCATTTGAATCATTCAGTCGGAGATGCCGCCTGATTGATGATTCAGTAAGAACGATAGATTTACCATCAACTGTTGCAGTTAATTCGGTGTCACCATTTTCAAATATTTTGGCAGTAGCAGTCTGCCAAAACTCTTTGATTTGGGAGACATATATAGTGGGATTTAATGTTAAAGAATACCTTATGTGAGAACCATTTGAGAAGTCGACTATCTGATGGAATTTGGTGGCATCCTCTGCTTTTTCCAAATAAGCTACCATGTTGTGTTTATCGGCAAAGGTTAAAGTAGCCATGATTGTTAGTAAATTATTGATTTGACTGCTGGGATTAAAATAATTTAGGTTAGAAAGTAGGTTGAAGAAAGTGAATTGAGATATTATGAAATACTTATGAGGGTTTCTATTGGACCGACTTCAAGTAAAAGACAATTTTTGATTCAATAAAGGTAAATATAAGATATTAGAATTAAAAATATCCAAAAAGTAAACCCTTAAGATAAATAAATATTAATAAGAATATTAACATAGTCCTTAACGGCTATTTTAATAAAGCTGTAATTTCGGCCCAGTACTAACGTCTATCCAGCAGTACAAATATATCCATACCAGTACTAAATTTTTAACTGGCAGTACTAACCTTTTGAAAAGTTTTGTCGTAGCAGTATGAAATCTCAACAATGACTTCTACATCTACTTCAATGTATGTCACTCTAAAAAAGTCATCTATTAAAGAGACTTTATTTTTATGTGATTTTAAAAATACAAAGTAGTTAATAAATTATATAACTGATAAAATACCTTGTATGCTTTTATTCTCCTGATTATCCCTTGCTGCTTCACTCAACAATGTAAATTAAAATGTAATTAATTGTTAATCCAATAAATATATATGAATCATGCTGATACAATAAATATGAGTTATGCAATGAATGTTTAATATGTTTAAAACCATGCATATTTAACCGTTAATAAAAAAACTACATGTTTAATCGAATATAATGGTGTTGGTTGCCTCTTTTGATGGTGTTGGAATTTTGTACCCAAGCAGTTGTTGATGACGTCTGAAAACCCAATCATACACATAGTGTTCCTTTTAGCAATTATTTCACGCTAGTACTAACTTGAAATTTAGCACTGTTCCTTAAACTCATTGTAGCAGTGTTAAATTTAAAGTTAGTACTGTTAATTTAAACTTACTACTGCTTAAGCTTTTTAGTAACATACAATTCAACAATATACATGCAGTTCATGATACGGTTCATATTCATGAACAAATAATCAATGTTTAATTCACAATACGATTCATATTTATAAGTGTATCATTAATTAAATACAAATTATATGTAATCAAATTAATCAAGAACACAAAACCTTTCAAACAACTTTCAGAACTTTTGTTTTGATTACGTTTTGAAAGCCTTTCAGAATGTCTTTGCCGCTGCATCTTTGATTAGGGTTGCTATGTAGATCCGAAGTTAATGATGTATATATAGTGCAAAATTTAGGGCTACAATTATGTGAATTATAGATATCTGTAAACTATTTTTGGAGATAAAAGATATCATAGAATCCATTCTAAAAGTATCCTCATATGAATCAAAATGTAATAGCTATGTTATTCGGGTTAAGCTTCCCAAATAAGTGTCTATCCTTCCTTGCGTTTATAGATTTTAGTTTGCAAAACAAATACAAAACATTGTGTTAGTGCAGTGGATAATATGTGATTAGCACTTATTCACAAACCCATGTTCGAATCCATGATAATGAATTTTTGAACAAATAAATCCCGAAATTTACAATGTAAAATACTGCTTATGTTGCCTCATTGTGATGACATGGAATAAAAATATGATGAGGTGGTATTCCATGTCATTGATGATGTCATATACATCCTATTATATATATGTTATAGATATATACCTGTTCTAGACAAGTACATACACATATAATGGCCAAGTGTACACATAATAAACAAATAGGGGAACGTCGTGGATGAATCACACTTCCACAGAAAGTGTCATGCCATTGGTGCCATCAATGACATGGTCATGGTACCTCCATGACTAGTTGAATAGCTCGGGCAACGGAACAGAACAAAACATATCAAAGCATAACAAATCATCATATCATATCCAAACAGAGCATATCAAACTGAACGGAATCATATCATAGCAAATGGATAGCAAACAGATATCATAGCAAACGAATAGAAAAACGGATATCAAATCAAAGGAGCATATAAAAGGGAATCATAGCAAAGGAAACCATAACAAATGGAATCATAATCAGAGTCAAGGATCATAATGAGAGTCATGAGAATAAATCCTTACTGAGAAAGGGTAGAATATCTGTACCTTAACAAAAGCAAATGCAAACAACCAGGAAAGCACAAGGAAATAGAAGCTACTCCCTCTTCAGAGAATCTACATGAATTAATGATCACTTATTACTTATAAACTCATTTTATAAGTTTAGTGCTTAGAGTCATCCAGATTATATAATTAAGGTTTCTTTCTATTTTTAGAAACTTTCCATATTTAGTAACTTTCCATATTTAGTAACTTTGGGTTACATTCACAATTAATCAAAATTTAGGGTTTATAAATGATAATAAGTTAAGTTGAAGGCTTATTATGACAAATACCATAGTTTAGGGTTTAAAGTGTAAATTTAGCAAAGTCTAGGGTTTAACATGACAATTATCAAAGTTTAAGGTTTAGAGTGTAAATTTAGGTTTTAGGATTTATTATTACTGAATTAGGGTTAGGTCAAAATGCTTTTTGGATTAATTAATGTATACTTAGGGTTTTAAGTGTATTTATATCAATTAATGCCAAATTTAGAAAACAATAAAACATATATCGAATCATGCAACTTGGAACAAAACCCACTCACACACACTTAACACACTCTCGATACACACACACTCACACCCTAGTCGACTTCAAAACACTACCGAGACACCCACCCCTTTATCCCTAAACCCTAGCGAGAACAAACACCTCATTCTCGGTATACATTTAGCGAACCAAAACAAGACTAAAATGACCCAATGTTTTACCAAACCTTTTTCCACGCCTCTTACCCTTTTTATTCAGTTTGTAACATGTGTAACAACCTCTTTAGACCACCCAATATCCCACACACAAGCACACCACTCGATAACCAAACTTAACGAGACACACACTTACATTAATGAGGCAGACATCCTCAACATTTAACCCATATCAGATCTGATCACACGCTCACTTATATTGGTTTAATACATCATAAAATACACGTATTTATAGCCCTTATAATTCATACATACGACACACATAAACAAATAATAATGAGCCACATATGTCACACAAAATCATAGAGTTTCATGATCAAATCCCACGTTAACAATCCATTACGCCCCTCATTAAATATTTAGGTTTTATACCAGATTTTTAGGCCACACATTGATGAGTATGTTAGGTTTAGACGACCAGATCAAAGACTTGTAAATCAAACTGATTCGCA
This sequence comes from Artemisia tridentata subsp. tridentata, assembly GCA_021014915.2. Taxonomy (NCBI): domain Eukaryota; kingdom Viridiplantae; phylum Streptophyta; class Magnoliopsida; order Asterales; family Asteraceae; genus Artemisia; species Artemisia tridentata. Next base: position 264,391,343 of record CP139508.1, read on the forward strand.
TGGCAACAATCAGAAATAAAATTGACACACAGGTTTTATATATTCATGATTTCATGTGGCGCGTATATGAGTTATTTGTATCACAGATTTACGAAGCAAACATATGTTATATCAGTATGATTATTAGAGTTTGTATAGAATGAATTTTGTAATACCCGAAATTTTAAAACATGCAAAATGACCAAATTACCCTTGAACTTAAAATTTTACTTATTAATTATTTAAATACCAAATTAATCCCAAACTCTTGGAAATTAATATCATAAGAAGTGAAATAAATTATACTTGAACGTTTTAACATTTTACAAGTCATAAAAATGTTTGTAATATAAATATAATAATATAAATTCCGAATTAAATTATTTATATACATTATGTTATATTTTCCTAATTTAAAGTTAAATAAATAAGGATAAATACTATATAAATAAAAGAGATAAATAGAAATCAGAATTTTTACCTTATCTAGATATCTTGGACCAGAATTTTCCCCCTCCGAGATATATACACGATCCTATATATAATTTATATATATCCCTTTTTTTTTACTAAACCCTAAATCGACTACAAACCAAAAAAAAAATCCCATTCGACACCTACAGAATTTTTGGAGCTGGTTTAGTAATTTTCGTGGCATCAACTGAGTTCAAAGAAGCTTAGAAAAATAGGGGATCGAATTTAGGAAACTTGGTTCAAGTGTTCTTGATTTATTTGTTCGATTTTATTCAACCGAGAGGTAAAATATTTCCCTAGCTCATTCGAATTTTCTAAAAACATTCTGGTATTTTTCTAGACTTATTTACATCCTATATGATCTGTATAAAATAGTAGAATCAACCCATGTATGCTTGTTTAATCATATGAGAATTTTCGAATCACTAAACCCTAAAAGCGTAAAATAAACCTAGGTCAATCATGCGAATTTTCTGCACCTTTTATATATTTTTACATGATCTTATATGAGTCTAACAACACTCGAAAAATGCTACTTGAATTTTTAGAAGCCTAGAACACCCTTTGTAAATTATTGATTAAACCGGATTTTAAGAAAAAGAGGTTTTTAAATAAAATAAAAATCAAACACATTAGGGTTAGGGTTTTGGATGAATAATCTGAGTAATTAATGCATGTTTAAGGTATAGTTAATGATATGGTAATGATTGGATAAATTAGGGTTAGGGTTTTGTAGGGTTTTATGTTTACCGAATTTAATATAAAAACTATAGGGGTGTGTTTTGTAATTTATTAAACTTATGGGATATTTTTGTAACATGTATTGGACCAGGAATAATTCGAATAAAATATAATATAGGGGTTTTGTGTGTAAATTTTGTAATTAAAGGGTTTAATTGGTAAGTTATGTAATTAATTAAATCGAATTAATAATTTTTATAAATTAAGGGACTTGTTTTGTAAATTATGGAAACTTAAGGGTAATTAGTATAAATATTTATGTCAGGGGTATATTATGTAATTTTTGATAATTGAGGGCTTAATGTGTAAATATGGATATTATAAGGATTAAAATGTAATTTAATTAACTATAAGGTTTAAATTGTAATTTAATTTATTTACTGGGTCTAAAGTGTAAAATTGTTAACATTGGGGGATTAGAGTTATAATTATGGGAAATTATTGGATTAAAATGAATAATTTGTAATATTTGCACTTTAAACCTTTATCTTTGACATATTTACATTTAAAACCCTAAAATATGGGAAGTTGTCATAATTAACCCTAAGCTATTATAACTTGATATATTGAACCCTATTTCTATAATAATATTAAATTAATGACTTAACCTAAATTTATAATATTTAAATCTTTCTAATTTTGGAAATTTACTAATTATAGAAACTTGCTAAATAAGGAAACTTTCTAAAAATGGAAACTTACTTAAAACGGAAAGGTAACTAAGAAACCGTTTGTAATCTTGTCTTCTACTCCCTTAGGTTTGAAGAAGGAGTGACTTGATCCTTGTCATTTTGCTATTTTGCTTGCTTGCTAATAAGGTACAGATATTCTGCCCTTCTTCAGTAAGGTGCCTTCGTTCTCATTTCATTCTGATTTCTGATTCGTTATAGGATTCCCTAAGCCACTGCTATGTTCCCTTGTTCTGTGAACCTTGCCTTGTCTTTCTCTTGATATTGTGAACCTTAGATGTAAACTATCTGATCTGAACCTTTCTGATATTAACCTTTCTGATATTAACCTTTTTGATATTGAACCATCTGATATGAACCTTTTAATATAAACCTTGATATAAATCTGGATATGACCTACTTGAAATGAAAATTGACCTGTACCACTTAATATGAAACCTGAACTTGATACTTGACCTTGACCCATAGTTTGAGACTACAAGCCACTATATGTTTTCACTAGGCATGAGGGTTTCATGTCCATGTCATTGATGCACCGATGGCATGACTCTAGAGTAGGAGAGTGATGTCCTATTCCGTCCCTGACTTGATTCGATTTGGTGTGTTGAGGAGGTATTTGGCCACCTGGGGCGTATGGATGCATCCTAGATCTGTATCTGTTATCTGTATTTGTATCTGTTATCTGTTATATCTGGTGACTGATGGTGTGTGCGATACACGTCTTTCACATGTCTGGGAGCTGATCACTCTATTTATTTATTGAGGACTCCCCTCATATTATCTGATTACCTGAGAGGTCTCCCCTCTGTATACTTATATGGTTATATTATGTTCTGGGCTTGTAGTGGATCACTGTTTTCATTTACTTTGTAACCTTTACCTATCAGTTATTTTTACCTTTTTCCTATGCCTTTAATCTTAACATCCGTTACTACATTTACATTTCATTATTCCTTATTACTGCTTTGTACCGTTATATCTGTTCACTGAGCTTTCGTAGCTCAGCCGCATTTTCTTTTCCTGCGGCAGGTATTTAAGCTAGGAGCAGGTTTTAGTTTGGAAGCTGGGTATGAGTGGAGAGTACCTTGGATTTAGAAGACCTTACTAGCTATTGAAGATGACTAGAAGAATTTATAATTAGACTTAGAAATTATTGTATTGTAACCTTTTGGTTTCAGATTTTCCTTTGTAAACCTTGAAATTCTATTGTATTATTTATGTCTTATGCTTGTGTTTGTTCTGATATGAAACCATTATTGTGACATCTTTACCCTTGTCGGGTCGGGGTGTTACAAATTTACTTTTGATTATATGTCATATGTATGTGTCGATTTGATAGAAAACAAAGAGATGGAGTTACCTTTGGTCGGATATTAGGAACGAAACAAAGAACACAAAGAACCAAAACCAAAACCTTTCCGAATCAAAACCACACGATTCACAAACACTACGAAGTCAATCACTCCTAGCTACCCTGATCACCACACCACGATTACACTAGCTATCACCTTCGTACCTTCTTGAGAGAACAAGGAATGGAGCTGCCATTTGTATTATGTTTTTAGGGTTTTGTGTGTGAAAGAAAAATGTGGTATACGGTTGTGATAAAGAGAACGAATGGGGAAATATAATGGGGAAAGTGCCGTGATTTTTGGGGAGGTTTAGGAAGACTATTTCTTCCAAGTCTTTCAAATATTTGACCATATCTTCAAAGTGTGGTGTTATGCACAAAAAAAATATATTTGGTCCTATAATAATTTATGTAACGTGTAATATTCTAAAAGGAGAAAAGAGTGTGCCGAATTTATCAAACTTAGGTTATAGTTTTCATAATTTGTAATTTTAATCATAATGTATAGTCTAAACTTTAGGTTATATTCGTATCAAATGTTGAAATGCTATTTTGGATTTTCGGTCTCTGAAGTAGCCTCGCGCTCGGGATGGTTCTTCCAAAGAATCTTAACGAACGGAATTGTTTTATTCCTCATGACTCGATCCTGATGCTCCAAAATAGCCTCAGGCTCCTCACACAAGACAAATCCTCTCAAATTTGATCCAACGGATATGAAACGACATGGAGCGGATGATAATTGTATCCCCTCAGAAGGGACACATGAAACACATTATGCACATGGGATAGCTGCGGAGGTAGAGCCAAACGATACGAAACTTCACCAACGCGGTCTAAAATTTCAAATGGACCAATGAAACGCGGACTTAGTTTCCCCTTAATACCAAATCGTTTGACACCTCGAAATGGAGACACCTTAAGGAAAACACGATCCCCAGGACTAAATTCCAAAGCACGTCGATAAGGATCAGCATAACTCTTCTGTCGTGCTCTAGCTTCCTTGAGCTTTTCTTTAGCAACGACGACTTTCTCATTAGTCACTTCAATCAATTCGGGACCTTCAATAAGCCGTTCTCTAACTTCATTCCAGCAGATAGGTGCTCTACACTTCTGTCCGTACAATAGTTCGAAAGGAGCCCCTTTAAAACTAACATGCCAACTATTGTTCTTGGCAAACTTAACCAAACACAAATACTCATCCCAATGTCCCGTCCATTCAAGAGTACAATATCTCAACGTATCTTCCAAAGTCTGAATGGTACGTTCCGACTGCCCGTCGGTCTGCGGTACTAAACTTGAGTCGAGTACCCCAAGCCTTATGTAGACCCTTCCAAAAACGTGAGGTAAAACGCGGATCTCTATCAGATACAATCCCTACCGATGTGCCATGTAAAGGAATGATCTCCTGCTGAAAGATTTCTGCCAACCTACTAACCGAATAGTCTTTCCGAATAGGAAAAAAGTGAGTGGATTTGGTTAAACGATCAACCACAACCCAGATAGCATCATTCTTCTTAAGAGTACGAGGTAAGCTTGCCACAAAATCCATAGAGATCTGATCCCACTTCCAAGTAGGAATGTCCAAAGTCTGTAGAAGACCACTAGCACGTTGGTGCTCAATCTTAACCTGCTGACATGTCATACACTTAGCCACAAACGTCGTCACATCCTGCTTCATACCATTCCACCAGAAATGCTGCTTCAAATCCCTATACATCTTAGTAGAACCCGGATTAATAGAGAAAGGAGAACTGTGTGCTTTAGACAACACAACTTCTCGAAGTGTAGAACCGTCGGGAACACATAGTCTATTGTCGTACCAAATCACACCATCGTCTTCCAACCGAAACTCTGTTTGTTTACCCTCTTCCAAATTCTGAATCACATACCATAATTCACCATCCTCCTTCTGAGCTTCCTTAATCTGCATGATAAGGTTAGGCTCGATCTTCAAACTCGCCCAATAACCATCAGACCCACGGATACACAGTTCAACTTCCATGAGTTCTAAGTCTTTGATGATCCTAGGCTCAATATCCAGACTAGCCAACATACTAGACTTCCTACTAAGCGCATCTACCACAACATTGGCCTTGCTCGGATGATACTAAATATTCGCGTCATAATATTTAAGAAGTTCCAACCAACGTCTTTGCCTCATGTTTAACTCCTTTTGGGTGAAGATGTATTTGAGGCTCTTATGGTCGGTAAAGATGTCACATGTCTCACCATACAAATAGTGCCTCCAAATCTTAAGAGCAAAAACCACAGCCGCCAACTCTAAATCATGTGTCGGATAATTTACCTCATACGGTTTCAATTGCCTCGACGTATAAGCAATAACCTTCCCGTGTTGCATAAGGACGCAACATAGGCCTTTCTTCGAAGCATCACTATATATCTGATAACCACCAGTACCAGAAGGAAGAGTAAGTATAGGAGCAGAGACTAATCTCTTCTTTAGCTCCTTGAAACTTTCCTCCCATTCGTCATTCCAAACAAATTTCTCACCTTTCCGCATAAGTTTCGTCAATGGCAAAGCTAAACGTGATAATCCTTCCACAAATCTCTGATAATAACCCGCAAGACCCAAGAAGCTTCTAACCTTAGTCACAGTCGTTGGTCTTGGCCATTTAGTGATAGCCTCAACCTTCGCTGGATCCGTGGTAATACCATCAGCGGATACAACGTGACCCAAAAATGCTACTTGTCCCAAACAGAACTCACACTTCGAAAATTTAGCATAAAGCTTCTTCTGATGCAAAATCTCTAACACAATACGAAGATGATTTTCGTGAACCTCCTTCGTCTTAGAATACGCCAGAATGTCATCAATAAACAGAATGACGAATTTATCTAGATACTCATAGAATACACGGTTTATCAAATCCATAAAGACAGCCGGAACATTAGTCAAACCAAATGGCATCACTAGGAACTCATAGTGACCATAACGAGTACGGAATGCAGTCTTAGGAACATCTTGCTCCTTCACACGAAACTGATGATAGCCAGATCTCAAATCAATCTTAGAAAAGAGTTTCGCACCCTGAAGTTGATCAAACAAATCGTCGATACGAGGAAGTGGATAACGGTTTCTAACGGTAATATGGTTCAGCTCACGGTAATCAATACATAATCTCATACTGCCATCTTTCTTATTCACAAACAAAACAGGAGCACCCCACGGAGAAACACTCGGACGAATAAAACCACACTCAAGAAGATATTTAGCTGCTTCTTCAATTCTTTCAGCTAAATCGGTGCCATACGGTATGGAGCTTTCGAGATAGGTTCAGCACCAGGAATCAAATCAATACTGAATTCGACTTCACGCTCGGGTGGCATACCTGGAAGTTCATCAGGAAACACATTAGGAAAATCCCGAACAACTGGATGACTCTCGATGCGAGGACCATCCAACGAAGTATCTTTAATCGAAGCCAAAAATCCTTCACAACCATGTGAAAGTAACGTACGAGCTTTCATAGCAGAGATGATCTTAACAGACTTACCAGGTTGGGAACCATGGTAAACGAATTCAGGAGCATTCAAATCGCCAAATATAACACATTTGGTATGACAGTCGATAGTCGCCCGATGCTCGGACAACCAATCCATACCCAGAATAATGTCAAAATTGCACATGTCCAACGGAAGCAAATTAGCGGAATGGATCTTATCGTCAAAACGTAAGGGACATTTCTGAAATTCGTGATTAATAATCACTAGATTCTTCATAGGAGTCGAAATAGATAGGGCATAATCTAATGGTGTGTTAGGTCACAAGTTTATCACACAAGATACTAAGAACTAGAGAGAGAAAGTTAGAGAGAGAGAAAGAGAATGGAAGGTTAAGCTTAATAATAATGAAATGGGATTAACATTAACCAACACCCTCTCCCTTCAAGGGAGAGGGTATTTATAGTAAGTGTACAAGTATTAGGTGTTGCCCTAATTAACAAAGTAAATAAAACAAATAAAAGGCCACAGCCCATGGGCCTTCTACACAGGCCGAACCTTAATAACTAACATAAAGGCCTAAGCAACCTATTACAATATATGACCGATACTTGATAATCTATAACGTGTTCCCAACATGGTGTCACGGGAACATTAATATGTTTAGCAAACGAAACAGAAACCACCGAATGTGTTGCACCCGTATCAAATAAAACAAATACAGCACAATCATACAAATAAAGAGCTCCCGAAACGGTACCTGAAGCACTAGCCGCCTGATCCCTGGTCAAGGAGAACACTCGGCCCTTTGCAGCTGGCTGTCTGTCATTCCCATTATCCTTGTTGTTGTTACCACCAGACTTAGGACAATCCCTAGCCATATGTCCAACCTGACTACACAAAAAGCAAGCACGAGTAGCCCTATGACATGTATTCCCAGGATGTAGTTTCCCACAAGTGTTATAGGGGGGAGACGAAGCATAATCCACATATCCCTTCTAGCCAGATGAACCAGAATAACGGTTGTTCTACTGATAACCACGAGACTGCTGACCCCTGTCCCGCCATGACTTCTGGTTGTTGTTCCCCTGTCTGTTGTTACCACGCCTATCATAACCCCTGTTGTCATAACCTCTCTGATCAGAACCCCTATGATTACTGCCATGAGCCGCCAGACGAATGCGGTCTCCATCACAATTTCTCTTATTACTCTAAGCTTCCCTTTCCCGTAATATCTCTATGTTACCAGCAACGTTGGCAACCTGTGCCACATCTGTAAACTCAGTGTTCACAATTCGGTCAAGAATCCAATCATTTAAAGCCCACTTAAATTTTTTCGCTTGCTCTTCCTGAGTACCAGCCCTAGCGCCCAAGAAATCAACCAAACGAAGGAACCTCTTCATAAAATCAATGCTCAACTCTCTCTACATCTGTCAGATAGAATGATACTCTCTCTCATATTTCTACTGTTCGGATCTCGGGAAATACTGGAGGAAGAAAACATCACGAAAATCATTCCATGACAAAGCAGCAACAAAATCATCTCCACCCTTAGCTAGCTTGTACGCCTTCCACCAATTGAGTGCGTCACCCTCTAGCTTATAGCTTTCCAACCTTGCCTTAAACTGGTCAGCACATCCCAAAACTTCAAAAATCGTCTCCACATGTGTAACACCCCAACCCGACAAGGGTAAAGATGTCACGCAAATGGTTTCATATCAGATATAACAAAGTATACATTCAAAAGTAATACAAATATTCTCAAAGGTACAGAAGAAATACTGAAATTACAAGGTTACAAAAGCGAATACAAATTCTAACAATGTAGTAACTTCCAATCGTCTCTAGGCCAAAAATAATTATCAAGTCTTCTAAGTCCAAAAGTCTCTTCACTCTTACCCAGCTTCCAACTAAAACCTGCCGCGGGAAAAGAAACGCGGCTGAGCTACTAGAGCTCAGTGAACAGATATAACGTAACAAGCAGTAGTATAATGTATAATTTACATGAGTAAAGAGTGTGAAGCATGAATACATGGTATCAATATGAAAGGTAAGAGTACATGGTATCATAAGGAAAGGTAAAAGGGGTACATGGTAAAGGAAGTCAGAAATCCACTACGAGCCCATAACATGAATCATAATCATAATCATAATCGTAAACATGCAGAGGGGAGACCTCTTAGTATCCTGTGAATATGAGGGGTGTCCTCAATCATGGGTATCCTGTAAATATGAGGGGTGTCCTCAATCATGGGTTGGAGTAGCTAGCTCCCGGAGTGTGAAAGACGTGTATCGCACACACCATCAGTCACCATGAATATCATAACATAACATGAACATGAACAAATCTAGGATGCATCCATACGCCCCCGGTGGCCATAATCTGCCTCTACGTAAACATGAATCATAAACATAACATGCAGGGACGGGACAGGTCATCACTCTCCTGCCCTAGAGTCATGCCATCGGTGCATCGACTGACATGGACATGAAACCCTCATGCCTAGTGAGTGGCTCGTAGTATCAAACTGAGGGTAAAGGTCAAGTATCATGGATCATGTTTTAGTTTACTTGCATAGGTCAATATCATGTTTCATAAGTTCATAATCATGGTTCATAATCATGGTTCATAAGCATGGTTCATAAGCAAAGGTTCATAAGCAAAGGTTCATGGTCAAGGGTTCATAATTGAAAGGTTCATAATCATAAAAGGTTCAATATCATGATGGTTCAAAAATCGGAGTTCAGGAATAAAGGGAACATGGCAATAGTATAGGGAAAACCCTAACATGAGTCATAATCAGAGAATGAAGGCCTCTTAATAAAGAAGCAGAATATCTGTACCTTATTGCTTGACAAGGATCACACTGAATAAGATGATAAAGAGCACGGGACTACTCCCTCTTCACACCACAAAGAGATTCGATTGTGTAGAATGGGTTGGAGGATTTATCTTGTACGCGTATAGCCAAAACGCCAAAAAAATCACCACGGCTTCAAAAATGATCTAAAAATCTTTCGGGTTGAATTAAACAAGAATTTTCGAAAACCCTTGAATCCGGCCACCACAATTCGAAGTATTATTTTTCTAGGACTCCTTGGATGATGATCTAGCACAAAAAAATGTCTTGGGATTTTTAGAGTGTCGAATGGAGGCTAGGTTGATTTGTTTGTGTTTTGTTTCACTCGGCAAATCAGGGTTTGAAGAGTAAATAATGTGATTGATTTAAAACAAGGAAAGGCTAGTCAAATGGGGAGGATAATTGGCCATAATTTCGGAATTATGGTCAAGGGGAAATTAATGCATTGATTTACCATGTTTAATACTCTTTAATTACCTTTAAATTACTTTTATTTAAATCATTATTTGAATTTAAATTACATTAGGCGCCCAAGGGCATTTTGGTAATTTTCATGGCTTGTATAAATGTTAAATGGAGTTGTTAAAAATATTCGGGATCATAACTTGTTCATTGTTAGAAGTTTGGAATTTATTTTGTGCTTTACATATGTTTTATTTAGGTTTTAAATTCCCAGGGGCAATTTGGTCATTTTACATGTTATAGAATTTTCAGGTATTACAACTTCTTCCCCACTAACAGAAAAATTTCGTCCTCGAAATTTGCAAGGACATAAGAAAGAAAACATGACAGAAACGAAACTGAACATACCAGATCAAAACATGAAATGAGGATAACTCGATCGTATTGACTCTTCGGTCTCCCAGGTTGCCTCGCGCGCTGGGTGATTCCGTCAAAGAATCTTTACAAAAGGAATTGTTTTAGTTCTCATGACTCTTTCCTGACGCTCAAAACAGCCTCAGGTTCTTCACAATACGAAAGATTTTCTCGAATCTGATCGAATGGGCAAAACACAACATGAAGCGGATGATATTCATACTAACGAAGAAGTGGTACATGGAATACATCGTATACATGATATAACTAGGAAGGTGACGCCTAGCAATGAGATACTTCGCCAACCTGATCAAAATCATAGAAAAGCCCTAGGCTTCCATAATTTACAACGAATTCGTTCCAAGGAATACGAAACAACATTGCAGCGGATAACGACTTAAATCTCACACGGAGATACATGAAACATTCCTGCCTGAAAGCAATACGAAGGTAGTACTAAAGAGTAAAATCTCATCAATTCAGTCCAGATTCTTAACGAAAAGGAAACTAGTGCACCATTATAGAAGAACTCATCAATTCCAAGCAGATACTGATCGAACTAAGGAACGTACCATCGGTCAACGAAGCGCGTGACGAATCATCAAATGTATCAAATCGTATATCAAAGACAGCGGGTCAATCATATAGGTAGAATGAATCTAAAGTCTCATTAAACGCGGATGATCTCAAACAGATATCAGAAATTCTAAGGCTTCTAAGGCACTTCTCGAAATATCCTATGCCCACAAAGAGTGCACGTTATATGATGTAAGTATTATCATGCTGGCCAGACGTCATAATACTTGCATCATATAAATATGCCCTCACGATGGTCATACTTTATCTCGATTCATGATTAACATAACTTATCTAAATCCACCTAGTCCACCTACCGTCTTAGAGGTCACTAAAATCAAACATCATAACTAAGAGAACGAAATTACTCGAAGAGTAACGGAAATCCGAAAATGTCCATCAGAATTCAAGTACGTCGTTAATAGCGTCAATACTTCATAACTTACCGAAATCAACTCAGCCAATATTAGTGATTACTTCAACATCCGTCCTTTCTGAAACATAGATCACAAAGTCCCTTCCATAATTCGTCAAAATTCCACATAACTCGTTACTCAACAAATGCAGAGTGACATAGGACGAAATTACTAACAGAGAAACCCAAATTATTCAAAGGACTTCATTATTAGGTAACGGAATTTAAGTAGGTTGAGGGGAAAAACGAATTACGTCATCGATAGCTTCATCATTCACAGAATCACCTCGTCTAAACGCAAATGTCCACTTCAAAATTCGTCAATTCAAATACTAATTTTTAAAATTTCTTCCAAGTTGGAGTGGTTCATCTATGTTTGTCCATCTTATCCCATGGTGAAAAGGAATTACAAACTTGAGTCTGATTCCTCAAGCCTTCAGCAACTCTTCTTGATATGGTGATGTCGTAGCGGCTGTCTCTGACACGATCATCGTGCATCCCTCCATCCGCAAGTCTGCTTCTGCTCTCAATTCATCTTAGTACAACTAAAATGAATAGAGAAGCAAGACTGCGCATCTTCGACAGGTCTTCCAGCATAGCTCCAGGTATGTGTTGGACGATTCGCCTCATACAATCTGGTTGTCTTGCTGCCCGAGTTGCAATCTTCACGTGTTGCATGATGTGTAGTCGAGTACTATCCAGTTCCTCTCTTCTTCTTAAGTGCTTCTTCTAAGGTACACTTGTCGCTACCATCTTCTACTATTCTCCCACCAGGTTTCTAACGCTGATAATTGTCTTCGATCTCGATCCTTTCTGTGTGAAACTCTGTCTTCACATTACATAGGGTAGTGTTGCCTACTAAGAGCTCTGAACGTCAACCGAATTTCTCTTCTAGAACAAAGGCTCATCCTGCCAATAATCTCTATGTTCTTCTTTCGTTCTCTGAACATAACACAATGTCATACTATGAAAATTTGTCCAAAACACACGAAGACATGATCATTTTTGCCAATACTATTAGCATCACTCAAACTCATAAGGTTATAGCGAGCGCGAGGACCGTCTCTGAAATCGTTTAGGGGAAGAACTTTCACATACACCTCATGTCGCCTTCCTTCTTCTTCAAAGTAAGACTGAACTACTTCACAAAGGTTACTCTCGGTTAGTTAACCCCCTTCTTAGAAGTTCTTGTGGTTGCTGCTTCAGCCCTTCAAATTTAGCACGATGCAACAAGATACGAAGTTTCAAAAGAAAGACCAAATCAATCATTGCTGTGCAAAAACGGTTAACGATTACTGATAGTGGTACGGTTAGGTGCACAATAGTCGATACGTCGTCACATACTTCATCTTCATAGACCAACAAGACTACTTCAAGAGAATCACTGAGGTGAGCAAAATTCATATTACACCTGAAATACCGGATAATCTTCATACAACGGAATATTTCTAATGGCGGAACTTTCCAAGGGTGAATAGTAATGGTTGTCAGGAAAATTGATAATCATATGAGTTCAGGGTTGGTGCTTCCATAGTGGCAAAACTTTAGCAGATTCAGGTGTAGAGATTCATCATAACGAAATAGGGTAAGATAAATTGTTAAGATCACATTTCAGATACGGTAGTCTATGGTAGCTTTACAAATAGTCATCCGGTCCATACATAAGAGACCACACAATAAGACATGTCAAGATCAAAAGATTCATAGAACGAATACAGTCATCGAATCAGACGGATAGTTCATATATCGAAATCCAGCACATGTTTCAATAAAAGTGTTGAGATGGATAAACGAATGATTCAAGTGTGGGGATTTGTTCAGCTTCTTAGCATAAGCAGTAAGTAGGATGTGTATTATCAGCAATACGAACATCGTATATTTGTCAAAAGTGAGATGTACAGAATATCCGTTATTAGCATCATCATGCTCAGTTAACAAATCCATACAGAAGTAACATATCATCATATCCTTCCAAAGGAAATGGTTGGCAGAACAAGATTCGTCATTCAAAGGAAAGGAACATAACTTCCTATATCCATGGTTAATAATTACCAGAATTCTCATAGAAGTAGTAACGGATTTATGCAAAGTTAAGTAGTATCGGACGATACATTCACATTCAGCATAAGCAATGAATTCACAAAATGTGTCGAACACATTATGGTTGAATGGCTTACGACATGGTCGGAAAGGTGTCAAATAACTTGTCAAACAAATCAGAGTTGGATGTCAAAATCTCAAAATGAAACTTAAATGGTGCATGGTGTCCAGGTAGGTTTTCCGAGGCATTCCCAACTTACTTGGTTTCTAAGCTTAAGTTGCAAACTTCTAACTTCTGAAAAGTTTCTGATGAGGCTTAACTAAGGGCAAATGCACGAATCAGAGTGATGCGGAAGCGAATGATACTCACATATATGTCTTAGTCTACCCATTCCTCACTGATCAAACTTAGGTTCCTATACGGAGATCCTAAAGCAAATCTTACAGGTTATCTTATGAGCGCTTACAGGGAAACTTAGTGGTCCTAACTTACACAGGCCAAGGGTAAATGTATTACGAATCGCAGCCTGTCTCTCTGATACCATAATTGTAACACCCCAACCCGACAAGGGTAAAGATGTCACGCAAATGGTTTCATATCAGATATAACAAAGCATACATTCAAAAGTAATACAAATATTCTCAAAGGTACAGAAGAAATACTGAAATTACAAGGTTACAAAAGCGAATACAAAATTCTAACAATGTAGTAACTTCCAATCGTCTCTAGGCCAAAAATAATTATCAAGTCTTCTAAGTCCAAAAGTCTCTTCACTCTTACCCAGCTTCCAACTAAAACCTGCCGCGGGAAAAGAAACGCGGCTGAGCTACTAGAGCTCAGTGAACAGATATAACGTAACAAGCAGTAGTATAATGTATAATTTACATGAGTAAAGAGTGTGAAGCATGAATACATGGTATCAATATGAAAGGTAAGAGTACATGGTATCATAAGGAAAGGTAAAAGGGGTACATGGTAAAGGAAGTCAGAAATCCACTACGAGCCCATAACATGAATCATAATCATAATCATAATCGTAAACATGCAGAGGGGAGACCTCTTAGTATCCTGTGAATATGAGGGGTGTCCTCAATCATGGGTATCCTGTAAATATGAGGGGTGTCCTCAATCATGGGTTGGAGTAGCTAGCTCCCGGAGTGTGAAAGACGTGTATCGCACACACCATCAGTCACCATGAATATCATAACATAACATGAACATGAACAAATCTAGGATGCATCCATACGCCCCCGGTGGCCATAATCTGCCTCTACGTAAACATGAATCATAAAAATAACATGCAGGGACGGGACAGGTCATCACTCTCCTGCCCTAGAGTCATGCCATCGGTGCATCGACTGACATGGACATGAAACCCTCATGCCTAGTGAGTGGCTCGTAGTATCAAACTGAGGGTAAAGGTCAAGTATCATGGATCATGTTTTAGTTTACTTGCATAGGTCAATATCATGTTTCATAAGTTCATAATCATGGTTCATAATCATGGTTCATAAGCATGGTTCATAAGCAAAGGTTCATAAGCAAAGGTTCATGGTCCAGGGTTCTTAATTGAAAGGTTCATAATCATAAAAGGTTCAATATCATGATGGTTCAAAAATCGGAGTTCAGGAATAAAGGGAACATGGCAATAGTATAGGGAAAACCCTAACATGAGTCATAATCAGAGAATGAAGGCCTCTTAATAAAGAAGCAGAATATCTGTACCTTATTGCTTGACAAGGATCACACTGAATAAGATGATAAAGAGCACGGGACTACTCCCTCTTCACACCACAAAGAGATTCGATTGTGTAGAATGGGTTGGAGGATTTATCTTGTACGCGTATAGCCAAAACGCCAAAAAAATCACCACGGCTTCAAAAATGATCTAAAAATCTTTCGGGTTGAATTAAACAAGAATTTTCGAAAACCCTTGAATCCGGCCACCACAATTCGAAGTATTATTTTTCTAGGACTCCTTGGATGATGATCTAGCACAAAAAAATGTCTTGGGATTTTTAGAGTGTCGAATGGAGGCTAGGTTGATTTGTTTGTGTTTTGTTTCACTCGGCAAATCAGGGTTTGAAGAGTAAATAATGTGATTGATTTAAAACAAGGAAAGGCTAGTCAAATGGGGAGGATAATTGGCCATAATTTCGGAATTATGGTCAAGGGGAAATTAATGCATTGATTTACCATGTTTAATACTCTTTAATTACCTTTAAATTACTTTTATTTAAATCATTATTTGAATTTAAATTACATTAGGCGCCCAAGGGCATTTTGGTAATTTTCATGGCTTGTATAAATGTTAAATGGAGTTGTTAAAAATATTCGGGATCATAACTTGTTCATTGTTAGAAGTTTGGAATTTATTTTGTGCTTTACATATGTTTTATTTAGGTTTTAAATTCCCAGGGGCAATTTGGTCATTTTACATGTTATAGAATTTTCAGGTATTACATCCCAAAACTTCAAAAATCGTCTCCACATGGGCAATCCAGTTCTCTGCCTCAACTAGAGTAGATGCGGAGCTAAAGGACCGAGGTTTCTGTTTCATAAACCTCTCTAGCCCAACATGAATAGTGGGTTGAGCTTCCCCACCTGAACCACCAGCACCATTGGTTGCATTCTGTCGGACCTCATCTGTGATCCGTGTAGTAAGGTCCGGTAACAAAGCATTAACTGCATGCTGGACCGCTGCAACAAAAGCAGGGTTTGAACTGAAGTCTTCGGTATTACGAGTGTTCACCATCTGAATAATCAACAAACGAATCAGCGACGACAAATTAATGGTTAAGAATTAAAATATGAAAGGAAGAGATCGAATCGAAAGGAAGCCTAACGTCTACCCAATCCTCATAGGTTATAGCCTAAGCTCTACAGGGTGAAACCTAGGCTCTAATACCATAATTGTAACACCCCACCCCGAAATGGGTCAAATGCCACAGATTATGGTGTCACACAAAGCATAATAAGCAAGCAGAAGACTTAATAAATAATGCAAAGTCAAGAAACATCATGACTTCCAAATCTTAACATAATTCCAAACAGTCTAAACAGAAATAAAGTGAAATGAAATATCTGAAACATAAGTCTAACATAATCCAAAACAAATGGGGAATCTAAATCATGGTAGGTCTTCTAAACTCCTACTCTCATCACTCATGCCCAGCGCCCCGCTTACTACCTGCAACAAAGAAAAGAAAACGCGGCTGAGCTTAAAAAGCTCTGTGAACAGATATATACAAAAAAGATAGGTAGTAAGCATAAGTAAACGAAAAGGAATCATACGAAACCAGCTGAATAAATATTATAAGTCAAATGAGTCAAACGAAATGAGAGA
The DNA here is from genome assembly GCA_021014915.2 of Artemisia tridentata subsp. tridentata. Taxonomy (NCBI): domain Eukaryota; kingdom Viridiplantae; phylum Streptophyta; class Magnoliopsida; order Asterales; family Asteraceae; genus Artemisia; species Artemisia tridentata. The sequence continues at coordinate 264,408,094 of CP139508.1, forward strand.
TCAAAAGATAATACGGAATCAGATAATCATAAGGAATCAAAGAATCACATAAGAATGCCCACGAGCTCAAAACATGTCTAAACATGATACATGAATAGACCAAATAACCACATATACATATATCCGTCAAATCATAAGTTGTACAAGGAGGGGCGACCACCAAAGTACCAAAAGTAAGAGGGGTGTAAGGCACACACAAACCAATCACATCAAAACAAAATAAAGTACCTAGGATGCATCCATACACTCCCTGCAAAACAAATCATATATATATATATATATATATATATATATTATTATATATATATATATTAATATATATATATATATATATATATATATATATATACCTGTTCTAGACAAGTACATACACATATAATGGCCAAGTGTACACATAATAATCAAATAGGGGAACGCCATGGATAAATCACACCTCCACAGAAAGTGTCATGCCATTGGTGCCATCAATGACATGGTCATGGTACCTCCATGACTAGTTAAATAGCTCGAGCAACAGAACAGAACAAAACATATCAAAGCATATCAAATCATCATATCATATCCAAACAGAGCATATCAAACTAAACATAATCATATCATAGCAAATGGATAGCAAATGGATATCATAGCAAGCGAATAGCAAAACGGATATAAAATCAAAGGATCATATTAAAGGGAATCATAGCAAAGGAAACCATAACAAATGGAATCATAATTAGAGTCAAGGAACATAATGAGAGTCATTAGAATAAATCCCTACTGAGAAAGGGTAGAATATCTGTACATTAACAAATGAAAATGCAAACAACTAGGAAAGCACAAGGAAATAGAAGCTACTCCCTCTTTAGAAAATCTGCACGAATTAATGATCACGTATTACTTATAAGCTTATTTTATAAGTTTAGTGCTTATAGTAATCTAGATTACATAATTAGGGTTTCTTTCTATTTTTAGAAACTTTTCATATTTAGTAACTTTGGGTTATATTCACAATTAATCAAAATTTAGGGTTTAAAAATGATAATAAGTTAAGTTGAAGGCTTATTATGACAAATACCATAGTTTAGGGTTTAAAGTGTAAATTTAGCAAAGTCTAGGGTTTAACATGACAATTATCAAAGTTTAAGGTTTAAAGTGTAAATTTAGGCTTTAGAATTTATTATTACTGAATTAGGGTTAGGTCAAAATGCTTTTTGGATTAATTAATGTATACTTAGGGTTTTAAGTGTATTTATATCAATTAATGCCAAATTTAGAAAACAATAAAACATATATCGAATCATGCAACTTGGAACAAAACCCACTCACACACACTTAACACAGTCTCGGTACACACACACTCATACCCTAGTCGACTTCAAAACACTACCGAGACACACACCCCTTTATCCCTAAACCCTAGCGAGAACAAACACCTCATTCTCGGTATACATTTAGCGAACCAAAACATGACTAAAATGACCCAATGTTTTACCAAACCATTTTCCACGCCTCTTACCCTTTTTATTCAGTTTGTAACATGTGTAACAACCTCTTTAGACCACCCAATATCCCATACACAAGCACACCACTCGATAACCAAACTTAACGAGATACACACTTACATTAACGAGGCAGACATCCTCAATAATTAACCCATATCTGATCTGATCACACAATCACTTATATAGGTTTAATACATCATAAAATATACGTATTTATAGCCCTTATAATCCATACATACGGCACATACAAACACATAATAATGAGCCTCATATGTCACACAAAATCATAGAGTTTCATGATCAAATCCCACGTTAACAATCCATTACGCCCCTCATTAAATATTTAGGTTTTATACCAGATTTTTAGGCCACGCAATAATGAGTATGTTAGGTTTAGACGACCAGATCAAAGACTTTATATCAAACTGATTCGCATGGCAACAATCAGAAATAAAATCGACACACAGGTTTCATATATTCATGATTTCATGTGGCGCGTATATGAGTTATTTGTATCACATATTTACGAGGCAAACAGATGTTACATTAGTATGATTATCAAAGTTTGTATAGCCTGAATTTGCTTCAGATTACATGTCGTATGTATGTGTCGATTGGATAGAAAACAAAGAGATGGAGATACCTTTGGTCGGATATTAGGAACGAAACAAAGAACACAAAGAACCAAAACCAAAACCTTTCCGAATCAAAATCACACGATTCACAAACACCACGAAGTCAGTCACTCCAAGCTACCCCGATCACCAAACCACGATTACACTAGCTATTACGTTTGTACCTTCTTGAGAGAACAAGGAATGGAGCTGCCGATTGTATTATGTTTTTAGGGTTTTGTGTGTGAAAGAAAAATGTGGTATACAGTTATGATAAAGAGAACGAATGGGGAAATATAATGGGGAAAGTGCTGTGATTTTGGGGGAGGTTTAGGAAGACTATTTCTTCCAAGTCTTTCAAATATTTAACCATATCTTCAAAGTGTGATGTTATGTACAAAAAAAAATATATTCGGTCCTATAATAATTTATATAACGTGTGATATTCTAAAAGGAGAAAAGAGTGTGCCGAATTTATCAAACTTAGATTATAGTTTTCATAATTTGTAATTTTAATCATAACGTATAGTCTAAACTTTATGTTATATTCGTATCAAATGTTCAAATGCTATTTTGGATTTTAGGTTGTTATATATTTGTATTCCGCAATATAATTCTGGAATGATAATGTACGCAAGTATATGTAATTTTTTTGAGTTAGAGTCCATACCTAGTGATTAATATATGCGTCAACCGGATATTGTTAAACATTACATAATTTTGGAATACATACATTAAGCAAATCTTTGCAGACTGATGTGTTACTTGTTGGCAGAGGTAAACGGCTAGGAGTTATGTGTTAGAGCAGTTCGGATGGGTTGATGGTTGCACTTAACTTTGACAGACACCTTATGGTATGCTTGTTGTTCCTTTTTTATATATCATGATGCTGCATTTTTATTTTTTAGAATATATTGGGCATATATGGTATAGCTTTGTGTGCTGCCATTGGGAACGTTGCCCTTACTGATCATTATGATTCTTGGCAGTGGTCGGTTGATGTTTCCTATGGGTTTTCAGTCGCGTCTGTGCGCTCGTTAGTTGATGCTCGCACCTTAGATGTGGATTCTAATGCCACACGTTGGATTCATTGTATTCCAATTAAAGTTAATGTGTTCTTGTGGAGATTGTCGCTCAACAAACTCCCATCAAGGGTTAATTTGGATAGGAAAGGAGTTGATGTAGGTTCGATTCTATGTCCTATTTGTCAGGAGGACGTCGAATCGGTTAGTCACATTTTCTTTTCTTGTGAGACGGCAAAAGCCTTATGGGACTTGTTTGCTAAAGGGTGGGAGTTGGACATCCCTATTTGTGCTAACGTTTTCGAATGGTACGCTTGGCTTGATTCGTTGGAGGTCTCTCCAAAGGTGCGATCTTTCATTGAAGGGGTAGGGGGACTCTAATGTGGTACATCTGGAGATTTCGTAATCGCTTGGTTTTTTCTTCTTCCCCTCCTAAGAAAGCGTTGCTTTGCGATGCTATCGTTTCTCAATCTTTCTTATGGATTTCATCTAGAAATCCTAAGTTTAAGTTTAGTTGGGTAGGTTGGTTGCAAAACCCTTTATCTTCTGTAGCTTCTATGTAATTTCTTATCCTAGCAATAGCTAGTTTTAATAAAATGCCGCCGTTAAAAAAAAAAAAAAAAAAAAAAAAAAAAAACTCAAGGTAGTTTGACTTTTTTTGGTTCAATCTGACTGACTTTTTAGTTCAAATTGGTATGGACTAATCCATTGTGGGAAACGATGATGGTTGCGCTTAACTTTGACAGTCACCTTATGGAGTAAAAAAAATCTTTGGGGTTGAAGTTTTAGCAAAATCTCATCGAATTTTAACGTTGAAAATTGGTTAATTTGACATCAAAAAGTGAGCAATAATGTATAGGATATACAAGTTCATTTTGTAACAAAAATTTCTGAAAACACACGGAATACTTTTGAACCATAGTCCATACAATTACTAAGTTGATGAGGCAACCGTTGAAGTTGAACTATAGCATATTTTGAATATGATTGGGTACTTACATTCGAAATACATCAAAAAAAAAAAAAGGTAACTGTTTGCACGACTGATATGCATGATATGTCCTGCTCGACCAGGTCACATCAGCGCTTAAACGTGTTGGCAAAAAAAAACACCAGGTTGACGTGACCCGGTCGCGCAAGTCATTTTGTTTATTTTGTTATATCTGATGAAAATAAGTTAAGTTTATGATGATGGTATGTTGTTATTACTCGGAGCTTAAGATATTTTATGGGATATATGAAACTTGCATGTTTCTTTTTCACTTACAGTAAAACTTCTATAAATTAATACTCGATAAACTAATAACTTCAATAAACTTAATAATCTGTTTTGTCCCAACTTTGGACCGGTACAAATTTGAACCCTAATCGATAAAATAATAAGATAATAACTTTTTTGAAACCCTAGTGTATATATATTGGTCCTAACGAAATTATAAATTAATAATTACTACAAAAATTTCATATATATAAATAAATATCATACGTAATTGAAACTTGTAAAAATTCAATTAATTCAATTAAGGTCATACGTAATTGGAGCTTGTCCTTACGAAACTAACTTTTTACTTATTCAAAAACAATGAACATAACAAATTCAATTAATTTGTGAATGTGAATTTATAAAATGTTAATTGTAACTTTTTTTTCTAATTTATTTTTTTTTACCTCTAACTAGTATACATTGTAAATAGTATATTGGAATTAGAAATTTAAAAGTTATACGTAAAACATTTTTAAATTAATAAATTATTAATATATCAATATAATAATATCTGACTAAATTATTACTAGTAATATATCTCGGTACGAACATTATTAATTTATATAGATTATACTGTAATAAGTGGGCCAAACATTTCTTTCCTTTTATTGAGAGGTCTACAAAAACTTCTCTCATTTAAAAATCTAAAATAGATATGTCTCTAAACCATATAATTTAATAAACAAATACTCCCTCCGTTCTAAAATTATTGTCACCAGACAAAAAACACATTCATTTAGAAAAATGTCACTATCACTACTTTTTCTCTCTTACTTTTTTGCCAAATGACAAGTTTACTCTTAACCAATTAATTAACACTCCGTCTCAATTTATTTGTCCATATTTCCTTTTATGGATGTCTCAAATTAATTGTCCACTTTCCTATTTAGTAAAAAATAGAGAATCTAGTGGAGGAATATTCCATTTTAGTGGTTGAAAATTAAAGTGGCCCCACTTTTATTAAACTTTGTGTTTTCTCTCTCCTGACAAATAAATTGAGACGGAGGGAGTCTTAACCAATTAATTAACACTTCTTTAAAGTTTGTAATATTAATTTCAACCAAGGGTAATATAGTAACTTTACCAAATTTTACTACCTATTCACTTTCTATTTATGATATGTGACAATAATTTTGGGACAAACTGATGACAATAATTTTGGGACAGACTGAAAAAGAAAATATGACAATTTTATTGGGACGGAGGGAGTACTATTTTTAGTAAAATGAACCATGTGGTAAAAAGAAGCTATGATTTTGAAAGGTAAATCAGATATCTGATGTGATGTTTATGTAAGATATTGATTTTATAATGTAGCAATGACTCATTATGTTGTTTTGAGATTTATTATTTTTCACAATTATATCATTTTTTAATCCTGTTTACGTTTGTTGTAAAATTGGATACTGTAATTTGTTATTCATTAATAAAGCTCTGTTTTGATTAATTTGGTAAAGCCCACTTGCCAATGATATTTGCTGATTATATAAGAGTAAAATACGGGCTTAAACTTTATTTGTTGGAAAAATGTTGGTTTAATGAGGTTAATTTGGATAACATAATCCAAATAAGCCTAAATTAAATGATTAAATAGTCTTGCAGACATGGGAATTACTATATATATAATAGAGCGGTACGACGCACTTGATGTCGTTTTGGACTATGGCTGTTTTGGTGCATCCCAACTGGGTTATCCGGCCCGTGTGTTTGGCCCGTTTCTTTTTTTTTTATTCAACCGCCTCTTTCGATATTCTTATATCTGGGCACGTGTAGTTGTGTGTGTGTGGAAGTGCACCGCTTATCTCTTCGTACCCATCTTTTTCCTCGGTATATGTGCAAACCCTAGATCAAAGGTATGTTTCGTCGTTTTTTTGTTTATGTTATATGTGTTGTTTTGCTATACGTGTCTGTTTATTGATGTTTTGTTCATGTTTGTGTTTTGGTCTTTTGTTGTCTGTAGTTGTGTGCGCTTGCGGTATCCTTGCAAACCTTAGATCGAAGGTATGTTTTCTTAGTTTGTTGCTTTTCCCGTTTAACGACTGCGGGTTGATTCAATCTTTGGAGTTTTTATCTTTGTATGATGCGAACCTTTTGTCTGATTTTGCCTCTTCTGATTGTTAGTATTTTGTTATTGTTGTTAATGAAATCATGTTTATTTAAACGAAGTAGAACGAAGGCGCGTGTAACAACCCTTTTTTTTCTCTAAAACACAGATACGTGTAACGAACCGGACCGTTAATCATGACAACAACTAATAAAGGGAAACGTATTTTCACAGGGTCTGATGAAGAGGAGTGGGTAAAAGTGTTAGGTAATTGTACACTCTCTGATTTAGTTCTTGAGTGATTTGGCGATGAACCGATTAGTGAGTATGGTTCGTATAGGAATATACCTAATGAGTTGAGAGGAAGGATTCTGATTTGGTTGAGGAAGCACGACTTCTATTATGAAGAGCTTTTAGGTGTTTCCGAGGATAATGAAGAGGATGCGGGTACTGGGTTACCGGAGTTTGATGCTTTTTAAACATTTAAAGGAGAGGAAGGAGACCAACTAAAAGAAGGAAAGAAAGGAAAGGGCCGATGCGGAAAGTAGTGGGTGTAACTTCTAAGTAACTGTCTGTTTAGATGACATGTCAGAAACCTGTGTTTTGTTTCTGTTTAGATTTTTTTTCTGTGTTTGTTGCTAATGTTTAGTTTAGTCGTCGCCCTGGATGTTGGGTTTTTTTTTCGGCCTCATTTTGTACTGAACACTGTTTTTTTTTCCTACAAGATCTACGTTTAGTTGATTCGTGTGATTACTGCTGTTGTTTATATGATATGCATGCTATGTGTTGATAGTAAGAATAGATCATTTTTTTTCTTATTAAATCGGATGTATGTTGCAGGTGCACTCACTGCAGAAAAGTGACGCTTAAATGCGTCTGTGAACATGTACCTCTGTTAATGACGGGATTCGTGTCGTCTTAGACACTACGGGTGGAAGTCTGAAGGTAGTGGCAGGGCACCAACCGGAAGGCATGGTATAAACCATAACCAACCAACCAGATTTGTTTTGCAGCCACTGTTGGCCTCAGTGGTTCGGTTGTATCGATTGCGGGTGATTGTTTATGTTTCCGATTGCTAAGGCAATGATGGTAGTTTTGTGCACTTATATCTTTTCGACACGCGTTTGTTGGCTAGGCAACTATAGTTGTGGTTGCAGCCATGGCGTGCAGTTACTGTCGATTACACACGTACGTATCTGAGCCTTATGTAGTATTTATCAGTGCTGTGCGCCGTAGTTTTTCCCTGTCATGTGTCGTCCGGTTTTCTCCTGGCGCAGTGTTGCATATTTCGACAGCAACTATATACATAATAGAGCGTCGGAAAACACATTTCTGTCTTAGGTAAGGCCGGTTGTGGTTTTTTGTTGCATATGTTTATATGTATCCTTTGTTCTTTGGTTGTTTTTTTATGTTTTCCTGACGTTTGTGTTTCAATATCAGGAATTCCTTGGTGTTGGGTTGGTTTCTGATGTGTTGATAAACTTTCTTAATTCATTCGTTCTGTTTACGATTCAGGTATTTGGTATTAATGTTGTCATTGGCGTTGGCTCTAAGGCGGTGATGACAACATTGTACAGTGGTATTTCTTTCGACGCGTGGCATTTGGCGGGGTAACTGGGTTGGTGGTTGCAGTCGTGCCATGCATTTAATGTCGATTATATATGTACATGTCTGAGCCTCATTTTTAGTGGTCTGCTGTATAAAGGCCATCATCAGAAGTATGTGGACATCAGCGTATTCACTTGGCGGTTGTTGTATGTGTTGCTATGAACGTCAAATATGACGCACCTGCTGTTGTTTTGGACTATGGCTTTTTTGGTGCAGCCTGCGTGCATTCTCTGGCCCGTGTTTTTAGCGCGTTTCTTTCTTTTCTTTTTTTTTTCTTATTGTTGCTCCTTCTTATAGCTACTGACGTGCAAATGTTATGTGCAACAAAAGTGGTAAGACATTGAGGTGCGTCGTTTTAGACGCTCTATTATATATATAATTATGGGCTATGATGAAGTTGTGGGTCAGATTGAAGCAGTTAATCTCCGTGCCTTAGCAGGCCGAACTATTAGGTTTGGAGCTAAGCCGGGTGTATTTACTCTACGTGATTGCTAAGCGATGTGACGCAGATCATATCGGTCACTGAAGGTGTCAGATGTAGGTTGCCACAGCAATGACTGGATGGTATGGTAGCATAATTGCTATTATGCAACCGTCTTAGTTTGTAGGCATGCCAGAGTTCTCAACTTCCTGGACATCTTCGAACCACAAATCTAAGCCTCATCATATATTATATTGTTTTTTGGGCCTCTAGCTTTTATGTTGATTGTTTCAGTTGCCTCATAAGATTTGCATGTATAAAAGGTTCGTTTTTTTCTTATTCTATGTTCACTTTTGGACGATACACAATTATTTGTTTCTGATAGGCATATATTTTTGTGTTTTTGCATGGTCCAACTGCCGGCGTCTCCTTTTCGCTTTTGGGTAGTATCAGGGAAACAATGTTTTGTCGCAAAGACTGCGCATACAAATTTTCAATGGATTACTGCCGTACAGGTACCCTGCCCATCTCCGAACACTGACATTCTTTTAGGTCTTTTTTTCGGTTTTGTTGATTCGTGTTTAATTACATAGGAAATTCGTATGCCACCTCGGCGATATAAAAGGTTTTGTGTCTTCGCGTGTTCCAAATGGCGTTCGTTGGTTTTCGCTTTTCAGCATGACGAACGGAATAGCATTTTTCGCCAATGATCTGACATAAGAAACTTGAAAGGGCTACTGTTCTACAGGTATCTCCTACCTTTTTCTTTTTCGAGTCTCTCTGTCCATATGCATATCATTGTATATATGTTTTGTATTTTCCTATAAAACCAGCAGTTACAATTGTCGAGTCTATGTCTGTCTTTCAAAATATGTGTCACATTACACGGTGGATGAACATGGGATTTCATAGCCGGGATTCAAATGACAAAAGGAACTATACAGAGGCCTACAAAGGCTAATTATGTTGCATTTTCAGTCCTGTTCTTTTTTTTAAAGGTTCAGTTGTTAGGCCATACCTACGTAACGACGTATCGGAGTTCTATTGCTTAGATAGATTCGGTTCCCTGAAAGTGATTGTTCCTGAGCAAGGGAACTGATTTTAGGGAAATTGGTCAGTTTAAACAATTGGACTCATATTTATATATATATATATATATATATATACATATATATATATATATATATATATATATATATAAATTTTTTTTGGTGCATATCTTTGTTATTAATTCTTCTACTGAAAGGTTTAATGTAATTGCTTCCACATGTGAACTGTGTGGATATGTGCTTTTTTATATACGTACATATATCTATATATGTATGTATCTGAAGAAAGATGCGAAACCGAAGAGAATGTTGTGGCGAATGATTTGAGGCAAATCACTTCCTCGCAATGTCCTGTCCCGTTTCCTATCTTTTGTTCATAATTGAGCCATACTGTCGATTTGTACCTTTTATAATTTTTTTTATCACGCACATTAGGCTTTTTGTTATCTCCTCTACCATCTTTTAATGCAAATAATTTATTGCATGCCTTTGCCACGTCACTGATGAACAATGGAATAAAATACTTAAAGATCAGTGACAAATGGAATAGGACAGTGTCGCAGGTGATTTGGTGAAAATTAATTTGTGGCACCATCCTATTTCATTTGCCACTGATTTTTCAGGATTGAACGATGTTGTTCACCAGGAGGTACTGCGGAAGTACGTTTTTGTTATATTCGGTAATTGCAACAAACTTCTTTTAATCGATTAATTTAGTAAATGATAGTAAGTTTTTTTTCGCATGTTTGTACCTGCAGTTTCATAAAAGCTCCCGCTCATCAATATGATACAATTCTAAAAGATAGATGAAAAACAAAAGAAAATGCTGCGATAAGTGATTTGGTGCAAATTACTTCTTCGCACCATCCTCTTTTGTTTCCCATCTATCTTTTTTGAGTTGAGTCGTATTGTTGACCAGGGAATTTTGTGGGAGGAACATTTCACTTGGTAGATTTACAGGTTTATGGTCTTTTAATCCTATGTTAGAAGTCTTATTTAGTATTGGTCGGATCCGGACGGGTTAACTTGCAAAATACTTTTTGTCCATTAATATATAAGTAATTAGATAATAATATTACTATTACATTAAGGACTTCTTTGTGGTCATTGCGTCACTTATTAAACAACGTTTGCGACGGACAAGCCTCACTGTGTTTGCCATATTAATTCTTTTATGCTAGGTTTATCATCTGAAATATATGATTTAAACATGTAGAAACCCTTTAGATGTTCGAGGGAATATGAGCACTATGGAGGTAAGAATTCTGAACTATATTAGTCTACAACTTCTTAAATATTTCTTATTTAGCACTTGCATATTTTATTTTACAAATGTTAGAATCCATCAGTAACTTAATGTCATCACCAACCCAATATGATGAGCAACCCAATGTGATCGGGAACCCAGGTCATCAACAACCCACTGCAAGCTCTTTTTTATGTTAATTATAGTTTTTGTTTTAGCTTAATAAACTAACAGTAGTGTTATGGATAAAATCACTGCTGCTTGCTAATTTCACTTGGGCTATGTTGCAGGCATTAGAGGATTGCCTTTTCGGGAACAAGCAACTTTTTTTTTGGGTTCGACAGCTAATTTTTGGGGTTTAAAGATTATTGTGTAGGTTTTTTTTGCCAACCTTTATTCTATCTCTGATACGTATAATCGATATACCGCACAATGATTATTAGCCCATATGCAACTGTCATTACTCGAAAAGGTAGCATATGCAACTGTCATTGCAACCATGGATTATTAGCCCATAATATTGTTTCCTAAGTTCGCGTAGACACATTCTTAGATTCTAATATCTTTTTTGATGAACTTGCAGAGGACTCCATAAAATGGGACTGCGCACAATGGAGAAACAAGGGTGGCTACACCTGTAAGTATAGCTAATATGCTTCGATACACTCCATAAGATAAGTTATAATGCGCATTTTTACTATGGGAAAGGTTATGTGGTATTTACTTAATTTAAATGATACTGCAGCGTGGATCCAATGTGAAGGCAGTGGATCTTACCGACCAAACAACATTGCACTGGAGTGCTTTTAGGGGAGTCATTCAAGTTGCATATATTTTGCTTGAAAAAGGCGCTTAGGTTCGTATGTAACCTATTTCAAGCGCACAGCTGTATTTCACGCATCCCTGCATTGGTCGGCAAGAACATTGTTCTTTTATTTTCTCCTTTTTAAACCAACTACTGCAACTACACGCCATAAACTTTTAATATTGGCAACCGACAAAAAAATTGCCCTCTGCATTGCAGGCCGTGTTTTTGCAGACCATCCATAGCATGATCGTCGACACTGTCACCGAAAATCTGAAGCCTGAAGCGCATAGTATAAACCATAAGGGGTAACGACTTGAGCAACAGGATCTGTTTTGCAATCACTGTTAACCTCGGTTGTTTCTGTGCTAGGAGCGATGTCGTGCAGTTAGTGCTTATGTGGTCTTTATAAGTGCTGTGCGACGAACTTCAGTTGCTGCCATGTAAGTGTTGGATATTTGGAAAGCGACTACATACATAATAGAGCGTCGGAAAAGATGTTTGTGTCTTAAATAAAGTCGATTGATAATAGAGCGTCGGGAAAGACGTTTGTGTCTTAGGTAAAGTCGATCGTGGTTCTTTGTTGCTTATGTAAAATTGTCCTGTGGATCGCTGGAATAAATGAATGTGTCTTTACTTCTTTTGGAGCCTCGAACAGTAGTCGGTAATAATACGATAATAAGTTTCATTATACTTTATACCTAATAAAAGTTTAATACTTTGTGAAGAATAAAAATTTGCAGCACATAATCGTTCAAATCTTTATATTCTGTTAATGTTACCTTATACATTGTGAAGGCTAAAGACAAATAACCTTCGGCGTATAATTTCCCACATCGTGTACAAATACGATGAAAAAAATGCCGCCCCGCCGCAACGCGGCGGCTCGCGGCAATCCTTGTTATTTAAACATAAAATTTATCGTGATTTCTGTGCCCGTGAATGGCAGCGGTCCGCCGCGTTGCGGGCGGGCCTGTTTTTTGGCGAAGGTGATTTTGCATAAATAAAGTAGAATATTTAGGCGTTACACGGATATAAGAATTCATTTTTGTAGGACTAACCTTTTAAACTACCAGGTTGTTCCTGGAGACCAGCAGGTTCTTTTTTTTCTTAGACGTCGGTTGTAGTGTTGGCGCGTACGCGTACCGACCCATCCAGCAGCTGGTCGTTACCTTCAACAACAACCAACAAAAGGGAATTAATGCACCCTTCGTATCAGGTAAAATAACACCGCTAGAAAGAGAAAAGTGGGCTCAGATTTATTCGTGCACTGGTACACTCGTGAAGGTTGCTGAGGCGAGTGTTTATTGCACTCTGCCATCCGTCCACATAGTGCAGCAATACATCATATTCGAACAGTCATCACAGCCAAGTAAAACGCAACATACTGGAACCTAAGTTCCTGTGCATACAAAATGACGAAGAACACCGTTGAGAATAAGGAATCAAACTTCCAAGCCAAGATACATACCAAAATACTAAGCCAAGATACATAGCAACATACTGGAACCTAAGTTCCTGTGCATACATGTTTAATATAAACTATAATGAATCAATATTTTTAACCAATAAAAAAGAATGGAGTAGTTAGTAAGTGGGGTGGGGGTATTAGGCCAAAAGAAATGGATCTGGGCCATAATTCCCGGGCCTTAACTGTTCCCACACATGTTTTTTCTTCTTTATTAGGTCGAAAGAAATGGATCTGTTCTTTTTCGTATAAGCAAAGTTCAATATGTACTTACATTGCAGGGTTCTGTTACTGCAACAGAGCTTTGACGACTTTCATTAGATGAAGGGCCTGCAGCTTGGGCCGTGGAGGTATATGTAACACATTCAGGTATAACTCTGCTGCAGCCGTTATTGACCATAAAAATGTCCTCACCATCTGCAACGAATATAAATGATCCAGTTATTAACCTTGAATTTGGTGCTCATCAGTTTCCAGCACAGTCAACCGTATTGTTCTATAAACAACATCTAAATCAGTAACTCACCTATCTCAGGCCACAAAAAGACTATGGGTATCAGTTGGTTCACCTCTCCTCGCTCAAGAACAGTTGCAATTCAAATTCATTTCGCTCATAAGTCCTTGTAGCAGCTTTAAGTCCAGTCTTCCTGTCAATTTCCCATCATTTAAAAAAATCAGCAGTCAAAGACCAATTCTTATTGCTTATAGTTAAAAAAACCAAGTTAATCATTATTAAACAAATTCAAAGTGTAATTACATAAGATACTGAGCAAAATTTTGTACGTATGCTGTTTGGACAAAAACAGTAAACTACGGAGATTCTGTTATTCTTACTTGACAGTAACGACAAACCCAAGAATGACCCATTTTTTACGGGACTTGAACCCACAACCATTTTATCCATTTAAAATGATGCAGCGGGAAACCTTGGTTTTCAATAGGCGTGACCTATGTGTACCTGCCAAGTAGGAGTGTGATGTTATTGGGCAGAGCTCGTTGCCATTTGTCAGTTTTCTTAGTGCCAAATCCTCGGATTTTGTAGCAAGAATCGACCTGAAGTTTTGCACCAAACCACATCTTCCTCAATTAGGATATGTTTCCCTTTGTACCTGATCCGATGTTCAACGTTCTCCTGCACTGTTTCAGCCGCACCAGCCATTGCACTAAGTGAACCTGATTCACCTTTGTCAGGCATGTGTCTACAAAAGTAGTGAAACATGTGTGGCAAATTAGTGTTTCTGTACATACCTGCTACATCACGAAGAAAACCACTATACAGAATGTAGTAAACCATCTTCATATCGCCAGCATCCGCTTCAGGCTTTCCTTTTCCGCCATCTGCAGTAAGATATGGAAATCATTGGATTCGCATCCAAACACATTTTGAAATATAAAATCAAAGAGTTTGGTACTAATTCTGACCTGATCACAAATTGTCAAGATCATCAGGCACCATCTCAAAGCTTACAGATTTCCTGTTTGTATTCGGGGTCTACTCCTCAAGTGTTCTAAACTTTTCTTGGAGGGTTTTAATGTACTCAACTGCATATACAATCCATATGAAATAAGCGATTACCGTTATTAGTAATAATAGTGCCGCTAAAATGAAAGGGACGTGAAATAATTAAAAAATGAAATAACTAACCATTTATGAGGCGTCGAATATGTAACGCTTTCTTATCGGGAGGAACATAGCTATTCTTTGTCGTATTTCTTTTGTCATAGTCAATAGAAATTATCTGCATATGAGCATAAACATTTAGCATCAACCTCAACTAATATCAAAGTAAATAGGCTAAAGAGCAATCATTCGAGGTTAAGAAATTGAACCTGTGATAAGTACAATTATCTGCATATGAGTTACACATGTATGTTTGACTGAGGGTTTCGGCGTTGAGCATCTGGTGGTGTGACCTGCTGCACCGATAAGCAAGCCATTTTCCGTAACCTAGAAGCGTGAAATAACAAATAAGCAGTTATTTTAAAAAGGTGAAACCTAACAAAATAGCACAATAATTTCTATGTTGTATCGATTATACTAACATACAACGAAAATTATGAATGAAAGTCTCTTACGTGCATAAAAGTGGCGTGACTTGTAGAATTCCTAGCCTTAATAATAACCTGCATATAGAAATGGCGAAACTGAAATCAATGAACAACATGTAACCAATATAAAGAAATAAAAAAATGGCAATAAAGCAAAATGGGAAGCTAACCGTTGGTTGATACTTTCGCATCAGGTATGGCAACCATCATTGCTGATAATGGTAGAAGTACACACGCGTAATGGTAACAAATAAGGGTCAGATAAATGCATCAACACAAAAGCTGGAAAATTATCATCATCGCCTATAAAAACAGAAATGTTTGGTCCGATTTATTCGTGGCCTGGTGCACGCGTAAAGGTTTTTGAGGCGAGTGTTTCTTGCACTTTGCCATCCGTACACACAATGCAGCAAGATATCATGCTTGAGCAATCATCACAGCAAAAAAATTAGGCTCAGATTGGAATACACACATGCACTCGTAGCCGGCAAACTACATTGGCTGCAACCCACAGGTCGCCTCGCCAAGGTACCGACTTCTGGAAGGAACATGTTTCAGTTATACAACTGCAATCATCCATCATCATTGCCATTTTTTTTATATATGGAAACGCAGACAGTAATTTATCATCCTCGTTTATCACCCGCCATGGCTGCAATCACATTCTCGGTGTGACTGCCTAGCCAAGATACGGGTGGCAAACCACGGATGAGCAGCTGCCTCGCCGTGACGGTGAAGTACCGGCAACGGCTGTAACCACAACACAAAGAGACGCAAAACAGCGTCGTTCACGTTGTCAATTAATCATATATCAATGGTAACTGTGATCACAGCTTATACACAGCTTATGATAACAGTTTATAATCATATTTGTGACGACGTTTTATAGCGCCATATAAAAATAGCATCCCACATCAAGCAGTTGCCATGGCTGAAAAAAAGAAATTTGCATAGTAACAACTACATGGCATCCTGTTATTGCCAGGCCAAGCTACGGGTCGAATCATTGATGACCAACTTCATTTTATTCAGAAAATAACAACTAATCATCACAGGTGACTACTACATTATATATTTAAAAATTGATAGAGATAATAGTTGGCAGAACACCCAACTAATCATCACGACGCCGTTTTCCCCACAAAGAAAACGGCACCATTTCCCCCTGGACCATTTCTGGGTAAATTTACCCCATAGCGCTTGATAGTACTGGACCATTTGTACCATTTTTTCGCTACAAACTTACCTGGACCTCTAACATGTTCTCTACACCCGAAAAATCATTGTACCCAAAAGGCCAAATTACACCTGCACAAAACAAAAGAAAAAAAAATAAGTATTCAACAGTTGCGAGAAGCGGACAATGATATTACTCTGAATTAGTAGATTTACAATTGCATTTAACTGCCTATTTGCTCATTTGGACTTTGATGCACCATTAAAAACTAAAGCATGTAATCAAAATTACCGTGGCCACTTCCTGATCAGCGCATGAAAATCCCAAACACTACAAAAGCGCTTACCTGTAGCACCAAAACACAATAACCATGACTAACTGAAGTAAATCCAACTTTAGTGAGCCATTTTTCCTCACATAAATTATGTATGTGTTCAGTGTTCACCATGAAAAAAAGTATCTACAGGGCAAAGACGCGTGGGTTTCTTTATAAACTTGGAGTGCACAGTCCATTTCAGTCCATTTCAACACCTGGTGCAGTCCCCAGTTTAGCACCCAAACGCACCCGTCTTAGCCCTCATTTATGCCCGTAATCCCACGCCAATTTCAGTCCTTAAATTGAACCATGTTAACCCCCATTTCAACCACCAAAGACACCCAATTTAGCCCCATTTCATCACCTATACACGCAAGTACCATATTTTGGTTCCAGCTTCTACAAATGTGACTGTGTATGTACGTGTGATATTGGAGCCCAACACCTTTGCAATATTTAAGCAAGAGAATAAATTCAAACCTGAGACCAGTATGAAACGCAAGTTGTGCAGGCGCAATGGGTCACACGCGATTCAGATATTGCAACAACAATTTCAGTGACGAACCGCTCCCCTATAGTTTAGAATGAACAATAAGAACAGATTAGCAATCCGAGACACAGTCTCCATCTTTCCGCATACCTACAATGTATCAAGTATTTTACACTTTGAGAACACTCTGGTTATGCGGCCTGAGATAAACTTCCAAAAATCAGATGTAATATATATTATAGAACCAAATATCCGTTTTACCGTGAGATTAACTTCCAAAAACGTCTGTATAACAATAGGTGCACCAAAGCTGAGCACTTTTGGTCCGGTTGTACATCCTTCAAAGAGCAAAAAAAAAAAAAAAAAAAAAAAAAGTGTGCATACATGTTACAACATATGTAAAGAAAACTAAGGGGATGATACACTACAAAAGAAATAGTTTCCAATACGAATACCTCAATTGCAGTCTGCAAAGTCGGCAGCAGTTGTGACCGCTTCCAAGAGAGTATCAGGCATAGGAACACTGAAACCTCGATCATCCTTTAGGTGATCCACTTTCGGTCAAACTTCAAGTGTACCAATTGTGCCTGCAAAACATCATTAACAGTGGTTTAACACAATCGTAAGGTTTGACATGCAAATGTGGTGGTCTGTTATTATTTTTCAGAATGTTCCTAAAAGAATGCTTGATCACCACCCATTTTTTCACATGTACTGAAAAGTATAAAGGTCAAAAAGTTATTTGTAACTCTACCAGTGCAGCCATTGCATGTGCATTCGACCACTGGTATCAAAAACATTCTTTGCCAATAGCTACATTAAACGTCGTGATGCACTCTGCAAATACCTTGACAACAATGGCATGCGTCGCAGAAAAAATGTTCTCGCGTTGATCATTCAAACATAAACAGTTAGGCTCAGATTAGTAATGCGGACAGGGTCATAGAAACATCTGAATTTCACCATGGCTGCAAATAGACTCGGTTGCATAGTAACCGTTATACCATGCCGGTCGGCCATTGCCGTACCAGGTTACACTCAAGTTTTGAATGACCCATATCATTTCTGTTAAAATGATAACAATCATCATAGCCCGTTAACCATCATCATTGCCTTTTAATGCCATCAAAACGGCCTGCACGCATGCTGTTGCACCCGCCATGGCTGCAACCTTGGGAGGTTACCCTGCCAATATGTGGATGTTGTCGACTATTACACAATACGAATAGCCAAATAGACAAATGTAACAATGAAAGGCTCAGATATGTATTCTGTCATTCATGCTGAATGCTCCCGCCATGGCTGCACCCAGATAGAATTTCTGGTTACCCTGCCAAGACGCGGGTATGCGCTAGGCTTACGCATAGAAGAGCTAAGAAGCAGAACTATCATCATCGCCACAGATTGTTCCAAAGTCAGCCAGGAAAAAGCGGATACAACCGCCATGACTGCAACCGGAATAGGCTGCCTTGCCAATATGCGGCTTATCTCGCATTATAAGTTTATATTAAAGTAGCTGACCGTGACGTCGTTTTGCCCTGGCATTTTCCAGCCAAAATAACTATCATCATCGCCACAGATTGTTCCAAAGTCAGCCAGTAAAAAGCGGACACAACCGCCATGGCTGCAACCAGAATAGGCTGCGTTGCCAACATGCGGCTTATCTCGCATTTACACAGATGTGTTAAAACTCATGATAGGCCCAAGATTATTATCAACACATTAATTATTTTTTTCAAACACAAAGCACACTTTTAAAGTGCACTAACCACATATTGGAGCATGTGGCTGCTAACACGAATGATAGCCCCGCCACGGCTGCAAAACCATTATATCAGCAAGCCTTCTAAGGTAGGCTCAGATATGGTAGCAAACGGAAAAAAGCACGTGGACCCGCATGGCTGCAACGCTGAGACGTTGCCATGCCAAGATGCGGGGAATATCACTTTTAACCCGGCTCATCAGACTATCAGAGTATCAATGATCCATTTATTTTGGTCAGCTTATGAAAATCATCACAGGCCGTTATCATCGCCTTGGCAGGTTACATCAGAGTACAGGCTTATATCATTGCCTCCGCATAAAACTGATACAATATATCATTAGGCTCATATTTTTTAATGGAAAATGGTCAAAAAGGTCTGAACTCCGTCATGGTTGCAAAGAAAGTCGGTTGCGTAATAGCAAGTAAGCTATCACGGCATCCGGTCCTTGCCCTGCCAAGTTACGGCTGAAACCTCCACTGACCAATATATTGTTGCCCTGCCAAGATTAGTCCACCCCCCGGTTGCAAACACGTTACCGTGATGCCCTGCCATGATAGGGGAGCATAAGCCTAATCTTTTTATACCTAAATTTGAAGCAACACATAGAGAAACATTCCATTTCAGAAGAGCATAAAACATGGCATCACAAATTGGCTAACAGCCAAGCAAAAGACGCCATATAGTCATGCCACATGCCTGAAGCATGGCTGCAATGAGGACACGTCCGCCATGGCTGCAAACATAGCATGTTGCCTCGCCAAGATACGGACAGCCTCATGTTTTTTCGAAGCCACCAACATTCATCACTGGCTCTTACAATCATTCCACATATAAAGAACCCAAACGGAAAGGACCATAGGAGGCCAACAATTTTGGCGTCAAAAGGCCACACCAAAAGCACTTCATTTTAACCGATGTATAGTATTATGAAAACGGTACACGGACATCCGACGTGGCTGCAAACATAGTGTTTGCCTGGCCAACATGCGGACAATCTTGACTTTAATCAAACCCGTCAAGGCTCATCACTGCCTCTTACAACAAATATAACCATCATTCCACATATAACAAATCAAAGTTCCTGGTAAAGCAAGCATCAGCAAATACAGTCAAGGTTCAGCAAATGCACGCAAGCATCAGTATAACGGGCTGCAACAAATATGTAGAAAACGGATACATCCGCCATGGATGCAACAAATTAAGCAGATAAATAAATAATAGTAACTGAAACTGCTTATTTCACGACAAATTAAGCAGATAAATCGAAGCAGTTTTTTAGGTCACAAATAAGCAAAGAATCACAATTTTCAACAATTCAACCACCTATGCAACTTTATTCAATAAACAAAACCCAATATGAACAAAAACATACCTTTATTTAAGGTTTGGATCAAGTATAAACGGCGGTACCAAATACCCCCAAAATTGAAACCCTAACTGCTGTGTAATCGAGCATGTATCTGTCTGTGTCTGGAAGAGTCGAGAAAGATAACAATTATAAAGCTTAATTGGGTCTCTGGACATGGATATGGGGGCTAACAGATTGGGCTTTAGTAGGCTAAGCGCTTGGGCCGTAATTTTGGCGGGAAAATGGCAGCGCAAAACGACGTCGCGGTCAATCCTTGTTATTTAAACATAAAATTTATCGTGATTTCTGTGCCCCCAAATTTCGGAGCCCAATTGCACTGGGCTAGACCATACCCGATATACTCGATTTGGGGCCGTCCTCTCCAACATACTCCTTCTCATGCCCCTCTCTCATTTCTTCTATGTTCCAATGTAAATCCAACCGCGAAAATAATCCGTCCGGCTCACATGCACCCGATCCGACACCAAGCGCATTTATTGCCTCTATAGTGCTTTTGTGAGAGGAGCCACAGTAACTGCTACAGGAAAGTCATATTTATAATTGCTTTATAGTGAGTAAAGTACAGGAAGGGAGTATTTTATTTTGCGTTGCGGTTTTCCAAGTGCAATCTGTGATTTGCTACAGGAAAACCCTTTTTTTAGCCACAAAATTGTTATTTTGTTATGTTATGTTCTAGATCGTTGTGTTAGGTAGGTTATTATTGTGCTTAGCTACATTTGTTATCTCTAAAGAAATTGCCGTCGTTAGTAGGTTTGTGAGATTTATGATGCTGTTGTTAATTTTGTTAATTGGCACAAAAAAAAGAAAAAAAAAGAAACAAGTTAGTTTGTTGTTTTTTTTGGGTTCGTTTACGGATTGGATTAGGTTTGTTCATACTGCTAGGGTTAACTGAATCCATTGTTGGGGTAAGTTAGGTTAATTGTTGCATTGTGTTAAATAAACTAGATTTAGGGCTGTTCGAATTTGGTTCATGGATTTGGATTGTTTGATTGATATTAGTTATATGTTTATGTTAATAATTAATTGTTTTAACAGAAACACAGTTTTTTTGTTCTAAATTTTTTAGGTCCCTTTTTTAGGGTTTGGTTAGATTGAGATCTCAGTATTGAGTTTTTTTTGAGAAATTGGCTAATTTGAAGTTTGAGTATTGAAATTGAGGATTAATTAGCTTAGTGGTTGGTTATGATTTTGTGGTAGGAAAGTTGAATGTTTGGATATATTAGTTAAGTTAGTATTTGATGGGTTTGAATTTGATTGTGTTTAAGTTTGTGGGTTTCGAAATTTAGGGTGTCTACCGCGGTTAGCTGTTGATTATGATTTTCTGGTAGGAAAGTTGGATGATTGGATAAGTGAGCATTTTCAATCATTGTTGTTAACACTTTGGTATTACCTATGCAGGATGAATTAATTTCTGTACAGAAACTTTTTTCATAACACACCGTACGGACGCCTATACCTTGGCGAGGTAGCCACATATCGACTGTGGCTGCAGCCATGGTGTGTGTTCGGTGCTGCTTAAATCTTTCTAGCTTTGTTGTATGTTAATTGGCTGTGATGCGTTTGGCAGCATTGCTTATTGGCAGGGTAGCCTTTTAAGGTTGCAGCCTTTGTGGGTGCATCTGCTGTGTCATTTGTTAGATGGCTATCAGGTTTTTTAATGGATTTTAGGGTGTTGATGAATTGGCTGTGATGAGGTGAAAATGCTTGCATATTGGCTGGGTAACCTGTTAGCATCTATTTATCTATTAAGGCGATGATGAGCATGATCTGCATTATATCTTGGCGTGGTAACCACACATGAATTGTGGTTGCAGCCATGGCAAATCTAGGCCTTATTCGTATCATGGTGAATGTGCTTCTAGGCAAAGTTACAGTTGAGGTAATCCGCACCTTGGCAAGGCAAATTATTTGATTTGCAGCCATGGCGGGTTCACCCTTCTGTTTACTTTCGTTGCTTATAAAGCAGGCTTTTTTTGGTGCCTGTAACCTGATTGATATTTACAATGATGTTGTTATGCCAAACAATATCTACATTCTGATTTGTATTTGAAACTATGGTGTATGCGCTTCTAGGCAAATTTACAGTTGAGGCAATCCGCATCTTGGCAGGGCAAATTATTGGAATTGCAGCCATGGCGGGTTAATCCATCTCTTTAACTATTTCTTCTTCTTTGCCCTAAGGCACTGATGATGAATATTTTCACATGAATGTTCCCGTTGCATAATCTGCTTATGCTGGTATCTTGGCACGGCAATATGACATGAATTAGAATTGTAGCCATGGCCGGTATATTTGGTCGGTTTTTACATCTACAAATCTGAGCCTTATATATATTAGATAAAATGGTTATACATCTTTGAGAAAACATTTATAAACGGATGGGTACCGAAACACTTTTTTAGGATTTGGGCTTTCAAAACCTGGAAAGGTTTTAGAAAAAAAAGAAGGTTGTCGGATATAATGAATAGCATGAGCTGGGTACCAAATGAATATTTTACGGTTTGGCCTTTACAAGCCCAGAATGTACCCGAAGCTTGGGCTATAAACCTCCCACTCTTTTGCGGGCATAGCATGCCATTAAAGTAATAACTTTCGACGAGTTTGGTTTGTCGCCAAAAATGGTTGTCTTCAGTATTTGATCACTAAAAAGGATGCCTGGTACAGGTGATTATTGTGTGGTTAGTATTTTTTTAGCGGTTGAATACTGATCACTACTTATGGCGTCATACCCCAGTGGCGGCAGCATACATTATTATGGGAAATGTGGTATTTATATAATACCATTATGGCAGCATTAAAACTGTGTCGTTTTGTTTCTGGTATTATTTTGGGCTGATATTGGCATGTTTGTGTTTCGCCAGTTTAACTACCAACACATACATACAGGCAACGATGATATCTATCCGTGTTTATAAATTTTGTGGTCGCCATTTAGCGAGACTCGTATCTTGGCGGGGCGATGTTACCTAACTAGTAGTTGCAGCCATGGCTGGTATTCACTATTGCTGCTATACTTGCATACCTTGTGTATTTGAACATGGTAATTTAGCGACGTCGGTATCTTGGCGGTCCAGCCTTACCCAATTGGTGGTTGCAGCTATGACCGACCTTTGACTTTTTGAGCCATTACGTGATGATCATCCTATTTCGGTACAGACCTGAGCGTTCGTATGTATGTGTCACGGGCGCCTGTCATTTATGAGCAGTAACCAGATTAAAACAATCCACTGACGCATTATCCTACCAAACAATGAAGCATTCTCAGAACACCTTTGCTTCGCGTACTGTTTGTGGTTTATGTGTTCTGTTCCAGCTATGTGTATTTTGGCTAGGAAAATCACTGTATTGACATCCATGGCGTGTTATCCTTCTTTTTCCCTCCGGTTGGCTTCATGTGTGTCATCAGCCAACGGAGGTTAATGCCCGTGTTTTGCCATAACATTGTCTCGTAAATGGTGCTAGCAGCCATGTTGGGTTACCATTCGTCCACTGTTAGTGTGGGCGTCGTCTGTTGAAAAGCAACAACCATCTTTAAGGCTGAAAACCCAAAAAGGACCCAAAGTGTGGCTTTAACCAATTCTGATTATTGTTATGTGTATATAATATGATCCATTTTTTGACTTTTTGAGGCAATGATGAAATCCCTGCGTAATACCTCTTCAATAAGCGTGTCTGTTGCATACAAGTATCTTGGTAGGGTAACCATGGCCGGTACGTGGATGCAGCCATGCCGTGTGTGCCTGGTCGCTTAAAGAGTTGCAGGCCTGAGCCTCATTTGTAATTACAAACTCCTTTTTCATATCAAAAGAACAAAAAGGCTGAATGGTTATGAGCCTGTGGAACCACTGCAACCATGTAATATTTGTTGTTTCTTCTTACCGATGTTTCCACACTTATTTTTATGTTTCATGGCTATAGTTATTTGGATATGACAGCCTACCTTTGGGCTGCATCGGCGTGTCTGTCACTGTTGATTATGGTATATGATCCACAAATTTACTTATTGACTCATCGGTTTAAATTCGGTTCTCCGGTTTTTCACTACCGTATTCTTGCTAGATTGTAATAGGAACTAACCTGTAATAGCTATATAAGATCGTGTGCCAATATTGGAAAATAAAGAAAACGGTGCACTTTAAAGTGTAAAGCTTCCAGTCAAACATATTCTTTTTTTTTTAGTAGATTTTTCCCATTTTTAAATTTTTGTTTATCAACTATACTTTTTACTTTAAAGTCCACCGCGTTCTTCATTTGTTAATATTGACATACGATGTTCAACATAGTTATCCATTCTAAGCTTCCCCTCG
Organism: Artemisia tridentata subsp. tridentata; assembly: GCA_021014915.2. Lineage (NCBI taxonomy): Eukaryota > Viridiplantae > Streptophyta > Magnoliopsida > Asterales > Asteraceae > Artemisia > Artemisia tridentata. Next base: position 264,432,594 of record CP139508.1, read on the forward strand.
AATTCCTTTTGTTATTTCAACAATCTAGCAATTCACTTGGTGCATGCCTTTGCGCAAAGGCTATTGAAAAGGCAAAAGGAATTGGAGGAGGACCTTAGAAGGGTTAACTATGTTGCTTTTTATCTATTAAGGTTATTTAAAAAGTACATAACAACATTTTTGTCTTCCATGATGTTATGGCAAAAAAACTTTTGGTTACCTAAACAACTAGCTTTATATACTCCCTCCGTCCCTAATTAAATGTCCACTTTGATTTTTTGCGGTCTTTCTTGTTCAACTTTGACCTTAAATATTTTCGTTTGTGTTATATAATACTTGATGCAAAATATATGAATGAATTAGGTTTTATATGTATTTTCATTAGTATAATTTTCATCAATTATCATACAACACAAACAAAATTATTTAAAGTCAAAGTTGAACAAGAAAGACTATAAAAATTCAAAGTGGACATTTATTTAGGGACAGAGGGAGTATGTATTATTTACCGCGGAAGGTGAAACCGATGCGTATCTTGGCAGGGCAGCACAACTTCGTGTTCGCAGCCATGGCGAATCGCCTACCTTTTACATTGTGTTCTTTGAGGCAATGATGATTCTTTCTGCACATTAACTCTTCCATGAGTGTGACTTACAAATTCCCTTATCTTGACAGGGTGACCACGAATATTACATGGTTGCAGCCATGGCGAGTGTGTAGAGTTGCCCATGGAAAGGCAGATCTGAGCCTCATTTTTACATCCCCATTAAGATACACTCTTGGCCCGACTATACTCACGCCTAAAGGTAATCCAAATGATCCACAAATTTACTTTAATAGTTTACCTTTATGCATTTAAATTACCACTTGAATTAACAGATGAATCAATGTGCAACATAGAAAAAAAATATGGGTATCGGCAAATTGGTTAGTAAAACTTATTTGATGAAACCGATATAACATTTTTTTTTAATGTTACACATTGATTCATCGGTCATGCTAAATTGTATTAGGAACTAAGTTGTAATAGACATATAACATCGTATACCAATATTGACAAATAAAGAACTCAGTGTACCTTAAAGTGCAAAGATTCCGGTCAAAGACATTTTGTATTAAATTAAATTTTTTCTGATTTAAAAATTATGTTTATCAACTAGACTCTTTCTACTTTAAAGTCCACCGCTTTCTTCATTTGTAAATATTGACATACGATGTTCAAAATAGTTACCCATTCTGAGTTCCCACATAGTTCCTTTTGTTATTTCAACAATCTAGCAATTCACCTGGTGCAGGCCTTTGCACAAAGGATGTTGAAAAGGCAAAAGGTATTGTAGGGGACCTCAGAAGGGTTAACTATGTTGCTTTTTGCCTATTTCAATTATTTATAAAATACATAATGCTAAAATGTATTTGGTTACCTAAACAATTAACTTTATATATGTATTATTTACCCACATTACTTTGTAGGTAGATGGTTTAACCTCATAACTCAGATTGGAATATAAAAAAAGAGCTATAACATTACTAAAGTCCTTTTTCTGAATTCCAACGTGATTTATGAGCTTAAACCATCCATCTACGAAATAATGTGTGTAATAATCCATTTTCTTTTTTTCTTTTTAAAATTAAATACCTTGACTGGTGTACATTTTTAGAGCATCCAAAATTGTTTTATGCATGTTGCCAGATTTAGTCCCACAAGAAGCTCTGATCATCGGTAGAGTGCATTTCACTAAAGAAAGATGCGAAACTGAAGAGAATGTTGTGACAAGTAATTTGGTGTAGATTACTTTTTTGCACCATCCTCTTTTGTTTCCCATCTATCTTTGAGAACTACAACCTATTGTTGATGAGGGCCTTTTGTGGAACTAGAACAGAAAATATGAAAGAACATATTTTCTATCACAGACGTTAAACATTGGGTGTCAATATTGACAAACAAAGAATACTGTGTATTCTTCGTTTGTTAATATTGACACACGATGTTCAACATAGCTGCTTGCTCTTATCTTTCTTCTCCAGTCCCTTTTGTTACTTCAATGGGCTAGCAATACGTCTGGTACAGACAATTGTGTAAAGACCATCTGAATAGCAAAAGGGACTTGAGGGGGAGGTAAGAGCTTCCAGTTACGTTGACGTTTGTCTATTATAAGCCACCCCTTTTGCCAACTTGAGATAACTGAAAATGAGATCGTTTGCAATGTGGCAACACAAGCTTTGTAAGCTTGCATGCATGAGGTTGCATAATATTTTGAAGATGTGACAAGTTTAAGAATATGAGTCACATTTTCAATGGATTTGGGAATGTTAGCAAACTGTTTCTATGGCATGTTATGAGGGATTATAATATCTTTGACCCGTACCACCATTTGTTTCTGACTGACCTTTTTATCTCTCATTAATATCTTTGACCCAAGTTAATTTGGAAATGAAGTTTGTGGTGTTCAGTATTTGACCACGAAAAAGAATACCCGGTACAGATGATAATGTTGTGCCTTTGATTTTTTTTCTTGGTCGAATAATGATCACCACCATCTGTTTATTTACCTATTAAGGTGATGACGATCATTTTCTACATTAATGGTTTATCATAGTGCAGTTTAATGACATCCGTATCTTGGCAGGGTAGCCACACGTGTAAATGTGGTTGCAGCCATGGCGAGTGTTTCATAACGCCCTAACATTTGTAGATCTGAGCCTTGCTTTTTGCTGTTAATTCGGAAATAAAGTTTGTGGTGTTCATTATTTGACGACGAAAAAGAATGCATGGCACAACTGATGATATTGTCTCTGCAATTTTCTTTCGTCATCGAATACTGATCACAACCATTTGTTTGTTTATCTATTGAGGCGATGACAATCATTTTCTGCATATATCATTTATCAGAGTCCAGTTTAATGACACCCGTATCTTGGCAGGGTAGCCACCCATGTAAATGTGGTTGCAGCCATGCCGGCTTAATTTTTTTGGTCTAACTCTCAATCTAATATGTGAAAAGAAACATAGTACATTAGATGATAAATGCAAGATTATTAACTACGATGCACAACAGTGGTTTCTAATTTGGGTTAAAGAGTGTACATTTTTGAACAGTCCATACATTCTACAGGCAATGATGAGATTTGTCAGCTTTGTTTGTCTTGGTAAGTGTAGCTTTCCGTAGCCCGTATCTTGGTGGGGTAGCCATATGGTTGCAACCATGGCGGGTTTCGGGTACCACTTCCGATAATGCTGACTTGAGCCTGCTTATACAGATTTCCACCGATGTGGATGTGGCCGTATGGTGTCGGAACAGGTGCATGTGAGCTGCATGGTGTCGGAACAGGTGCATGTGAGCTGGATGGATTATTCTACCGGTCGGATTAACCTCGGAGCATAGAAGTGCTGGTTATTATGTGTGTATTGCTATAGGAGACAAATACGACATAACAAGAAAACATAAAAGTGTAGAAAATAGTACCGTAAACCTTTTGATCGCGGAGACTCAAAAACACAAACATGGAAAATGTTGAGGCCGTGAACTGTTTGATTGCTTAGACTCCAAGAACACAAACAAGGAAAATGTTGAGGCCTGTGAAACTCACAATTTCCTTAAGACAGATTTGTCCTCTCCACGGTGCTTGAGAATCGTGAACGTCTATCTCCTAGGATACAAAAACAATGGATAACTTCGTTAGCACAAACAGGTTATCAAGGCAAACCAAAATCATACCTTCCCTCTATTACAAACACATACACAAAGAATTAAGATGAATGAAAGGAGAGGATATAATACTAGTTCTTGGTGTAATGAAATGAGAGGAGAGCTCTCAACTTATAGGGAATAGGGATATGAGATAAACGGTCACAACTAATTCACACAATTAATTTTACTAATGTCCCATGAATCAAAATAAACCACAAATTAATTTTGATTTCAATTCACATTAGTATACATAATGACATTATCAATTGTCATTCAAAACATTTGACTAAATTTTCCAACAATCCCCCACATGAATGAAATTGATAAAAGGAAAAAAATTTCAATGAATCGATGTTGTAATAGAGTTTTGCAGTTGATATTTGCAAATGATAGGTAGGTGTTACCCTTTGAACCTTCCCTTGTGAAATATACTTTGACTCCTAGCAGCCAGTAGAACTCGATGTCTTTGAATTGTCTGCTGTTTGTAGAGACGAAAATATATATTCACACAAATATCTCCTTGACACTTTTTGGTTCTCATAGTTATGTTCGTTATGGTCATGAACATTAGCCTGGTTCTACGAGAGCTGTTAAGAATTACGCCCCTACAATTCCCTTAGAAGCAACCCCACTTCTCTCTCACATAGGTGATTCTCGATTAATCATTAAAAGCCATATGCTTAACCTCATATTGTCACTGTTATAGGAATGGACTAGGAAGTTTACTAACTCCCTTAAATAAATGTGGACTTTATTACTCCCCCACAGTGACCTCAGTTTATACAAGTAGGTTGTCCTATTGAACCCAGATCTTGGGATCTCTAGTCAGCTGGGTTAGGTTTTCCTTCATATAAACTTTTCAAGGGCTTTAGTCTAATTCCTCTTCACAACTTGCTAACTAACTCTCACATTTAGATTTTCGCAAGCGGATCCGCAATGTTATTCTATGACTTCATATAGTCAATAGGGATAACCCATGCTGAGAGTAGTTGTCGTATCGACATATTATGTTTGTACAAATTTGAGTTTCGTTCAACTCTAAATATATCATGCTCCAGGTAATTCTTGAGTATTCCAACTAGGCAAGAACTTCATGTTTGTTGATATCCTTTTGAACTCTAGCTAGGCCGGAATTCCCCACATGGAATTTATCTCAAGAATTTTGTAGAAAGGTACTCTCTTTCAATGTATTAATCTTGTTTATAATATTTTTTCTCACATGGATATGACATCAAGATCATTAGTAATTTGTCACTTCACAAGTATCATACTAGTGTATGCACACTTTTTGAATGTCTTATGTTAATTATTTTCCGTATCATAATTAACAGATTCCAAATCTAGCATGCTATAGACCAAGGAATCAAGCGTATGACAGAAGATGCATCATTCTGATTACTCATAGCTTCATCTACTAACATTCTTCTTTTAGACAAATCACCACCTTAAACCACACATGTTTTAGGAGGATCCCATAAGTTATATGTGTAAGTCCTACACTTATAACATGTCATTCCAATTCACTTGTATATATATATATATATATATATATATATATATATATATATATATATATATATATATATATATATATAGGGTGGCGTTATTATGGTGTACACCTTAAAATAGAAAACAATAGGCACACTTGTGGACCGTTGGATCAAGTATTATGGATGAGATTCAAATTAATTGTATATGTTTCATAATTAATGTACTTAATGGCATTATTGTAAATAAGTAAAAGATTGAGGGCATTTTGGGTAGTGCAAAATAACACATGTGCAACATTGCAAATCATACGATGTGATCTTGACGCAATTCATTTCTATTTTATTCTAATTTACTAGATATAATGCCCGCGCACGCGCGGGGTTTTTTCTAAACTTTTAAATAAATTATTATTTTTAATTTCGGGTTTTAATTATTATAACAGGACCTTCAAAACCAGTGTAATTTGATTGAGTTATTGAATTAGGGTTATTTACGAATGTAGTGGATTTTAATATTAATTAGATTTGGAGGAGATGTTATTGTGTCAATTATTGTGTGTGGATGATTGATAAGAGATTGAGTTTGATTGATGGAAGAGGAATTTGAGAATGTTGGGACTTCGGGATTTTTAGTGGGAATGATACTGAATTTTAAGTTTCAGCCCAAATCTTTGAAAAAATTACTCCACCGTTTTCAAGTTTTATTTTTTTAGTTTTTGATACATATATTTAGCCCAAATCTTTGAAAAACTTGCTCCACCTTTTTTCAAGTTTTATTTTTTTAGTTTTTGACACATATATTTTTGTAAGTTTTTTTTGAATGATCACAAATCAAATTCGTCTTTTATAGAATATGGATAAATTTAAAAATATTTAAGCTTTTCTTATTTATTATTTAAAATAATAATAATAATAATAATAATAATAATTTGATTATTACTTAATATAGTATGATTTGATTTTTTTGAAATGTAAAAGTCCCCGCTAGAGGTTTTGTTGTATTATATAAAAGATTAATTTCAGTTTTTAAATTTCTATTTTAAATGTTGACACATTATCAAATTTTAGCAAATTTGTAGTGATACACTATATTCATCACACAAATTTTTTTGACACATGTGTATTGACACATTAGTTTTTATGACACATTTTTGACACGTTTTATGTGACACACTTAGTCTTTTGATACATTTGTAGTGACACACTAATTTATTAACACAATTTTATTGACAAACCAATTTCTTAACACAATTTTATTGACCAATTAATACACAAAGCTAAATAAACATAGATAGATAAATATTGTCGTGAATCAAATTTTAAGTGTTTTCTCGAGTGACACATATGAAGTCACATTTTAAGTTTTTCTCGAGTGACATTTATTGCTTGAAGTTAAATTTTTGACCAATTAATATATACTAATATTCTAATACAAACCTTATACACAAAATGTTTCATAAGAACACAATTACAAAAGACTTATACAAAATTAGTAATACACATTGGTACACTACACCCACTAGTGATCCACATAAATTTTTTTAATACAAAACTACCCACAAAAGACCTATACAAAATTAGTAACACAAAAGTGATGCATACGGGTTCCAACACAAAACAAATCAAAACAATGTTACTCCATTGTTTTGGACGTGGTGTATGATTTAAACTAACACACATGTTAGTCAACTAATAGTCTAATACTAATGCACACACACTCGATTTCTTGATGCGGTAAGAGCAGCCGTCGGAAAATGATACACGGTTGAGGCCTTTCCGGTAAATGTCTTCATCGAACAGCTTATAGTCTATGTTTCGAGATGTGGCCTTGCTTTACCGTGAATGTGGCGGTCTCTCGGAAAAAGACGCCTACAACAGGATTGCAGTGACAACAACAAAGATATTAAAAATAATTGATAACATCTTTATAAAATTTGTGATTGGCATTATCAACGATGTCATTACAAGTATCACAAAAAAAATGTACCTCAATCAAAAAACAGATCTTTAATCTACAAGAAACCCAAAATAAAATAATAATAATAATAATAATAATAATAATAATAATAATAATAATAATAATAAAAAACAAACAATGTTGTACCATTTATTTCAAAACTTTAACCCAAAATATTTAACTATATTACCTTCGGACATGTGATGCACAAGCGGCCTAGTTCCGATCTAAATAAAAATGAGTGTTTTCCGTAGAAACCGCCAACAATCGCCCTGAATCACACAACCCCATGGACCACGTAATACATCCTCGCCATCTTGAAACACATGCTGGAATAAGGCTGCCGAAAACACAGCCACCACGACCACATGACGGAACACGTCACCGACCACAAATTACAACCTCCACGACTTATAATACAACAACCACAACCTGAAGCAAACCCACACAAGATCTAGATCTATTCTAAAATCATCAGAGTATGAAATAACAATAAAAATGAAAAGAAAAATGGAGTAGGGACAAGTATATACAAAGGACATGAGCCGCTGACATGAGCCGACGAGTGGAGAAGATGGGGCGGCGGCTGTTTGAGTTTAGATTTGGGGAAGGAGGAGAAACCAAAGAAACCCATATCTTGTTTTTTGTTGGTTATAATAGTATTAGGTTTAATATAAGTTTGGGTGGAAATACCTATAGTACCCTTTTTTGGTTGCAAATTATTTTCTGATTCTTTTTAAATGATAATGCCGCTTGTCATATTTCTATTAGTGCCTATTGTTTACCATTTTAAAGTGTTACTCACTTGAACATAAATCTATATATATATATAGGGTAGGGATACAATGAGAAGGGGCTTAAAATGAGAAGGGTAGGAAGGATTGTGGGAGTGACATGTGTCATCCCCATGCCACATCATCATGCCACATCACGGTTACTGCATCGTGATGCAGTAAAAATTTTGGCGGGAAAAATTTTTTTTTCCCGCCAAAAAAAAATTTTTTTTTTGGGCAAAAAATTTTTTTTTCCCGCCAAAATTTTTACTGCATCACGATGCAGTATAAATTTTTACTGCATTACGGTTACTGCATCACGATGCAGTATATTTTTTTTTACTTCATTACGGTTACTGCATCACGATGCAGTATAATTTTTTACTGCATCACGGTTACTGCATCACGATGCAGTAAAAATTTTGGCGGGAAAAAAAAAAATTTTTTTTGCCCCAAAAAAAAAATTTTTTTTTTGGAGGGAAAATTTTTTTTTTCCCGCCAAAATTTTTACTGCATCACGATGCAGAAAAAATTTTGGCGGAAATATGATGTGGCAAAGTGACACATGTCACTCCCACAATCCTTCCCACCCTTCTCATTTTAAGACCCCTTCTCATAATATCCCATCTCTATATATATATATATATATATATATATATATATATATATATATATATATATATATATATATAGCGTTATTGTGGTATACAAGCTTAAAATAGATAAAATAGGTACACACGTAGACCGTTAGATCTAACATGATAAATGAGATTAGAGATTAAGTAAATGAGTAGTACAATTGTAATTAAGTGAAAAACAAATGGCATTTGTGTACCATTTTTTTATACGAGCTTATATCTTTTGTTGATCGTCATTAAGGTATCAGTTACAATAAACATGTTAGGTAGCCACAATAACGCACCCCCCACCGCAAGTATACCGGATATAATGCTTTTCAACATGAAAATCATAATCCCCAAAATCGAGGAATCAATCATCCATCCCCAGATTTTCGTTCTACATTTTTACTTTAAATACAGATAGCGAAGGTGTATCTGCAATCATAAACAAGAAGAATGGCGATTTTTGAACCCATAGTGATCGAAAACGGGAATGAAGAAGAAATAATTCTTGGTAATTGATACATTGTTTGTCCTTTTTATTTTATTTTTATCAAATCAATATAGAGTGTTTGTTAATTAGTTGCTGGTTTTTGGTCTCAGTCCGACGAAGTGGAAGGTTGTCAAATATTAGACGAATAAACAGAGATAATGAGGAATATGAAACAATCGATCTAACTCTTGATGGAGATAGTGAAGACGAACAAGGTATTTCTTATTAAAAATATACGTTTTTTAATCATTGGGTTGTGATTTAGTTGATTTATGTGTACTAGCTACATGTTGTGTATGACTTGAATGAGTTGTATAAGCTGCTTTCCTAACTTATGTGTATGAGTTGAGTGAGTTGTATAAGTGATTAGATGATTATGTGTATTAGTTTTGAAAATAAGCTATTAGATGTTTTCAAAATAAGCTATCAGTTTCATAGTTGTTTTGAAAATAAGATATTGGATGTTTATGTGTTTTAGTTTCATATGGTTGTTTTTGAAAATCAGGTATTTGTTGATTATGTGTATTGGATAGTTAGATATAAATGTGTGATAGCTACTTATACTCATAAATGTTGTGTATTAGCTACCTATAGCTGTTTTCAATTAAACTAGTAGGTGAGTATGTGTATTAGCTACTTACAGTTGTTTTCGAATAAGGTATTAGGTTATTTTGAGTTCTAGGTTCATATGGCTGTTGTTGAATAAGATGTTATTTGAGAATGTGTACTAGTTAATTATGTGTACTAGATGAAATAAAGGTATGTGTATTAGTTGGTAATGATACATGTGTATTAGTTGCATCCGTGTGTATTAGTCGGTAACATTTGTGTGTATTAGTTAGTAATGATTCATGTTCATCAGTCGAGTATATGTGTTGTGCTAGTTGAATTTTTGTGTATTAGTTGATATCGGACTACTCATAAAAGAGTTTTAAATAAACTAATGTGTATTAGTGGATAACTTATGTGTATTAGATTGTATTGGTTCATGTTGTATATAAGAGTGTAATTTTTTTTCATGTGATTAGTTAGATAATGGCGTGCAACTTGAAGGAGAAAATGTGGATAATGGAGTTGAGAATCCCAGAGCAAAAGAAGAAAGGGATGTGAATCCGGATAAGAGGATGAAAGAGCTGGGACATAGAAGATCGGCAAATGGAAAAGGTAATTTATGTGTAACGGGTGAATTGTTAGTAGACTTATGTGCGACAGCTTTCTATAAACGAGTGTCAAGTGTATGAATTACTTCATATGTTTCATGTTGTGTATTGGGGAAAATATGGATAATGACCTTGTAGCGGATAAAGAAACTGAACAAGATGCTAGTTTGAAGAATGTCGAGGCGCACAAAAAAAAGGAGGTGAAAAGGGACAAGCATGAAAGAGAGGGAACTGGTACAGGTAATTTATAGATAAGAGATATTATTCATGTGTGTCATATTTTATTTATGATTGAGTGGTACAATTTATGAATAGTTATCGTATCAATAGGCAAACGTGCAGCGGGTAAGCAAAAAATGGAACCAGAACCATCAAAAGGGAAAAAAATATTTGATAAGGGTTAAAATGGAGATTTTAAAGGTAATTGGAATTTGTATTTCAGCTGAATTGAATGAAACAACTGTTAAGTGTTTATGTGTTTGTGTATAGTGATCTAAGTGTCTCATTTTATTTGGTGTGTCAGTAGATAAGGATGCTGCAGCTCAAAATGGACAATCAACGAACGATGATTTTGTTTCTCAACAGAATACAAAGATACCTAAAGTTACTGTGAGTACGAAAAAAACATTTACTACAAAATGGTTTGAACAGAAACGTAAAGTAGGAACAGAGAATAAAAAAGAAAAAAAAAAGGGCGGGCTCTAGTGTCGGTAGAATTGTGAGTAGAGTACATTAAAAAAAAAAGGATGTAAGAAGTATGGGTTTTGGTGAATTGCTTGAGTTTAAGATAAAGGATATACCGATCCGACTAGCTTACTGGCTGTTAGACAGGTTTGATGCAGACACATGCATCTTGGATTTAAATGGTAGGAGAATAAGCATTACACCAGACTTTGTAAACAATATGTTAGGTGTACTAAGGGGGGATATACACACACAGGCTCTTGATAATTCAGATTATAGGAACCCGCTAACAAAGCAGTGGAAGGGACAATTTCGGAAGGATGTTAAAAAGTTCTATAATACTCGTGTGGCGGATGAAATACTGAAAACAAAGCGGGGTTGGTTGGTAACTCCCAACTTGTGGAACACTTTCAGCATCAACAACATTTTCTTGCACATTATCAGTTGATCGTGAAGTTGATGGCTCACCTGCTATCAAATAAACATTATGTATTACTAAGAATCGAAAAAAGAAAATAAAATGATCCAACTGTGACACCTTAAATAAATAACTATGGATCATATCATGAGCTGTTCAACAAGGTATTATAGCAATGTCATTCTATTTCATTGTCTACTTCTTAAAAACATACCTATCGACACACCTAAAATATACCAACACTTAAATGAATAACTATTAGATTCGATTTCAATGTGTACTGCTTAAAAACATACCAACACACGTAGAATAAAGTATAAATGCGTCAAATAATTCCCTAATGACACACATTCCAATTTTCATGCGTCTTACATTATTTTAACATGGCACTGAATTTTAATCATAACCACTTCAATCTCCTTAAAAAATTTACAAATGATTAACAAAAGTAACTAAAAGGATAACAAGAATCACACACAGCAATACAACTTGTATATTAATATTAAGAAAAAATACAAAAAATCATAGTGATTGAAAAAGAATGATACAAATAAATCATATATTTACCTTGCATGTAATCATTCTCGGTTGTATTAGACATACTGGTAAATTGGAATATGATGTTTTTGTGTTGAAGATGTCTTGTGGTGAATTATCGTTATGTTGAAAATGAAGCAAAATTCTTGATCTATAACGTATCAATAACTAGGGCCGTTTAACATGGGATTACATTGGAAAAAATCAGAAAATGGGAAAAACAAAGTTTACTATAATACCCTTATAGTAAATATCTAATTAATTAATATTATTATCTAATTAATTAATATTATTTATTTTGATCTCATCTATCAAGTTTGATCTAACGGTTCACATGTGTACCTATTTTATCTATTTTAAGCTTGTACACCACATGAACGCAAATATATATATATATATATAATCACATTTAATCTTTTATCATTATATGATTATCACAATTTATTATATGATTATAATCACATAAAATCAATGTGTAATCATTCTACACAATCAAAATATGTCCAACTTAGCAAATGGACAATATCTCACATTGGATGACAATCACACCGTTCAAGTTAGTTACATAAACCAACGTAATTCGTTGTCATCTATATGTGTATTCTTTCTTGACATTTCACAATGTCCTACACGGTTATATTCAACACATAGTCATTTCTTACATAATGACAAATCGTTCGATTATTAGCAATATGAGTTAATAACAAGTCTTGACGATTATTCATCTTTCTAGAATAACAAGTAGTTTGATTATTTGCAACAATATTCCAACCGAATATTTGCAACATCCAAACTTTCAATATTCGATACAAAATCGAGCGACTTGTTTATTCTCATGTTACAAAATTAGTTGCACAAAACCGCACCAAAAAACTTTAAATAGGCACTACTTTGCCACAATATTTTGCACCAAATGAAACAAACAATTTTGCGTTGAACATTGTACAAAATATCACATAATTTTGTATTATAACAACGAAAAAATGTTGTACCAAACAACATCCAATCTACACAAATATTAGCACAATATATATATATATATATATATATATATATATATATATATATATATATATATATATATATATATATAAGCCGCTTGGAAAAAATGTTGTTTTAAAATACAAACTGCGATCATCTGATTCTTCCGTTTAAGCTCAACATTTATTTTTTATTTTATTTTTTTATTTTTTTTTCCGAAATCAAGTTTAAGATGTTTCATTGTTACCTAATCACCTAAATTTTTTTTTGATGCAAAACTCATTTGTTACCATGCGAAAAACACAATTTTCCATGACATCGAGGTTGTGACAACATACCAGTCCAAACTGAATTGATGTACCAAAATAAATAATGTGACCAAATGGTTCAACCATTTAAGCTCAAAATTTCCAGAAATCAAGTTTAAAGTCTTAGAGTGCAGCATAATGGAATCAAAACTTATTAGTTTACTATGCGAACAACACACTTTTTCCCATGAGTGCATAGTTGTGATAGCAAATATTTTGGATTCCAATTAACACCAAAATTCTCATTCCGCAAGAATGAGTTTAATCACAATATTTAGTCATAAAATCAATACTAGTTACACAAACCAGTATCATGACAAGATTTCGGCGAACATGCTTTGCACACTCTCTTGTTCTTATCATAATATAATATTTCAAAAAATTCAGAACCAAACATTACAACCAACTTGTGGTTTATGTTTCAATAAGATTATAAAAACTTTCAATCCAAACATTACAACCATAAATTCAACACCATGGATGCAACTTCAACACATTGTTTTCTTTTACTACAGAACAAGTTATGCGATCACTTATACTCGTTTGGTCCTCCAGTTACATGGGTCATGTATTAATATTTAGCAACCAAATATGATTCTCATATTTCCTTCGAGATCACATAACTATAAACTCTTAAAATTACATGTATACATATTATCTTTTAGTATACCATCACTAAAATAGGTTGCAACCAAAAGCTTTTAATCTTTATCCACTAAATGCAACTACCAAAATCTTGTACCAAAGAGTTAAAATAGTCTAGTTCCAAATTTTCCCAATGTATGTAGTAACGATAGAAGACCAAATAATATATAACACTCTCAATTATTTTAGAAAACCGTAACAGTTTATGTTATTCATCATCCAAGAACTCACATTTAAGTCATGTGGTTGTTATTATTAAATTTGAGTAGATGCTTTGACCAATTAAAGAAACAAAACCATATTCATTTATGAATGAATGAGAGAACTTTAAAGTTTTCTATCCATCAAAATAGCAAAAGCCAAAAACCGTCTAAACATCCCACATCTAATTAATCATATACAAAATTACTCACATGTGCAAAGTGATTGGTAATTAGTGTTTTACTCCAGCACCTTTGCAAACTCCTTAGTAATCAAACATATTCGTGTCATCGTGTGGTATCATATTCTTGGAAAAAGATCCATTTAACTTTGCAAATACAAGTGATCTAATTATCTATGATACAAAAATGAAAAATCAAATTCTACATGAAAAAGGTAGCGAAACCAGTCTCGCGAGTAAATATTTTAGTATACGTTTAGAAATCAGAGTCAACAATTTGCAACCACCATCACAAACAACATATTGCACAAAACATTTAAAGTTATAAACGAAGGACATTCTATGCCACGACTAAAACAAAACCCACCAAACAAAAAAAACGTAGAGTATAAATCATACCAATAATTACTCACGTGCAATTTAATAATAGCTACATTAAGACTTAAGAATAACATACCCAAATCAAAACAGTTTTAGTTTTCTTTAACAAAGTATTCTTAATAAAATAATCTCAATAGTCAAGCATCGTCCTATTGTTTCTAGCATGAACAACTGTCATTAATCAATACCAACACACAAAAACTCTGTCTTAAGATTGTTGGTTATTATGTGTGTATTGCTATAGGAGACAAATAAGACATAACAAGAAAACATAAAAGTGTAGAAAATAGTACCGTAAACCTTTTGATCGCGGAGACTCAAAAACACAAACATGGAAAATGTTGAGGCCGTGAACCGTTTGATTGTTTAGACTCCAAGAACACAAACAAGGAAAATGTTGAGGTATGTGAAACTCACAGTTTCCTTAAGACAGATTCGTCCTCTCCACGGTGCTTGAGAATCGTGAACGTCTATCTCCCACGATACAACAATAACGGATAACTTCGTTAGCACAAACGGGTTATCAAGGTGAACTAAAATCGTGCCTTCCCTCTATTACGAACACATACACAAAGAATTAAGATGAATGAAAGGAGAGGATATAATAGTAATTCTTGGTGTAATGAAATGAGATGAGAGCTCTCAACTTATAGGGAATAGGGATATGAGATAAACGGTCACAATTAATTCACACAATTAATTTTACTAATGTCCCATGAATCAAAATAAACCACAAATTAATTTTGATTTCAATTCACATTAGTATACATAATGACATTATCAATTGTCATTCAAAATATTTGACCAAATTTTCCAACAATCCCCCACATGAATGAAATTGATAAAAGGAAACAAATTTCAATGACTCGATGTTGTAATAGAGTTTTGCAGTTGATATTTGCAAAGGATAGGTAGGTGTTACCATTTGAACCTTCCCTTGTGAAATATACTTTGACTCCTAGCAGCCAGTAGAACTCGATGTCTTTGAACTGTCTGCTATTTGTGGAGACGAAATTTTCTAACAATTGTCATTCAAAACATTTGACCAAATTTTCCAACAAGAAGAGATGAGAGAGGAGCGTTAGAAGGAGTATGTTGGAACCAGACGGGTCTCAAAAAGAGTATTTCAGGTATTATGCTACTCCAGTGTCTTGGCAGAGCATCACAATGTCGTGTTTGTAGCCATGACGGGTCGGATACTATTTCATTTATCTACCTTTGTTTTGTTGCTACTTTGATGTTGCCGGTGCTTTGCTCATGTTTTGCTTTGTTGCATGCTTTGTTATGCTGAAGGTGTTTATGATATTATGACGCGCTTTTGTGCGTTTGTTATTGATCTTGGTGATTGAAAGTGACTCGTACCTTGGCGGGGCAGTGCCACCAGTAAGTTGGTGGTTCATGACGAGTGAAAGCCGTCCGTATCTTGGCATGGCAGCACCACCTGAAGGTGTTTGAAGCCATGTATCTGAGCATATACTTGGAAACTTGATAGCATGAATGTAATGCATTATATCTTGAGGCTGTGATGAGTTTAAAAAAGGACGGGTTAAAGATGAGATTGCCCATATTTTGGCATGGTAACCTGTTAGGGCTGCAGCCATAGCAGGTGCATCCACTTTTTCCTAATTGCTACCCTATCTGAGCCTAAAACAAGCAACTGAATATGATGACTTTATGTTAATTTGTAGAAGTGAAGAAAGCAGGTTGGACAATTCTTTTTGTTTCTATAATGTGTTACTCCTTTGACCGTTTAAATGTCCATTTTTGGCAATCTATGTTGCTCAAATGTGGTAAAATATTGAATTTTGTATCTTTTTTTACCCCTCAATACTACTTTGATTATTGATTAACTGATGATGATGATGATGATTGATTCTCTGGTAGCTTCCATCTATGATTTGGAACAATTAAACCCAACCCCATTAAATCCAACATAAATATATATAAATCCACAAAGATCGGGTGAGAATAGAGTGTTGGGAAGATTGGGAAAGATTGTGTGGGGAAAAGAGGAAAGAGAAGCAGAAGTGTGTGGAAATGGAGGGATCTAGAATTTCTAAGAGAGGAAAGCAGTTTTATATTTCGGATACTGTAGCTTTTACTGTTACTCCTATCACAAAAACCCTATAGAGGCAATAAATGTGAAAGAGTCCTGTAGCTAAGAATCCCTATCTCCTTTGCGTTTAGGATGATTGGATGATAGATCTTCCTCCAACTTTTATATTTCGTTTACTGTAACTACTGTTACTTGTGACAAATGGTAATTTTCCCAACAAATATTTTAATAATAAATGTTAATTTATTATTACTTGACAGATAAATCAGGCATTCATGAGCCTACCTAACTATTTCGGAAAGCAAACCCGCACGTTGTAGCATACAGTAACTCGCAAAACTATTAGAAAAAGTGAATTTTCCACTCTCTGACATTTACAAACCTCAACACAATAAAAACGAGAGGTTATCTCTTTTTCCTGAAAAATGATACCACACGCGTACCGACACCATATTAGTAACGGTTAACCTTATGAATTATTTCCAGAGTCAATAAATTTTATTTTTATGCCAGTTTTATAAAAACGTTTCCGAAATTTTATTTGTTACGTTTATATTAAACCGGGGGAACACGATTTCACCCCAACTCAGCGGGACACGGGGTACACACACTACACTTAATGATAATAAAACAAACTCTATAATTTCTTTCTTTCTTTCTTACCTTATCTTATCTGTATTGCCGCCCCCCTCCCACCCCATCCTCCTTTTGTCATTTTGGATCTCAACTCCAACTCCCCAGAAGAACGATCCATCACCATCATCTGCTTAAGCATTTCAAATTCAAAACACAGGCAAAGCTTAAATCGTTTTCTCCTTTCTCTCTGCCCCAAAGGAAATCACGAGACCACCTTAAAAGTGGTGATAGAAAGCAAGCTTTCCTCAAGATGCAATGGCGCTAAAAATCGATCCAGGGAAGGAAAGAGTCAAAGCATCCATTTATTTTCTTTTTAAGCCATCACCGAATCCACAGGGGAGACACCACTCTTATCACAATAAAAAATGGTTACTGGTGGTTCCTGCTTGGATTCGGGCTCGGTTGGAATTGTATTGGAATAACTTGTTTTTACTTCGAATCGATTCTGCCCCTGTTGTAAGATTTCCAATTGATTTCTTTCTTGTTTATTATGTTAATGTTTGTTCGATTAGTAGATGAATCAGTTAAATTGAGTTTTTTCTCTGTTATGGATCGATTAGATATATTTGGAACTGATTTGGTTATTGTTGGATTAAAAATCTTGTGTGGCTAATAAAAACTTAATCAAATTTGAGTATTGGCTCGTAAAAATTGGAAGTGTTCTATGGCTAGTTTTTGTCGTCAGATTTATGCTCAAAATTGAATTGATATGGTTAGAGGTCTTTTAGTGTGTTAACTCATAAGTGGGTAGAACCTGGATGTGTTATTGTTGTTGTATAACTTTTGTGTCGAAACACTCTCGAGTCAGTATGTGTAGAACCTAGAATTGGTTTAGGGTAGTGTTTCGTTGTGTTGTCATGGTTCAAGAAGAACCACACCCACAAAGGGTGTGCTGTTGTTGTTTCCAGTCAAGAATAGCCACCCCCACAAGGGTGTGTTACGGTTGGTCTTGGTTCGGTTTAGCCCCCACAAGGCAGCCACCCATATAGGGTGTGCGTGCCTTGGTTTGAGCCTTGTTAAGCTTAACAAAACGGCCCTTAAATCCACTCACCTAGCAGCCTAAGCATCATGCTCATAACTTGGTTGCGAGTGAGGTTGTTCGAATCACATCCTTGGCTTAAGGATAACCCATAAAGGGCTGCCTTAGTTCGAGACTCACAAGAACGCCAAAAGGGGTGTGTTGTTTTGTGCACGTCTGGACTCACAACCCAAAAGGGTGTTGAGTTGTTTTCCGAGTGGTTCTAGTATCAATGAGTTTTAGGTCAAGTCTTGGGTTTAAGTATTTGTTATATGTGGTAAAACTTATAGGTGATGTTGAAAATATAAAAACATATTAAACACATAAACGCAGCGGATAACATCACCAACAACGGGTCCATATAGCCATATGATCTATCAACAATAAAGATAACAATTATATATACCTTTATAGCGTGATTCGGGAGTCACTAGTAATCACCAATATTACCAATATGAGATGGAGAAACCCAAGAGATCAATGATGTTGATCTCCTCTAAGAATGAAACACACTACGCGTCACGGATAACCACCCGATGCTAGTCTTGATCACGTAACACTTGTTCTTGCAACAACCTATGATGGATTTAGCAAAGAAGGGATGAAAGAACACAAAACCCCAAGAGGGTGTTGGTTTGTGCCATGGGTTATCAAGAGGAGAGAGGGGGAGAGAATTGTGGCAAGTAATTAATTATAATCAATCTCCTTAATCACAAAATCAATTAGGAGATAATCAAGGAAAAGTTACACTTAACCACCTTGATCTTTCTCTCTCGTTCACCTTACCATGGCCGGCCATATAGAGCTTCAAATGGGCTTGCCCATTTGTTGGTCCAATCCAATAAACTAAGTACTAGCTTAGTTATTAGTAGCCCGTTATCGATCCCAAGTTACGTAGTCATATATATAGTGTAAATACGGTAAATACAATATATAAAATGGTATCTATGTGTATAAGTGTGTGACCCCATAGGCTCACATATGTCTAGTCATATAATTATTTATTATGACACGTGCATACTCCAACAGCTCCCACTTGCGACGTCATAATAATCAAGTAATTATACAAGCAAAGGTTAGCGTCTAGCAACACGCCAATGCCCCTAGAAATATGTGAGAATAGTTTCTTAAACATCTCATTTTAAATGGTTTATATGTCCTTTTGTTACAGATACCCTGTTGAACATTAGACATAGATCAAATGTCATTCTAATTGTTCAACTATTATGTTTCTCGATATAGATATTGAACAAGATTACCACGTGGATCAAGATTCATCTTAATCTCATTTGGGTACGGCCATACAAACATCTGTCCAATTCATCTAGGGGCCCAATAGTATCTAACTCCATAACATGTGGAGGAACAAATTCCATTTTGACTGCACGTGTCATTCATGTGTTTCATATCACTCCTGAAGATAGTTTTTATAACTACCTTATTCAGGACAGCGTTTAACCATATCAAGGAATGAAATTCCACGCATGCAAGACCTACTTGCATCTCAAGTCGAAGGATAAGAGACATAACCACTTGCGAGATTCACTATTGACGATGATCCATGTAGTGAATACTCGTAGGTTGGGTCAGTCCAATGTTCATCATAATGAACAACATGTGAGTTTGGTAAATAATCACCAACACGCTCACATTTTCCTTAATTTGATGATACTCCCATATCGTCAATCGGCAATGGACAATTTTAGAATAACTAAATCATTCATGGATTAAACATGCAAATATAGAATACAGTTGATATAAAAGAAAAAGATCAAAACCATTAAATCAATTCATTGTAAATATAAACTGTTCAACATTCCAATTATTCAAATACTAAAAACAGATCTACATGAGACTACTAGCAGGTCGAAGCCCAATGTTCCTAGTATGCTCGACATGTTTGGTACAAGGCATTGGTTTCGTAAAAGGATCAGCTTAATTGTCATCTGTGTGAACTTTGAGAAGACAAATATCACCACTTTCGATAACTTCTCGAATGTAGTAAACCTTCCGACGAAAGTGTTTGGCACCCTATAGAACACCTGGTTCATTGGCTATGACAATGGCACCAGAATTATCATAGTACATATCCATAGGTCGTTCATTGCTGGGGACAATGCCAAGCCCATAAATGAATATTCGTCTCCAAATCGCTTCCATTGCATCTTCAGAAGAAGCTATGTATTCAACTTCTGTAGAGGACATTGCAATAGTGCTTTGCTTGGCACTTTTCCAGTAAACAACACCTCCATTCATGACGAAAACATATCCTGTCTGGGATTTGGTGTCATCACGATCCGTCTCAAAGCTTGTGTCAGTGTAACAAGTAACACTGAGCTCACGCTTGACATCACCACCATAAACAAGAAATCATATCTTTAGTATTTCGCAGATACTTCAATATGTTCTTAACAGCAGTCCAATGACATTCTCCTGGATTCTGTTGAAATCTACTCGTTAGGTTCTGAGAGAACGCTACATTAGGTCTAGTGTACCTAACCACATACATTATGGATCCCACAGCCGAGGCATAAGGGATTCCTTTCATCCTCTTCACCTCAGCAGGTGTAGAGGGTCCTTTAGCCTTACTCAATTCTATATTTGGTTGCATTGGAAGACTTCCACGTTTGGAATCTTGCATCCTAAATCGCTTCAGGATTTTGTCAATATATGCACTTTGACACAAGCCGGTTAACCGCTTTGATCTATCCTAATAGATCTTGACTCCAAGTATGTATGCAGATTCTCCTAAGTCTTTCATGGCAAAGCAATTTCCAAGCCAGGATTTTACATCTTGTAGCATTGGAATGTTGTTTCCTATGAGTAATATGTCATCGACATATAAGACTAGGAACACGACAATACTTTCACTAGTTTTCATATATACACATGGCTCATCGAGATTTTGAGTAAAACCAATCTTCTTGATTTCCTCATCAAATCTCTTATTCCAGCTTCTGGATGCCTGTTTTAATCCATAAATGGATCTTTGAAGCTTACATACCTTACTGGGATGTTTAGGATTCACGAAACCCTCGGGTTGCACCATATAAACGTCTTCGTTCAGGTGGCCGTTCAAGAAGGTTGTCTTGACATCCATTTGCCAAATCTCATAGTCATAGTACGCTGCTATGGCTATAAGAATCCTAATTGCTTTAACGTCTGCAACAGGCGAGAAGGTTTGTTCATAGTCAATCTCGTAGGTTTGAGTGAAACCTTTTGCTACTAGACGAGCTTATAGGTGTGTACATTGCCATCCATGTCGGTCTTCTTCTTGAAGAGCCATTTACTCCCAACGGTTTTAGCATTAGGAGGTAGGTCGACTTCGACCCAGAAATTATTGTCTTTCATGGATTGCATCTCCGCATTCATAGCTTTGATCCATTTATCATGTTCAGGACTCGATAATGCATCTCGATAGTTAGCAAGTTCACCATGATCCCCTAACTCATGTTCCTCAGCATCGACATAGAAACCATATCGCTCAGGTGCTTGAGGTATCCTTGCGGATCTACGAATGGGAGCAACATCTTGATGAGGTTAAACATTTTCATGTTCAGTCTCATTTTGATGTTCACTAGTGTTACCAGAAGGTTGTGCATCTTCCTCTTGAATTTCATCAAGGTCTACTTTGCTCCCACTTGCTTCCTGTGAAATGAGACTATTCTCAAGAAACTCAGCATACCGAGCAACAAATATTTTGTTCTCGGGTGGGTAGTAGAAGTAGTAACCTATTGTTTCCTTTGGGTATCCTACAAAAATACATTTGATAGCTCTGGGCTCAAGTTTGTTATGTGTGTCTCGTTTCACGAGAACCTCACAACCCCAGACTTTCAAGTAAGACAGATTAGGGACCTTTCCATGCCATATTTCATATGGTGTCTTATCAACCTTCTTGGTTGGAACCATGTTGAGAATGCGTGCAGCAGACTCTAGAGCATAACCCCAAAAGGACATTGGCAATGTTGTTAGACTCATCATAGATCGAACCATGTCTAGCAAAGTTCGATTTCTCCTTTCAGATACACCATTATGTTGTGGTGTGTATGGAAGAGTGAATTGTGAGATGATCCCACACCTTTTTAGATGCTCTAAAAACTCTTGACTCATATATTCACCTCCTCGATCAGATCAAAGAGACTTTATGGTCTTGCCGAGTTGATTTTCTACTTAATTTTGAAAGACTTTGAACGTTTCAAATACTTCATGTTTATGTTTAATCAAGTAAACATAACCTTATCTACTGAAATCATCAGTGAAAGTAATGAAGTAGTTAGCTCCTTCCCTAGACATTGTTCTAAATGGGCCACATATGTCAGTATGTATGAGTCCAAGTAGATCTTTAGCTCTTTCTCCAACATGGGAGAAAGGCTTTCGAGCCATTTTACCAGATATTCAAGAAATGCATTTATCAAATGACTCTTGGTCGGTTGACTCTAAAAGCCCATCGCGTTGCAGCTTCGTAATGCGTTTCTTGTTTATGTGGCAAAGACGGCAATGCCATAGAAAAATGGAATCCAAGTTACGTTTGGATTTCTTTTTGCTAACATTATATATAGAACTATCGTTTGAAATAGAATCACGCATATCAATTTCAAAAATACCATCACGAGGAATAGCATTAAAATAAAAAACATTATCCTTAGAGACTGAAAAGCCAAAATCCGTAAAAGTATGAATGTAACCATCATCTTTCAAACGTGAAAGTGAAACAACACCTCTAGTGATAGTAGGTGCAAAATGGCAATTATTCAAAACAATAACTAGTCCATTAGGGAGGATGAGATCAAAGCTCCCTATCGCTTCGACAGCTGCACGGTTGCCATTACCAACTTACCGGTTCAAAGCTCCTTGTTTCAACTTCCTGCTTCCCCTAAGACCCTGCACATTATTACAAATGTGAGTACCACAACCTGTATCATATACCCAGGATTTGTTAGGAAAAGTATAGAGTTCTATAGTGAAGATACCTGATGTGCTAGCGCCGCTAGCTTTGTTCTACTTTAACTCTTCTAGGTAGACCGGACAGTTCCGTCTCCAGTGCCCCTTCACTCCACAGTGGTGGCAGGGGGTGTCCTTAGCCGGGTGCTCCTTCTTGGCAGGTGGGGGGACTTTTGGTTTGGGGGCGTAAGCACGCTTACCCTTGCCCTTACCTTGTCCTTTGCCATGTGCCAGCGGCTTGTTCTTTTTACAGATTGTGCAGTTCGGGAATGGTCTTGCCCATGCTGTGCATGTTGTAGTTCTGCACAAATTGATCATAATCCTTCGACAGTGAGGTAAGAATCAAGCTCACTCCAAGGATTTGAGGCATGGGGTATCCCAGACGCTCCATTTGGTCCAGATAGCCTTTCATTTTCATGACATAGCTACTGACCGATTGGCCCTCCTCCTGCTTGCAAGCATGAAAAGCTTTGACAGTGTCAAACAGTTCTTGCTCAGCTTGCTGTTCGAACATGGTTTTCAGTTCTCTCAGCATGTCAAATGCTGCAAGGTCCTCTAAGTTCTTTTGGAGCTCAGGGGTCATGCTTGCAAGCATGAGACAAGCCACCTCTTGTTGCTCATTAACCCTATGAGTGCAGGTATTACGAACAGTAGTGGAGGCATTAGCAGGAGGTGCTTCAGGTAAAGCTTCTTCCAGATGGTAAAACTTTTGTTCAGTCTTGAGGACGATTCTCAAGTTGCGATACCAGTCCAAAAAGTTGTTACCATTCAATTTCTATTTTTCAAGAATTGATCTGATTGACGAGTTGTTCATGGTTTGATTAAGAGTTGTCATCTACAAAATAAAAAAAGTTTAAATTTTAGTAAGTTTCAATAATTAATCCTTTTTAAAATTAACTACCCAAGTTTACCATATTAAAACAATTTATTTTACGAAAAGGCTAAGATCCTCATTGAGGTTCCACCATCACATCAATTGATCAGCTAGCAATGGTGGATTCAATAGGTAAGTAACGTCGACCAATTGCATTACAAGTGCAACTCTTAGAAATTTATGGGACTCATGGCACTAGTGAATAAGCAACTAGTGTCAAGCTGGCATGTCTAGTCCCATCTTTGCCTCGGGTCAAGGTCTAACCACTTAACTCGATTAAGTCATCCAATTTGAAAATGTGTGAGAATATATCTAGTTCCTATGCATAGAGAATAGTCACCTTGGGTAACAATTCAACCTATGTCCCACACATAGGCAAAAGGTAATTGCAAGTGTTCTCAACAATTGGACGGCATGACTTAAATTTTGACGGGTAAAATATTTGATGTGTATCAAAAAGTGTACGAAAAAAGCATTCATTCATTCTTCGTAGCACAAGTTAAAAACTTTTCTTAACTTAAGTCTAATCATTGTTTTAATTTATGTGTGTCAAGTTGTCCATTTTCAAGACTAATGTAAATCCTAAGTGGATTATAATTAAGTTTGGACAATACAATAAATAAATAAACAAGCTGAACAAGTTTTAGTATTATTTAGAAAATAATGATTTTAAGTTTCAAATCCAAATTTAAACTTAGTTAAACTAAATCATAAGACTTAGTTTAAATTGGTTTGTGTTTCGTTTCAAGTTTTTAGAAAACATTTTGCGTTTTACATATAATCGTAGCATATATAAAAGCAACCAAACAAATACAGAACCACAATATGCAAAGCCTAAACTGATGAAAATCCTATGCTTGGTCTCGTGAGCCATCACGAGAACCAAGAGTCAACTAGGGACATGATACACAACCACACAGAGGGCTCCCACTTGCTCCAAGACGATCATGAGCAAGTAAAAGCCCATTATGCACATGAAATATAGGTTCTGTCTGCCCAGTTTTTCTGTCTTCGGAGGCCCAAAACGCCTAGAAGGAGTCCTCCTTTTGCTTCGGCCCAAACTAGAGAGTTGTAGGCCCATGTCTTGTGAACCTGCACAAAACAATTTAGCCCAAAATACCTTACCAATCTCCTGGAAATCGCGTTTTTCTGCAATGCGTCCAGCAGCCATTCTTTGGTCTTAAGTCTTTCATTCTTTTGCCATTCCATTCCAAGCTTTGATTACATAATATATGAAGTAAAATACAACTAATCTACTTCCTATCTATTGTAAAAATTCCCAAAAAATGGCAAAACCAAAATGAAATACATTACAAAAGAGCCGAAACAATGGCAACCTCAAAAACAAGAAATCAACGACAAATCACAACAACACATGGCACAAGTGGTCTAGGTTTTCATCGGCTTTACATATACACATAATAATACAATAATATTATGAACATAACAAGGTGTTGGCTAACTCCATGGTCAAACATGCATGTATTTTCCTACAAAATTAATAACAAGAATTCAATAATTAGCCACGAAACGAAGAAATTAATTAGCTAGAATTAAAAACCCCGATTGGTACTCGTGTCAAATGGCATTAGGTTCAAAACCCATTGATATTAGGACCTTCTAATTATCATTTTACCACAGAAAAATTAAGCCATAGGGGCTGATTTGAAATCGTTTCATAAATCGATCAAAATAATGCGTTTTTGGCCATTTTACGTGTACCCGACAAGTAAACAAATAAGCATATGCATAACAAATGGCTATGAGATAAAAAATCACAGATCTTATGACCTCTAAAGGGTCGAATTTTGAGAGAAAATAGAGCCCTAGGGGCTATTTTAATTGGTGGTTTCATAAATCATCAAAAAACACCCGTTTTAACAATTTTTATGCATACCCGATAATCATATGGCACATATGATGGCTCTGATACCACTATAGGTGATGTTGAATATATAATAACATATTAAACACATAAACTCAGCGGATAACATCACCAACAACGGATCCATATAGCCATATGATCAATCAACAATAAAGATAACAATTATATATACCTTTGCATCGTGATTCGGAAGTCACTAGCAATCACCAATATCACCAATATGAGATAGAGAAACCCAAGAGATCAATGATGTTGATCTCCTCTAAGAATGAAACACACTACACGTCACGGATAACCACCCGATGCTAGTCTTGATCATGAAACACTTGTTCTTGCAACAACCTATGATGGATTTAGCAAAGAATGGATGAAAGAACACAAAACCCTAAGAGGGTGTTGGTTTGTGCCGTGGGTTATCAAGAGGAGAGAGGGGGAGAGAATTGTGGCAAGTGATTAATTATAATCAATCTCCTTAATCACAAAATCAATTAGGAGATAATGAAGGAAAAGTTACACTTAACCACCTTGATCTTTACCTCTTGTTCTCCTTACCATGGCCGGCCATATGGAGCTTCAAATAGGCTTGCCCATTTATTGGTCCAATCCAATAAACTAAGTACTAGCTTAGTTATTAGTCTCCCGTTATCGATCCCAAGTTACGTAGTCATATATATAGTGTAAATACGGTAAATACAATATATAAAATGGTATCTCTGTGTATAAGTGTGTGACCCCATAGGCTCACATATGTCTAGTCATATAATTATTTATTATGACACAAGCATACTCCAACAAAACTATGAAATCGAACCCAGTCAATCACCTCACATGAGTCCACGATGTCACATCATAGAGTAGTGTCGAGCTCGCCACTCGAGCTCGACATGAATCTGGTGCTAAAACTACTTTGTGTCAAACAGTTAACTTTCCATAATATCCAGATTTGTACACAAGTCCACATTGGGCTTGTGTGTGGGTGTGTAAGTGTGATTAGGCTGAACTGAAAAGCCCACTCGATTATGACCAGTCCGTTAAAAATATATATGTCTTGTGCTGCTCACGGCCCCCAGGCCCAAGATGGGTGCGCTAGTTAGTAAATGGCAGTCCAGTCCATTCGAACCCCCCCCCCCTTGGCTTTAAATTGGGCCACAGCCCAACAAGGGAGGAGAGGGTGCGTGTATATTAATCAGCCGCGTATATATTTATAAACGACTAAATAAAGTCAATCCCGTAATCGTTGTATGAAAGAGTGTACCGACATAGCCTCGTATTCGATTTATTTCACAACTCAAATCCCGACTTATTTCTTTTCATGTTAATCACAAACCTCGCCATAAATCACAATAGGTGGTGAAGATATATATATAATGACACAAAACACTATATAATAATATATATATAATATATATTATATATATATATATATTATATATATATAATATATATATATATATATATAGACACTTACAATTATAAACTTTTTATACAAGTACAACTTGTAAACTTTAGTCAAAAACTGAAATTTGTAAATACTTAATATACTTCTATCGCTTATTAAATTTGTAAACACTAAAACGGTATTTTAGAAAGTCCACTCAAGTTTTATAACAATTGTAAAACGACTATTACATGAACACATATCGTTGTAACACATAATTACCTCGATAAACCAACCCCCATGCACGGGTCATGCCCGACTTCTATCGACATAAATATACTTAACATGTTTTTATCAAAATTGACAAACAAAACATTTTATATGCAACCTTTATAAGCTAGTTTTTAAACTACAAATCATTTAAATAAAAACTATTATTTACACATAATCATTCATACTCTTCAAAATATATAACTACTTATATATTTTTATAATGACTATTTTTACATATCTTTAACAATAATGTTCCCATATTCCGACAACGTCTCGTACTATCCGTATTCACTTTTCGCTCATCGTCTTTCAGTTTTTGTCGAATCGGAATCCTATTCGTCTTTGATATTTTATTGTCATACACTTATGCACTTCCAAGAGCCAATACCCACAATTATTTGGAAAACTATTTTTTTTAAAAATTAAATGCTGCCACAGAAGCAACAACAACGTAAACACTTTAAAACTTTTAAATTAAATTCTGTGGAGTCTTAAACTTAGTCTTTGAACTAAAACATGCCTTACCAATCTAGGTCGCGTGTTGGTGATGAACACTATCTGAATTGTTGTATTATCCGACTTCTATTCGCCGAGGTAAGTTTATAGCCCCACTCTATTTAAACTTGTTTTACAACTATGGGGTGAGAAACAGGCAAAATAATTTCTGGACCAGAATAATGTTTTATTTTCTCAAACTATTACGTAGAATTAGCCTATGACACTTAATCCCACATGCCTAAACTCATGAACCGTCAATTCCTGCGGGGAAGCGCGAATGCTATAAATAGATCTATTGGGGTTGACACCCCCGTTCGGTTTGGACAAGATGACCATATGCGAGCGTATAACATGTCGAAACACGAGTGTCACGGGATAGACACTTACAAGGGCTTTGTTTAATGTGCTTCTAGAGCATGCACCATATCAAACTTCTTATGCATGAACTTAGTGCTAGCGTAATAGACAATTTTTATATGATATTATATGCGTTGTAATGTTCATATACCCAACTCATGGTCCACACTATAGATTTTACTGTTTATAAACCTATGAACTCACCAGCTTTTTGCTGACTTTTAGCATGTTTTTCTCAGGTGTTTAAGCAACTCATTATTGGCAAGGCGTGGCAAGGCGATGGTCATAAACTATTTACTGAAGTTTTTGCATACATAACTATGACTTGTTTTGTATGGGACAACTAAACTAATTGGCCTTAAATTTCTGGATTTGAAACTCGATTGTAAACTCTATTAATCTTGAATGAATATATTTTAACAGAGTATGTATTCCGTTCCTTATTACCTTGTGTTATGATTTCCAATTCAGTAGCACCCCAGGACCCGAATGCTTCTACGATACCAGATTTTGGAGGTGTTATAGATTGGCATTAGAGCCTAGGTTATAGAGAACTAGGTACATATAAACCCTAAACTATAACCTCTTTTTACAAAAACAAGTCCCTATGACCGCCACTTGCCTGCCAAGCCTGTTGCCTTAATTACTGTTTTACTTGACACAACTATATGATATGTTTTACCGGTTGATGATATATATTATACTCGACTTACACTATATACCAAAACTATTTTGTTACATATACATACCGTACTTGTCACAACTGATGCGCGTGATGTGTCGTTGCGGTTTAGCAGTATTAATGCCTACTCAAGTTTTAAATTTATATTTAACCGACTTATCAATAACACACACACACTTAACGAGCAGTGTACCCGGTCAGTATGAATATAATGGTAAGTAGAGTGTCGATCACTAAGAGTGGAATGTATTATCTAGTTATTCTAATCAGTATTTTAATATCTTAAGTTAGCTATACAACCTAATCTAACGCAAGGGGGGTTCAGCCTGAGAGACTGGCACGGTTTGGTTACGATTAAATAGTAAACTAAACTAATGAGCACGAATCAGCGATTAGCACACACGTACACAGATAGATACTTGAGACAATAAGAAGACCTGTCCTGATAATTAAGTAGCTTGTCACTTGTTTTATTCCTAGTTTTATATGAAGTGTATATAATTAACCCTTTCTCGTTGGCTCTAATCTTATTGGCGAGTAAACCCTTAATGATCACTTATGTCTATCCCACTATCCTAGAATATTTAGCATTTGTGATGCCCACGTTTCGTATACGCTAGAATAGATAGGCGAGGAAGGGGCATGGCGACCCAAGCAATGCTCAGCTAGACACAGAGGTTATCAATGCACTAATAAAAGTCACCAAAGACATCAACATATAAACTTTAATTAATGGGAAAGCAATTTTAAGGGGTGATCATGATGTTCCGTAGTCACATGACTTCAGCCCATCAATCCTGATGAATTAAAGTGTACTAATACAATAAAACAAAACTACTTAATGAATTGAATACATGCAGGACCTTCTTACAGCTCTTGTATCTTCGTTCAGGGTGTGTCTTGTGCTGCTAATACGTCTGAATTCGTCTCTGGTTTGGTACTCGTACGTATGGTATCTTGCACTGTCCAACCTTTCAAATTCGTCTGACTTTGGGGTATTTATAGTTTCTGTCTGAGGGTTAGATGCGGCGCATAGGATAAGTAGATGCGGCGCATTGACTTAACTTCGCGTGGGGTCCAAGATTAATATATTCAGGAATATTCGTACACCGCCTTAAGATGCGGCGTAACTCCATTTCTCTATGCGGCGCATGTCCTTTGCTGTCTTGGATTGTAACTTGTGAAATCTTGATAGTGATACGCCGTATGTAAGAAGTATGTTGCGGCGTATCTGGAGCAGAATGATCTTGATCTTGTACATTTCAGTAGACTCTTAACATCTTGCTTGTTTTGCTTCATAATTAGTCCAAAATCGCCAAGTTTCACATAATACTTGTTTTTACCTGAGAATTACAAAAGTAAACATTAACGTATCAATTCTCATATATAATATAATAAAACAAGTTAAATAAATAGGATAAATGATGATAATAAAATGTACTTATTTGAGTTCATCAAATATCCCCACTTGAACTTTACTTGTCCCCAAGTAAACCTTAGAATAAATCTTATGAAAATGTATCCTAAAAGATATTAGGATTTATTTTTATATTTAAGCATGTATTCGTTTTGTCATAATTGCACAACCAAACACTTAACGAATTAGAAATAAAATAAAATATTTCGATAAAAACAAATCTAATCGTTTAACTGTCCAGTCGTGACGAATATTCTATCATAAGCTTGGCAAGTATACGCATCTCCCCCACTAAAGCCAAGGAATGACAAGTCTAAAGCGGTAAAAAGGGTTTGTTGGTTTAGGGTTAATCATTCTTCTTAATCTCTATCGATCTCACATTCCAGAAAAGGCGAAAAAATCACAAATACATGATCGAATCGACGACCACGATACTGGCAATTGCTCAAATCCTTCACTCGAATGGGCTAAAGATAGGACCAAGTAATCTTTACCAATAATATTATATCAAAAAGGGCGACAAAATCATAAATACATAGCCGAATCCACGACTACGATACTTAAGATTGCTCAAATCCCTAATCTCAATAAATCAAAGGTTTGGATAAAGAATGATGTTGGGTATGGATAATATTTGGGATACAAATTGGTGTAAAATGAAAGATAAACAAAACAGATAAATTAAAATCCTAAGTGTGGTGAATTACTTTCCTAACTATCCCATGAATAAGACTCATATCATTGAATAACTCACGCTTTAACACTTGAAATACACGCTTTAGGTAGACACGAATTATACTCAGCAAAATCTCAATCAAAGAATAACCATAGTTGGCGTTCCCATAACGGCCAACTCTGTTAGGAATATGAATATTCAGCTGAAGACTCGGTCACCCCGAGTAATTATTAGTACATCATAGCTCATAGGATTATCAGTAATATTATTAGTAGCTTAGTTATTATTATTAGTATTGTGGAGTGGGTCGGGTCTTTACCCTCTGTCAGCTCACTCTACAGCCCGCTAGGGGCATAATATGTAGTAAGTATAAATACCCCTTCCCTTGCAAGGGAAGGGTTGGAACTCTCATTATTTCAATCTAATACACATAGTGTTTCTCTCACTAGAAGTTCCCACTTTCTCTCTCTAAGTTCTCTTCCATTCGATCCAAATCTAAGCCTCAAACAAGTGTTTCTTGCATTGTGAATACCCTACAATTGGTATCAAGAGCCATGGTTAGGTCCATGAGAGTTGGTATTCACGGATTTGTGTAGTTTTTGAGGTTTTTTTGGTTCGATTTGTTAAGTTACATTAATTTCATTTTGTGCTTTGTTTAGTGATTAAAAGTTGTTATACCTTGTACTTTCTAGCTTAGGAATAGTATAAGAGTAGTATTTGGTGCTTGGATTCACAGATTTAAGGTTTGTGTGGCATTTTTGGGTGATTCGAGTGGTTTTTATCCAAGTGTTCTTGGGTGCGGTTTGTGTATTTTGGACGTTCTTGAACGCGGTTTGTGTCCCATAGAGAACGCGGCTTGTCCTATTACTAGTTTAGGCAAAAGGACAAACAACATTGAAAGTGACGTGTTTGGAAGTTTGTGCCAACGCGGTTTGTCTCTAAGGCGCATACGCGGTTTGTGTCTACGCGGTTAGTCTCTGCAGTGTGAACTCGGTTTGTGTCAACGCGGTTTGTCTCTGCAGTGTGAACTCGGTTTGTGTCAACGCGGTTTGTATCTCAAGCGTGAACTCGGTTTGTGTCTACACGGCTTGTCTCAGCAGCGTGAACTTGGTTTGTGTCTACGCGGTTTGTCTCTGACGTGTGTATGCGGTTTGTATCAACGCGGTTTGTCTCTCCAGCGTGAAGTCGGTTTGTGTCTATGCGGTTTGTCTTTGCAGCGTGTACTCGGTTTGTATCAACGCGGTTTGTCTCTCCAGCGTGAATGCGGTTTGTGTCTACGCGGTTTGTCTCTGCAGTGTGAACTCGGTTTGTGTCTACGCGGTTTGTCTAGGCGGTTTGTATCCTCAAGAGTGCTATTTGTCTAGGCGGTTTGTGTCTTGGTGATTTTAGAAATTCCCGCAAAAGATTCGATTTCTCGGTTAAATCACAAGATCTGTAAAATCCCGTAGTTACTATGGCTACCACATCTAACACATCATCAGAAGATATTCAAGCAGCAGGATCTGACACTCGTCCACCTATGTTAGATAGGACGGATTATGAGTCTTGGGCACAATGGATAAGACTTTACTGCTTGGGAAAAGATAATGGAGTTAACATTCTTAAGTCAATTGACGATGGACCATATCAGATGGGTACCACCAGAGATGTTGTTACAACTGGTGAAGATGGGACTGTGACTTGGGGCATAGACAGACCTAGAAACTACAATGATCTTAATGAAGAAGAAAAAAAGAGGTATGATGCCGACATTAGAGCCTCAAACATAGTCATTCAAGGTCTTCCAAAGGATGTATACAAGCTCATCAATTTCAACACTGAAGCCAAAGCTGTGTGGGACAACGTTAAAATGTTGTTGGCAGGGTCAGAACTCACAAAGGAAGATCGTGAGTCACAGCTGTATGATGAGTTCGAGCATTTCAAAATGAACCCAGGAGAGAATATCACAGACTACTATGTGAGATTTCATAAGTTGGTGAATGATATGTGGATGATCAGAATGACTATGCCCAATATCCAACTAAACTCAAAGTTTGTGAACAACATGACTCCTGAATGGGACAGATTTGTTACTGCTGTCAAACTCAACAAAGGTTTAAGGGATACCAACTATGAACAGCTGTATGCTTACCTGCAACAACATGAGAAGCATGCTGTCTATGATCGGGTGCTGAGAGAAAAGTTTAATCCTTCAACTACAAATGATCCACTGGCGTTCATAACAAATGTTCAACCGACAATCCAATCATCTTCCAACCCAAGCTATCATCAACTTCACCCACAAGTACCTGCTATGAGTTCTCAACTTGACTCAGGCTACTCTCAGACCGACAAAATGATTGACAACCTCACCAATCAAGTATCATTACTGGTTCAACAGTTTCAAGCATCAATCCCTCAGACCAACAATCAGTTAAGGAATTCATCCAACCCACGCAATCTAGCAATGGTGGAGGATGGGAAAATTGTGGTTCAGAATGTGCAAGGGAGAGCTGGTAGAAACATGGGTCGAGGTTATGTGCCGAATAGAGCAGGGAATGCCAATCAGGGTCAAGGGAAACAGATCAAGTGTTATAATGTGGGGGGCTTGGACACATTGCTAGAAACTGCAATCAACCTAAACGTCCACAGAACTCAGATTACTTCAAAGACAAGATGCTGTTAATGCAAGCTCAAGAGAATGGAGCTGTATTGGATGAGGAAGAGTTATTGTTCTTGGCAGGAGATGGAGGAAATACTTTTGATGAAGATGTGGATGAGAAACCTGTTCAGGATCTAGCACTTAATGATCCTAACATCTTCAAGGCAGATGACTGTGATGCATTTGACTCTGATGTAGATGATGAACCTATGGCTCAAACAATCTTCATGGCTAACTTGTCTTCCCTGGTCTCATCTCCCCGTCAAGCTGGCCCTTCTAATGCATCTGTGATATCTGAGGTACTAAAAATTTATGACACATATAATATAGTCGAGGGACAAAAGAATCCCGAAGAAGTACATCAGGAAGATGTTTCTGACTCAAGTAATGTTGACATGGAAAATAGCAATATTATTTCATATGAACAGTATTTGAATCACAACAACTCGCCTGATGTACCAAATGGTGAATCTTTTGTCAATAATGATGTTTGTGTTATAAGTAATGTATATGCCTTAGATAATGCGTGTAATATAGATAATGCATGTGAGCGCCATGAGAACCAATTGCATGTCCTTGATGATAACTTGATCACTAGACTAAACATCTATAAAGAACAAGTAGCTATGTACGAACAGCGTGCTAAGTTTGAGCTTAATGAACGTGAGCAGAAATTAGAAGGTAAAATGAGTACACTTATTAAAGAGTCTAGAGTGAGAGAAGAAACATTAAAATTAGAGTTGAGTTCTTTGAAAAGTCAGCTAGAACAGTCTGTCAAACAGAAACAGGAAGCACAAAAGTGTGTAACTACACTTAAGCAAGAATTCAAACAAAAAGAAACAACACTTTTAAATGATTTCTCTAGACTCAAGACATTAAAAAATAAGCTTGAAGATAAGTTGTACACACAAAATCAAACCATACAAACTGCTCAAATGATTCATAAGCACAGAAAGTTGAGTGATAAGCATAGTAAAATCATGATAGGTGAACCCAAGTCAACCATCCTTAGGGACATGAAAGTAGTTCAACCAGCTCTATATGATGGTAATGTGATGCTTATGCCTATTCATGACCCGCCTGAGCTTCTCTACACTAAAGAGGAGGAGGAGATGAGTGAGAGAACAAAGGAAAGAATGAATGAGAAAAGGAGGGATCCCGAGTGCGCAGTCAAACGAATAATAATCAAACCCCATGACTATGGTGAGGAAAATTGTTTGACTGTGTTTGCTCCTCAAAAGAAGTTAACACATGAACAGATTTTCTGGAAACAAGATAATGAAAGACTTAAGGTAGAAAAACTTAAGGCCAACACCCCCCTCATTAGAAAAGTTGCGTCCATAACGGTGTATCCTCCCA
The DNA here is from genome assembly GCA_021014915.2 of Artemisia tridentata subsp. tridentata. Classification (NCBI taxonomy): domain Eukaryota; kingdom Viridiplantae; phylum Streptophyta; class Magnoliopsida; order Asterales; family Asteraceae; genus Artemisia; species Artemisia tridentata. The sequence goes on from CP139508.1 coordinate 264,467,782, forward strand.
ATACACCTAGGAATTTGGTGCCTTTATCTCTTCCCACTGAATGTAAAACCTTTATTAGCTTATATGTGCTTTGGCAACTGTTTGCTGATTTCGATAAAACATACAAGAAGAGAATCACACCCTCTGGTATTACTGAGGGGGAAAGGTGTTTTGAACATGCTAAAAGGTGTTACTTAACTGAGGTCATGCCATTCTTTAAACTACTTAAAGAACACTTTGAAGGGTTGCAAACTGCCCTTAAAGCCGAAATAAAAGAAATGAAAGTAGTGTTTAAAGATATGGAAAATGAGGTGAATGAATATGCAATAGAACTTAAGAGTCGAGAGATTGAAAGAAAAAACATACTCATTACTAACGACAACTTGATTGCTAAATGTATTGCACAAGATGTATTTTACACTGTCACTGATTCTGCATTGTCTGCTTGTCAATTTAATGAGTATGCTATTGCGTTAAATGTCACCCAGAATCGTGTTGTTGAGCTTGAGGGGGAGAATTTAAAATTGCTTAAAAAAAATTCAAAATGATGACCATGATAATATGGTTAAACGTTTTTCAAAATTAGAAGTTGAGTATCTTAATTTGCAATTGAAACATCAACATTTAAATGAAAAACATAAAATATCAAATGACAAGACATCCTTGGATGCTCCTGAATTTGATACTTATTTTGAATTAAGCAAACGAGATGAGACAATTCAAGCTTACACGAACAAGATTCGACTGCTGAGGGCCCAAATTGCCCAATTGAAATCCAACAAGTGTGAAGTGTATGGCACCAATAAACCTTCGTCTTCAGATTCTCAGAATTTTCAATATCAAAACACCATAAATAAGTTACATTATGAAAATGAGTGTTTTCGAGAAGAAAATTCAAAGGTTAAACAACATTTCAAAGAGTTATATGATTCTATTAAAGTTACAAGAAGCAATCACAATGATCAAATAACCTCTTTGACAAATGAAATTGAGAATCTTAAGGCTCAGGTGAAAGGTAAAATGCGATGCACCACTTGTAATTGTGATACACCAAAGGCTACTGATAGTAAAAAGTATGATGTTGATGTTGGGCGTATTCCATTTAAGCTTAGAAATAACAGCTTTGCCCATCAAACATATCTCGATCATCTTAGAGAGGGCCTTGACACACTTCGTGAGGTAGTTGAAGAGGATAGGACTGATAAGCCACTTGATAGGGCAGTTGTCTATGCCTGCAAACTCACGAAAAGAATTCAGGAAAACTTAGAATATGCCATAGGCTCAATTCCTAAGTTTAGCAGCCATAGAGATAGATTTGTTGCATCATCATCCACTGTTGAGAACAAGCATGTAGCCTTTGATCTACCACCAAAAACATCAGAACCCAACACATCTTTATCAGGAAGGCATGTGACAGAAAAACAAACTAATGTTTCCTTCGATGCTTCTACAGGAGTAAAAAGTGACACCCAAGCTAGCGAGTCAAGGTCTAGAGAAAATGCAAGAAAGGATAGGACTGCGCCAGCTAAGAATGATCACTTGAAGAATGTAGAAGCCCAACCTAGGAACAATAAGTTTGCAATGAGTAGGATGAATCGTGTTGATTCTAGTATCAAAAGTACTGTAATTAATTCGAATTCTAATGCTATCTGTAAAACATGCGACAATTGCTTAATTTCTGCTAATCATGATGATTGTGTTGTGTCTTTCTTGATGTCTTCTGCATCACCCCATGTTAAGAATGGTAGGATTACTGAAGCATGCAAGAAAGTTTGGAAAGCAACAGGAAAAACATTTGCTAGCGTAGGATATCAATGGAGACCCACTGGAAGGAAATTCAATTTAGGAACACAGTGCACGTTACCTAAAATGAATAAGCATAAAATTGTGAAAGTTAAGGAATGGAGACCCACTGGAAGGAAATTCAATTTAGGAAAACTAAGACCATTACCTAAAATGAATATGCATAAAATTGTGAAGAATAAGGAATGGAGACCAACTGGTAGAATCCTGTCTTTAGTGTCACAATGCCTTCCATCTAGGTCTTGTCCTGTCTCTAGTTCTGTCTCCTCAGTAAAGACAGTAGCATCTGTGAAATCTGTGGTTCCAGAATATGTGTGTGCTGACCAAACGGACCCCAATTGCACTTGGGGATCCACATTTTTCAGTTATCCATTGTTGTCTGGTTTCAAATGCAGGTCGTACAAATCGTCCTGTGGTATTTGGACTCAGGCTGCTCAAAACATATGACTGGGGATCGCTCGCGGCTCAAGAACTTCGTAAAAAAGTTTATCGGGACAGTTAGATTTGGGAACGACCACTTTGGTGCTATTATGGGTTATGGAGATTATGTGTTTGGTGACAGTGTAATCTCAAGGGTATATTATGTGGAAGGACTAGGGCACAATCTGTTTTCTGTGGGTCAATTTTGTGATTCAGATCTGGAAGTGGCTTTCAGAAAGCATACATGTTTCGTCAGAGAATTGGATGGTATAGATCTCCTCAAGGGCAGTCGGGGCACCAATCTATACACCATATCGATTGAAGAAATGTTGAAGTCCTCTCCCATATGCTTGCTTTCTAAAGCCTCTAAAACAAAATCATGACTGTGGCATCGTCGTTTGAACCACTTGAACTTCGGTACCATAAATAATCTTTCCCGTAAAGATCTTGTTAGATGGATGCCCAGACTGAAATATGAGAAAGATCATCTCTGCTCTGCATGTTAACTGGGTAAAAGCAAGAAACAAACCCACAAGCCTAAAACCATCAACACCAACTTGGAAGTTCTTCATACCCTCCACATGGACTTGTGCGGTCCAATGAGAATACAAACCATAAATGGAAAGAAGTACGTTCTGGTGATAGTAGATGATTATTCTCGGTTCACATGGGTAAAGTTTTTGAGAACCAAGGACGAAACTCCAGAGGTTATCATTAAACTGATAAAACAGCTGCAAGTAAGGCTCGATAAAACTGTCAGAATCATCCGCACTGATAATGGTACTGAGTTTGTTAACCAACAACTCCGTAATTTCTATGAAAGTATTGGCATCACGCATCAGAAAAGTATCCCTCGCACTCCTCAACAGAACGAAGTGGTTGAACGAAGGAACCGTACTCTGGTGGAGGCTGCAAGAACTATGCTTATATTTTCAAAGACACCGATGTTTCTCTGGGCAGAGGCTATTGCAACAGTATGTTACACTCAAAACCGATCCCTAATTCATCCGGTTCATGAGAAGACTCCCTTCGAGTTAATTCATAACAAGAAACCAAATCTTTCCTTTCTCCGTGTGTTTGGTGCACTTTGCTACCCAACTAACAATAGTCAAGACTTGGGAAAGTTAAGAGCTAAAGCAGATGTAGGTATTTTTGTTGGATACGCACCAGACAGTAAAGGGTATCGAATCTACAATAAGAGAACCCGTAAAATTATGGAAACCATTCATGTTACGTTCGATGAGCTGAGTGAGCAACCTGCTTCAGGACAAATTAGTTCTGGACCCGATCTTAACCTTTTGTCTCCTGGACCCATTAGTTCAGGACTTGTACAGAATTCCACGCCTGCAGATTCTTATGTGCCACCTACATGCGAGGAGTTAAAGAAGTTATTTGATCCTATGTTTGATGAATACTTTGAGGCAACGAATGGAACCATCCCAAGTGAACCTGCTGTACTTCCTATGGCTGAGGTTCAAGCCCCACAAGGTTCAGAAGGCCCTACAGCTTCAGTATCAGTCAGTCACAATGCTCCAGTTGCCAGTCAATCGCCTTCGTCATCAAACGCTCAAACTTCTCCAGTAATACAAGAATCTTCAGATAATAATTCATTGGAAGTTAATCCTTTTGCTCTTGTTGAAGAGGTTCCTTTTGAAAACATATTTGCTCCTGAACATTCATCAGACACATCCTCACTTGAAGGACACAGCACTGCTACGTCTGTTCATAACCCTCAACCTCACGACTATCTCAGGAAATGGACCAGTGATCATCTAATCGACAACATCATAGGAAATCCCTCACGTCCAGTATCCACACGTAATCAACTAGCCACTGATGCACTATGGTGCTTCCTCAATTCCGTACTGTCCAAAGTCGAACCAAAAGATGCCAAAGAAGCAATGACTAAAGATTGCTGGTTCCAGGCTATGCAGGATGAAATCCATGAATTTGATCGACTTGAAGTATGGGAATTAGTGCCTCCTCCAGAGCTTGCAATGATCATTGCTTTAAAGTGGATCTTCAAAGTGAAGCTTGATGAGTATGGTGATGTGTTAAAGAACAAGGCACGGCTAGTTGCTAAAGGGTTCAGACAAGAAGAGGGCATTGATTTTGAAGAATCGTTTGCTCCGGTTGCTAGAATTGAAGCTATAAGAATCTTCCTGGCAAATGCTGCTAGTCGAAATATGATAGTCTACCAGATGGATGTCAAAACGGCATTCTTGAATGGTGACTTAAAGGAAGAAGTTTATGTGAGTCAACCAGAAGGATTCGTGGATACTGAACATCCTACTCATGTTTACCGCTTGAAGAAGGCTCTTTATGGGTTAAAACAGGCACCAAGGGCATGGTACGATACATTGTCCAAGTTCCTCCTAGTGAACGGATTCTCCAAGGGTGTTGTTGATCCTACACTATTCACCAGGAAGTCAAGAAACCATCTACTACTAGTTCAGATCTATGTAGATGATATCATCTTTGCTTCAACAGATCCTAGTGAATGTGATAGTTTTTCAAAAGAGATGAATTCCAAGTTCCAAATGTCTATGATGGGACAAATGTCATTCTTCTTAGGATTACAAGTTTCTCAAAGTCCCAGTGGCATATTCATTAATCAATCCAAATACGCCAACGAGATCTTGAAAAAGTTTGGATTTTATTCAAGTGAACCTGTTGACACTCCCATGGTTGATAGAACAAAGCTGGATGAAGATCCTTCAGGGATTCCAGTGGATATAACGAAATATCGAAGCATGATTGGATCTTTGATGTACATCACGGCTAGCAGACCAGATCTTCTGTTTGCTGTGTGTATGTGTGCTCTGTATCAATCCAGACCAACCAAGAAGCATGTTGAAGCAGTGAAAAGGATCTTTCGATATCTTCAAGGCACGGTTCATATGGGTCTCTGGTATCCTAAGGACACTGCAATGGAGTTAACAGCTTACGCGGAGGCTGATCATGCGGGATGTCAAGATACTCGTCGAAGTACTTCAGGAGGAGCTCAGTTTTTAGGGGAAAAGTTGGTTAGTTGGTCTTCTAAGAAGCAGATGAGTACTTCCATATCATCTACTGAAGCTGAGTACATTGCAATGTCTGCTTGTTGTTCACAAATCCTTTGGATGCGATCACAACTTTCGGACTATGGATTCTCATACAACAAAATTCCCCTATATTGTGACAACAAAAGCGCCATTGCTCTTTGTTGTAACAATGTTCAGCACTCCAGGTCTAAACACATCGACATCAGGCATCACTTCATCAGGAAACAGGTGGAAAAAGGAATTGTGAAACTATACTTCGTGAGGACAGAGTTTCAGTTAGCTGACATCTTCACCAAGGCCCTCCCAAGAGAAAGGTTTCAGTTTATTCTCCCACGCCTTGGCATGAAAAGCATGACTCCTGAAACCCTCAAGTTTCTTCAGGAGGAAAAGGAGGAGTAAAGGATTGTCTTCTTATATCCTTGTACATAGTTGTATATATCTTAAATCAAAAAGAAAAATACAAAAATATAAAACCTATAAAAACCATAAAAATATCGAAAAATCAGAAAATACCAAAAATAGTCCTACCTAGGCATGTCTTCTGTTTATCGATAACATTTACGGATCTAGAAATGTCATTCAATAATGGCACGGATTCTTAAATGAAGCTCGAGCAGAAGTTATACTAATCAGTTAAAACATGTCTTAATGGCTTGCAGTTACTTCATACTGCAACCCGCGCTGTACAATGGGGAAAGCATGTCGCCAAAAAGACAGCTGTTCCTCCAACCGGGTGATGTTCACCTGGGCATGGATTACTTTATATCCATGTTTCCCCGACTTGATGTACGTTTCAGTGCGTCTTGTCGTGCATAAGAAGAGAAGTCTTCTTTTCATCAGACTCTTTATGCTGTTTGATTCTTCTAGAGAGTCTTGATGTTACACAAGGTGGTAAATTGAATTAAATTTTCACAAATACCCGTCGCTCAATTGAATGACTACAGCTCTTTTAATGGAAAACGGGTCATTAATTGAGGGGGAGCATATTTGTTCAAATTTCCGACACCTTGCCAAATTTGTGCAACATCAGCAGTGACACTCTCTTGGTGTTTCAAGGGAAGCATAGTATGCTTCAAAATCAGAATACATTTAAACCTGACCACATTTTCTCCCAAATTTTCTAAACTAATTTAAATCACTTGGGATCACAAATCTCAAATGGTTTGAAATTTTTAATCGGGGGAGAGAATGTGATTTTAATAGGAAATTCTGATAAAATGTGATGATTTGGAAGTTAATGTAAGCTCTCCCGTATGTGCTAAACCATTTTGCATATCAAGGCACATATTGAGGGGGAGCAAAATGTTTTGGTCATAAATGCAAGCTCTTCCATATGTGCGAAAATCTTTCTTATATCGAGCACATATTGAGGGGGAGCAAATGGTTTTAACAAAACAAAGGATTTGGCATCTCACGTGAGCAAGGCTCAGACTTCACCAATGAATTGACGAAACTTGAATTGCCATCAATCGAAAGGATACGTCTTGGCCGGGTAATAATTTCAAGCTGGTCTAACCAGTGATGTAAGCGTGTCTCGAAAAAGATGTATCTGAGTAGAGTGTACCATTTCGAGAAACTTTCTGTGGACTTGACCAGGCCGGGTAATAATTTCAAGCTAGTCTAACTAGTGATGTAAGCGTGTCTCGAATCGGTCATGTTCACTAAAAGTGGATCAATTCAAAAAGTGCGAGCTCTACCTAACATGTGCAAATTTATAAAACTATCACTCGAGCACATGTTGAGGGGGAGCATTTGAAAAATATAAAACTCTCAAGTGTTTGCAAAATGTGTTTCGAAATCATGAACACTTTGAGAGATTTTTCAAAATTTGGTTTGGCAATTGTGGAAGAACACCAAAGACCGACCATTGTATTTCATATAATGGAGTTATAAGGATGGTAAGGTTAGGTACAAGTTCCCACGATCCCGCCAGAGCCGGAGGGATCTACCCAGGGACAATCCACTAGTTAGTATAGAAGTCCTTAGGTATGATTAAAAAGGAGAAAAGTGAATGAGGGAATAGTGCCGACTGAGATGGAGCTAACACTGGAACAAACCCAACAAGGTGTTAGTTATGAAGTCTCGGTAAGCACTGAAGGGGTTGAAGAATGAAAAAGAATTGTAAAGAGAAAGGGTGAAAAGAAATAGCCCTCCTTACAACTTAGGCAGAAACCGGGTCAATACATATGCTGTCAGAATCACTTAGTTGATTGCTGGCATTGAAGACAAAGTATCATGGACCCAGTGATACGCTGCACAACCCTCCCTAGCCACTCAAGGTCCCTCAAAGGATTCTTGTTTCAATTGTCACGGAGTTCAATACATTCCTATCGTCTCTCTCACTCCGAGTTAGATGATATTGAAAAGGTGGCAGTCCTCTCCAGCCTCCGCTCACTAAATCAAAACGCACTATAGAGCCTAGAGCCACGAGATGCATAATAAGATCTCATAGGGACACGAATTATTTATACACAGGTTGTTCAACATTAAGGACACCAGTTGTAAACTTAAGAGTCCTACGCAGATCTTAGCAATCTGCCAGAACATTTATGAGGGAATTTACAAATGTAATTCTCAATGATTGAATGAAAATTCCTGCCAGGGTCAACATCAAGCAGCCCTGAAAGCAGGTCACTTCGGTAATTCTTTATGGATTACGCTTAGTGGTCACGGCGGTTTCAACCGGTCTACAGTCGTGGAGTGATCTCCAGCGACTCACCTAATCGTTGATTTACTACGGTAAAATCTTAAAAAGCCCTCTGTGGGTTTTCGATTAGGAACGGTCATGGTAAGGATTAGAGAGAGTTTTCACACTATGCTGTTGACTATCTCGAAGTCCAAACTTGTAAGTACCGGTCGAATTATTGCTAACTGTCGTATGCAGGAATCTCTGGCGATTGTAGCAGTGGAATGCTGTAGCTGGTTGCTGTTGTAGCTGGTTGCAGAAAAGATGCCAATCCATCACCACATGTTCACTTTACCACATCATCATCAAAGAAGTCATGATCAACCAAAAGACCTTCAACACAGCTTCTGCTAACTCTGATGCTAAAGATCATGACCCTGATTAGTGTGAGCATGTCGATTCTAAGTATATTTCATCACATGGAGACATACTACTAAAAGATGACTTGGAGACTCAAGTGGGATGATACTCTCAAAGATTACTTAAAGTTCATCCAAGACAAAAGAGAAGTCATCTTCAGATCACTGATGTTTTCACAACAATCTATGACATTGAAGATTCAATGACTACGAGCCATGATGTCAAGATCCAAGGAAGAAGTGCTGAAATTCAGAACATTACTTCTGGGGTGACCTCCCTTAGGGGGAGATTGTTAGGAATATGAATATTCAGCTGAAGACTCGGTCACCCCGAGTAATTATTAGTACATCATAGCTCATAGGATTATCAGTAATATTATTAGTAGCTTAGTTATTATTATTAGTATTGTGGAGTGGGTCGGGTCTTTACCCTCTGTCAGCTCACTCTACAGCCCGCTAGGGGCATAATATGTAGTAAGTATAAATACCCCTTCCCTTGCAAGGGAAGGGTTGGAACTCTCATTATTTCAATCTAATACACATAGTGTTTCTCTCACTAGAAGTTCCCACTTTCTCTCTCTAAGTTCTCTTCCATTCGATCCAAATCTAAGCCTCAAACAAGTGTTTCTTGCATTGTGAATACCCTACAAACTCCCATTCAATCCATATAATATACAACAAATAGTGGTGATATCGCCCACTTAATACAAAACTTTACATAAGTTGGTTAAAACGAACTTCCAACTTTTTTTTTTTAAGACATCAACATTTTTTTTTTTTTTTTTTTTTTTTTTTTTTTTTTTTTAAGACATCAACATATGTGTAAAATTTCTCAACTTTACTATCACTATTTTTCCGGATAATTTTTCCATAATCTTCATACTTTCAGAAATAATTGTAATAGTGAAAGTAGTAAACACACGAAAAATAAACTCAAAGTTATACAATATTTACTTTCATACCAATTGCATTGTGCAATTTCCTGACTCAACCAAAGATAATGAATTACGCACGCGAACACAGGTAATGTAAGGAAACACACTTTGCCTAAAGCAATTAACCACGGATTTTAATCTACAGGGTAGGCTAAGGTGTAAGGGTGTATCGAAACATTATAACAAAGGTGTAAGAAACGAAAGGAATGGCTCTGAGTGTTTTTCTAGGGGTATCTTACTCTAAAAGTGAGAGTAACAAAGGGTTTATACGGGGGTTAACTAACCAATGTAGTTAGTTAATATCACATAACATATAAAGGCTATTTAGGTGTAATCCTAGAAATTTACCAATTTAGACAAGTCATTCCAATTATATAGATAATACTTATTATGCTGGCCTCGAATAGTATACAAGCCAAGTTCTAAAGTTTACAAGTCACCGGCACACTCATAGATTTGTGAATTTTGATAAGTTCACAATTTTTGGAAATTATGTTATGTGTGCAGCTATGCAACTTAGACTAAACAAAAACATGCTAGAAAAATTTTAAATTTAAGCATATTATGTACATATTAAGCATATTTTGAAAAAGTTAAGGACAAATAAGTGTTCTAATTCTCCAATCCCCCCACTTAAGTTAAACAACGTCCTCGTTGTTTGTATCAAAGATTAAAAACTGGAATATAAAAGAATTAGAACAGAAAAACTCCCCTGAGATTTGCTCGGTATGATCCTCCATTATTCGTATAAGAGCAAAAATCAACTTTCTTGTGGATTAGAACGTTTAAGCTTCATAGATGATGTATCCACAGAAATGCAGGAATCTATAATACCATTAAGACTTTAACACACCTGAATTAAGAAGGTTCAAACTTGCATAATACATTAGTAGTTAGTAAAAATAAAACTAAAAAAATTAAAATGAAAATCATCAGGTCAGTCGATACGCTGTATCTTATGGAAGAAGATACGCCGTATCGAGCCTGGAATAAGTACGAATCAGAATAAAAGATGCGTCGCATCCTTAACCAGGGATGCGCCGCATTAAAATACTGACAGAAAGTTTTAAAGTCAAAAATAAAAATGCAGAAAATTAAATAAGATATGACCAGTGCAGGCGATGCGTCGCATCTTATGATGGAGATACGCCGTATCTTCTGCAGGTCTGACAGACTCGACACAGAATAGAAAAGTAAAAATTTTTTCTTCCGGGTTGTCTCCCGGTCAGCACTTGTCTTTATTCCAGAGTCTTCAAGTTAGACTCACATTCAGCTCCTTATTTTGTTCTTGTTACGTGCCATCCTTCTTCTTTCATCCGAAAGATTTTCTCGTATAGCTCCGCAACATTTTCTTCCGTTCGACTTAATCTAATATATTTTTTGGTCTTCGTCGCAACATATTCCTCATATGGTCCCAAAGAGTATTTGATGATTTTAAATTTTTTAGAAATTATCATGGGTGGGTTATTATAAGGGATCCCAAGTAGTCGACACTTTCTCTCGATGAATTCTTCTTCGTCTTTATCAACAAACTTGGAATAAGGGTCCTTATATAAATAGTCATCAAGTTCATCAATTATTTCTTCTTGTGACTCATCGTCATCATTGTAGCGATCACAATTAACCATATTAATGGCTTGATAATTATCTTGAATCTCGTCCCACTCTTTTTTCAATTCCCATTGTAAGCGTCGACTAAGCTTTGTGTAATCATCAAATTGTCCATGCACCCATTCCTAGAAAGTAGTGTCCGATGCTCCCTTAAGTTCTTTTAAGTAGTTGATTCTACCTTTTTCTTGCAAAGCCTCTGCTCTACGTGGGCAGTCTTCAACTTTTTCATACCAATCATCGTCTTCAAAGTATACATCGTTTCCAACCCGTTTCATACCAATTATACTTCCCCCATTGCAGGTTGGATCATTCTTCCAATCACAGGTTAGCCATTCACTACTTCCATCCTTGAAATGGAAAGGTTTACAAGTGTGATTAATATGCTCAAATTCCCATGGTTTATCCCAAACCCATGGTATTTGGTCATTCCATTCGTAGTACCAGGTATTTTTGAACTCATCATAAGTTTTGAATCCTGGTAGATCTCCAGTTAGCACATCAGCGTCGATTTGAAGGAGGTAATTAAATTCTTTGAATTGTCTGCACAAAGGTGTATCATAATTGAACACATCAATATCTATGCTGAATAATTCTTCAATGCCTTCCTTGATTGTTGAATTGTCATCTGACGATCCATTGTTGCTCTCTACTTCCTCATCTTCCCCTCTCATCCAATATACCCATAACACATCTTTAGTAGCTCGGTCCATGCTCTTATGGTTATTGAACTTACTAGCTAACCAATTTGAAAAATCAACATTGTTAGGATCGTGGTTAACGTCAAAGCTAGTGTTACCAATCATGTTCCTTCTTATCTCCATGAACTCATTAAATTGTCCTTTAAAACTTCGTGTCAACCATGAGGTCACAATCCGTTTGACTTCATTCATAGGAGCAAATTTGGGATCGCCGTATTTAAGTTCAAGCCATTCTTCTAAAGAGATATCCATCAACCTTACCAACTTTCCATGAAATAGTATCTTCGATTCAGCATACATTCTTTCGTTATCCAGATAGCTTTTATCTAATCCCCAATACTGTTCGGAATAAGGCATATAAGAAGTTTGTATAGGTTGGACTTCATAGCTTTTGTTGCTCGATTTGTTGACTGCATTTGCTGAGTTCATGTATTCAATTTGGAATTTCCCATCTTTTTCTTCGATAGTAGTCCAAGTTAATCCTTTAGATTCAATGATGGGCCATAAGAGTAACAATTCATCTTCAGTGTAGCTCATTAGTAAATCATAAGAGAATATCCCATCTTCAATATTGCATAAGCGTTTGAATTTCTTATAAGTAGCTTCAAGAGGGGTCTCCCAAGAGAATAAATCGGCATCAATCATGAGCACATTGAAGTTGACATCTTCAAAAACTTCCACTGAGAAGCAGGGCAGGTTGGTTTGAGATAGTAAAGCATCGATCGTAGGTAAGTTGCTAGTAATAGCATTGAAACCTTCGAATGAATCCGAAAGCAAGAGTTCCTTTTCCAATTATGAGCTTTTAGTAATGCTTAATGCTGGGAACTTGCTCAAGCTAACTTCATAGTTATCACACTCCTCATCACTTTCCAGAATTAACGGCTTTTTGGTGCGGGACTTTTCATTGTGCTTATCATCCATAAGTTCCTTAGCAAGATATCCGTTCACTGACATGTCTTCCATTGCAAAACCTGTCATCATAGGTAAAATCGTCAGTAGGATTTGTTCGCTAGAAGATAAATTAATGAATTTAGAAACGGATATAAAGAATAAAAATAACTGATATCTGCAGATGATGCGCCGTATCTAGAAAGTTGGATACGCCGTATCTTATTACGATAAAATTTAATCAGCCTTTTATTTAGAAAGCACATACGCCGCTTATGAATTAGAATGCGCCGTATCAGTTTAATTTATCAAAAGTCGATTATATTTATTAAAATTAAAATGGTCGTATTAACAAAAGCTAATGCGCCGTATTTTCGTTATGTTTCAAAATACAAGATTTTTGATTTAGAAGATGCGCCGTATCGATTGAAATCGATGCGTCGTATCTGTTTAATAATTCGAAAACTGTTTTTAATTTAAATCGAAAATACGCCGTATCTGTTAAAACAGATGCGTCGTATGGCGTTAGGGTTTAGAAAAATTTCTTATTAAAAACAGAATACGCCGTATCTTGGGGAAAGATGCGTCGTACTCGAATTAAACGCGTTGTATTTTATAAAAATTAAACGCAATACGTCGTATCTGTGAAAACAGATGCGCCGTATCGTTTGTATCAGCACAATACAACGATAGCAGAATGCAGAAAAATACAGAAAAGAAAATCAAAACTAAAATCAAACAGAAAGAAACAAAAATTAAAGAAAACAAAAAACACACAAAAACAGAAAATATGCAAATAATACAATGAATGCAATCTAACTAATATATAACAGGGTTAGTGGTTAGAATCTAAAAATTAAAAAGAAAAACCTAATTAAAATATCAATCAAATTAACAGATAATAACAATTCACTCCCCGGCAACGGCGCCAAAAACTTGATGCGCGTGATGTGTCATTGCGGTTTAGCAGTATTAATGCCTACTCAAGTTTTAAATTTATATTTAGCCGACTTATCAATAACACACACACTTAATGAGCAGTGTACCCGGTCAGTATGAATATAATGGTAAGTAGAGTGTCGATCACTAAGAGTGGAACGTATTATCTAGTTATTCTAATCAGTATTTTAATATCTTAAGTTGCTATACAACCTAATCTAACGCAAGGGGGGTTCAGCCTGAGAGACTGGCACGGTTTGGTTATGATTAAATAATAAACTAAACTAATGCAGCACGAATCATCGATTAGCACACACGTACACAATAGATACTTGAGACAATAAGAAGACCTGTCCTGATAATTAAGTAGCTTGTCACTTGTTTTATTCCTAGTTTTATATGAAGTGTATATAATTAACCCTTTCTCGTTGGCTTTAATCTTATCGGCGAGTAAACCCTTAATGATCACTTATGTCTATCCCACTATCCTAGAATATTTAGCATTTGTGATGCCCACGTTTCGTATAAGCTAGAATAGATAGGCGAGGAAGGGGCATGGCGACCCAAGCAATGCTCAACTAGACACAGAGGTTATCAATGCACTAATAAAAGTCACCAAAGACATCAACATATAAACTTTAATTAATGGGAAAGCAATTTTAAGGGGTGATCATGATGTTCCGTAGTCACATGACTTCAGCCCATCAATCCTGATGAATTAAAGTGTATTAATACAATAAAACAAAACTACTTAATGAATTGAATACATGCAGGACCTTCTTATAGCTCTTGTATCTTCGCTCAGGGTGTGTCTTGTGCTGCTAATACATCTGAATTCGTCTCTGGTTTGGTACTCGTACGTATGGTATCTTGCACTGTCCAACCTTTCAAATTCGTTTGACTTTGGGGTATTTATAGTTTCTGTCTGAGGGTTAGATGCGGCGCATAGGATAAGTAGATGCGGCGCATTGACTTAACTTCGCGTGGGGTCCAAGATTAATATATTCAGGAATATTCGTACATTGCCTTAAGATGCGGCGTAACTCCATTTCTCTATGCGGCGCATGTCCTTTGCTGTCTTGGATCGTAACTTGTGAAATCTTGATAGTGATACGCCGTATGTAAGAAGTATGTTGCGGCGTATCTGGAGCAGAATAATCTTGATCTTGTACATTTCAATAGACTCTTAACATCTTGCTTGTTTTGCTTCATAATTAGTCCAAAATCGCCAAGTTTCACATAATACTTGTTTTTACCTGAGAATTACAAAAGTAAACATTAACGTATCAATTCTCAAATATAATATAATAAAACAAGTTTAATATATAGGATAAATGATGATAATAAAATGTACTTATTTGAGTTCATCAACAACTTACCTTCCCCTACACAATTTTACTACCTGAATCCGAGTTAGAACGCTCGCCCAATTCTTTTGAAACACCTAATTAACCATCATCTAGAAATCCATCAATTCATTTGGTCACGACCTCAACCTATCGCCTTAAAACATGTATCCTCGAGGCATCCACTCTTAGGACACATCACTATTAGGTCTCACTACTCCTTCATTTTGAAGGGACATGTCGTTTGGAAAAGAAGACCTAGTCTCCGCAACCATGTGACGACTATTAATCTATGACAAGTGTTATTATCTATTCAATTGTGTCTCTTCTTTCATGGTTGACTTGCCTGCGTATTCTACCTGTGATGATTGTACCCTCGTGTAATACCGTTCCTTTTATTTGAAACCTCATTCGCCGTCATCTTTTATGATGTAGATAAATGGCCCTACAAGAAAGACAACCAAGACCACACGTAGTCGACCTGCTGCTACCACTCTTCCAACTGGGAATGGATCAAACCCGCTTATTATGAATCAAGCCATGCTGGATCAGTTGGTTAATGACCGTGTGGCGGCAGCACTAGCTGCAGCAAACGTAAACAACTCGACTACTGATGTCGGAACCTCAAGAGCTACAAACAACAACAACCGCAGCTGCACCTATCAAGAGTTCCGAAAGACCATGACTGGAGGTTTTGGAGGAACCGAGGGAGCTGTTGTTTTGGTCAGATGGATTGATGACATCAAATACGTACATTTTATTAGCATCATGTATCCTATGTATATTGCTTGTTTTTGTATTATTTTATATGGGAATTGATACTTAATCGCCTACTTTTGTAATTCTCAGTTATAAACAAGCATTTGGTGAAAGTTAGCTATTATGGACATAAAATGGAGCAAAATGATCAAGATTGGAAATGTCCGCTGAATTGAAGAGATTAAAGACCATTGCCTGACTTTGAAGCATGCGCCGCATCTGATTTTATCATGCGTCGCATATGAAACTTTGGTCAACGAAGAAGAACCAACTTGTTCTACTCTAGATACGCCGCATTACATTTCATACCTACGACGTATCACTCTCAAGACTTCACCAAAAGATGATCCAAGATACAAGAGAACATGCGCCGCATAAGAGATTGAAGATACACCGCATCTTAAGGCGGTGTACGAATATTCTGGAATATAATAATCTTGGACCCCACGCGAAGTTACCTTGATATGCCGCATCGGACCAATCCGATGCGCCGTATCGGCCATACACAATCCTTACCAAGAAATCAAGTGGAGATTAGAAGCTTAATGAAGAAGTCAAGATTACAAGTCGACACTTGAAGATGCTTTCGTATTTTGGCCATAAAATCTTCATCCGGACTCCGTTTTAGTTGATTCAAGCGGCCACGGAAAGAGAAAAAGGAGATCTACCTGTATCTGAAGGAGATGCGGTGCATCAGGTCTTTAGATGCGCCGTATTGGGAGATGCTCCATATCAGATTTATAGATGCGCCATATCGGGTCAGTTTCAGACTTGGAGGCTACGTTTACTTATAGATGCGGCGCATCTAACTCTCTAGATGCCCGTATCGACCCAGATTTCAGAATCTATAAATACCGAATTCATTAACGAATTAGGGCCTCTTTGGGAACCCTTAGGGCCATTCCCAGACGATCAAAGCCTCTCAAAACAGCAGAAGATCACCCTTGAAGACCCAATTATACTTGAAGAACATCTCTTATCATTGTTATACTACTTAATCATTCGGTTAGCGTATCATATTCTTTATGTTTAATACTCTATTCGTTTTGATTATATTTTTGTATTTTGTTACAGAGATTATGGGCTAATACCCTTAGGTGTTAGCCAAGTTTTTGATTATTAGATGGTTTAATTAGTTTCTAATTCGATTGGTTGCTTAGTCTTCGTTTTGATTTCTTTATTAGTTTATCGTGCCTTGTCGACCTTAGGCTCGCACAATTACTTCATTAATATCGTTTGCATGATTAATGTAAGCCCCTTAAGGGTTAAATAATATATAGACATGGTAATCATTAAGCAGCTTTACGCGGGTTCTGATTAATTGTGACAGGATTAGTCAGTCCAAAAGACTTAAAATGGAATCTAGACTCTAAAAGAAATTAGAGGTAGGATAGACCGCGCCTAGTCGTGAGCACCATCACTACATGTCTTAGAAACTTATCAAAACTTAATCATATATGACTGAACTTGGTTAACACGTTCTTCTTATTTTCGATACCTTCAAGCTTCTTGCGTTTGTTTAGTTTAGTTTGATTAGTTTAGTATAAAACCAAACTCGTGCCAGTCTCTCAGGCTGAACCCCCCTTTGCTTTAGTTTAGGATTAATTTAGTAGAGTCGAATACCTTTAGAATTAGTATATTAGAAATCTCACTCTTAGTGATCGACACCCTACTTACCAGCCAGGCTACATTGATCGGGTACACTGCCCGTTAGTGTTGTTATAGGTTAAGTCGGCAAAATATAAATTTAAAACTTGATAAGGAATAATCACCTATACAACGACACATCAAGTTTTTGGCGCCGCTGCCGGGGAGTGAATTTATCTTTTTACTAGTTTTATTGGTATTTTTCTGTTTGTGTTTGTTTTGTTTACCTGTTAGTTTGTTTATATTCTGTGTGTCTGTCTCAGAAGGGAGATACGGCGTATTCTTGTCTGTGAATACGGCGCATCTTTCCGTTTCAATATGGCGTATTCTTGTCTGTGAATACGGCATATTGACGCTCTGTGGGCAAATTTTTTTTATTATTTTCTGCGTTTGTTTAATTTTTATTAGTTTAGTTTTTATTTTTATTTTTTATTTATTTTTTGTTTGGTCTACTGTTGTTCTTCTTGGTTGTTTTGTTTTTCAGGAAATCATGGTGATCGAGAAAAACATTAACGAACTGACCATGGAAGAATATTTCCAATATGCAAGATACGATGAAGAAAAGTGGTACACAAGATTCATGAGAGAAACCAGGTTTGAATTAAAAGGGCACTCTCTAAAGGAGCTACGCGATAATGCTTTCAGTGGTGCAGAAAATGAGGATGCTAATGAGCATGTTGAAAAAGTGGTCGAGATCGTTGATTTGTTTCATACACCTCATGTAGGGAAAGACCATATAATGTTACGAGTATTCCCGAGTTCACTCACTGGACAAGCATATCGATGGATTAAAACTATTCCTGCTAGAAGCATCACTACATGGGCCGATCTGAAGGCTAAATTTTTGAACAAGTATTGTCCTCCATTAATGACTGCAAAGAAGGTTCAAGAAATCAACAACTTTAAGCAAAGACCGGAAGAAACGCTTTATTTGGCGTGGGACAGGTTTAAAGAATTACTTTTTAAATGTCCTCAACATTATTTAACTGACATGCAGGTTGTGATTGCCTTCTATATGGGTTTGGATGTGGCTACTCGGATGATTTTAGATTCTCAGAGTTTTATACCTAAAATGAATGCTAAAGACGCCTTAACCGCTATACATGAAAGAGCTGACCACTGTTTAAGGTGGTATGATGGGGCATTCAAAAGACATACAGGTAATGATGATTCTGAAATTTTAGCTACAATTACTGTTCAAATAAATAACCTTGGCAGGGAAATAAATAAGATGAATGAAAGGATATATACCATCGATAATCGCTACAAGGGATGCAATGGACCTCACTCACCTTACCCACCAACTCCACCACCACAAAAAGAGATCTATGACTTCAAAGAAGCCATTTCTAAATTTATAAAAGATGGTGAACTATCAAGAAAAGAGTTGGTAGACACAAGTTATCATGAAGCACTTAAGAAGCACAATAAAAATACTACGGATTCGGTACATCGTATTGAAGAACATTGTCCGTAATATTATAAGCATACTTAGTGTCAAAACAAAAGAAAAGAGTATGGTGGAAGGATGTAATGAGATTGATGCTATTATACGTGATGATGTACAACCACAACATGATGAGATAAGTAATTCCGGAGTTAAGCATGATGACAAGGAAACAATGGATAACCTTCTTGTGGATTCTTAGGAAGAAAATAGGAATTCAGATCTCACAGACTCAGAAAGGCTAAACAGGTTTCGGGCTAACCAATATAAACCTGTCCCTTTTCCTAGGCCAAAACCGGAGGTACAATATCAATGGGAAAAAATGGAAGACAATACTTTAGCAATATTCCACCATCCGTCCCTTTCCCTGAATGCTTTAAGGTAAGTGAACCGTATATCCCACCCGTCCCTTTCCCTGGACGAATAAAGAGTGGATGCATACCCATTCCTTTCACTGGACGACCGAAGGTGGAAAACAAAAAGAAGCCATACAAGAAGAAAATAAAGAAGATGAAAGCTAAGAATCAACGGATAAAAGAATCAAAAACACAAGCTCATGTGGAATCTACGACACAAATAGGTAACACCCTTGATTCTCCTTTTATTTTTACTAATGACATTGTTAGTGTTTCTAAACAGGTTGCAAAGCCGAATGACGATGTGGTGGAATCTGTTACCTTACAACCTATCATAGACATCACACCACACGATGACACACAACTAGCACCTATTAATGTTATCCACCAAATTTTGGTTGAACCTACAAAAGAAATAGATGATGAGCTCTTGGATAACACCATGGTTGAAGAGCAAGAAACTTTGGACTCTACATGGAAAAAGAGGAGCTCGAAACGATACTCGCCATAGACTCTTTCACATCTTGTATAGAAGTTGAGGGACGCCTAACTACTGACAAGATAAATGAAGAACAATTCATGCACCCTCAATATATTAGTCTCTCATGTGGAATGTTCAAGACATCTAATTTATCAACCAAATCCGGAAAGGTAATGAGTGGAGATCACTACCCACTAAGGTACCATTTTTACTTGACATATCTTTCTACTATAGCAAATTTATACTCTTATAGTGTTTATTGCTATTTTCACCCGCACTTGATTCCAAGTGGGGGGACGTACACCCTATTACCTAGTAAATAAGGGTGGAGTCAGGCTCGTGACTCGAACAAAAACAAGCGCTTCGTGGGAGGCAACCCATGCTTGTCTTTTATTTTCTTTTTAGTTTATTTTATTTTCTTGTGTTTGTTTTTATTTGTTTTTTCTGCATGACTGCTGTCGCTGTATTCTGCTGATACAAATGATATGGCGCATCTGTATTCTAGATGCGGCGTATGGCGTTTTAATTTTATATACAGCGCATTTAATAATTCTAGTACGGCGCATCTATCCCCTAGATACGACGTATTCTGTTTTTAATCAGAAAAATTTTAAACCATAACCGACATACGACGCATCTGTTGTACAGATACGGCGTATCTAATTATTTATTAAAAACAGTCTTCGAATTAATAAAATAAGAAGCGACACATCAATTTCTATCGATACGGCGTATTATCCCATTGCATGCAGTTTAATATTTCCTACAGGTTGTTGATGCGGCGTATCCAATATTCCATGGATGCGGCGCATCGACACTCTGACCTGTAATTTTTCGTAGTTTTATTTTTCTAACCAATGATTAACGAGATGTTCTCGAGTCTATTTTTCTATGGTCTCTATATTTTTACAGGTTTGGACGATTGAAGATGTTGATGAACTCCCACATTTTATATGCTCGCATTCTTACATGGAGGATCATACCGAGCAAATCTCAGGGGAGTTTTCCGTTCTAATTCTTTCTATTTCCTGTTTTTAATTTCAAATTAAACACCGAGGACGTTGTTTATCTTAAGTGGGGGGATGGAGAATTAGAACGTTTACTTGTCCTTATTTTTCAAAAATATGCTTAATATGTACTTAATATGCTTAAATTTAAAATTTTTCTAGCATATTTTTGTTTAATCTAAGTTGCATAGCTGCACACATAACATTATTTTCAAAAATTGTGAACTTATCAAAATTCACAAATCTATGAGTGTGCCGGTGACTTGTAAACTTTAGAACTTGGCTTGTATACTATTCGAGACCACCATAATGAGTATTATTAATATAATTGGAGTGACTTGTCTAACTTGGTAAATTTCTAGGATTACACCCAAAAAGCCTAATATATGTTGTGTTATTAACTAACTACATTGGTTAGTTAACCCCCATATAAACCCTTTTGTTTACTCTCATTTTTAGAGTATGATACCCCTAGAAAAACCCTCAGAGCCATTCCTTTCGTTTCTTACACCAATGTTAAACGTTTCGTTACACCCTTACACCTTAGCCTACCCTGTAGATTTAAGTCCGTGGTTAGTTGCTTTTGGTAAAGTGTGTATTCCCCGCGTTTCCTGTGTTCGTGTGCGTAATTATTATCTATGGTTAGGTCGGAAATTGCACAATGCAATGGGAAGTGAAAGTAGATATTGTATATTTTTCGAGTCTTGACATTTTTCGTGTGTTTACTACTTTCACTATTATTTTTATATCTGAAGTTATGAAGATTTTTTGTGATGGTGAAGTGGTGAAATTTTACACCATAGTTATTTATTTGTTTTATGTTATGAAAAAAAAAAAAAAAAAAAAAAAAAAAAAAAAGAAAAAGAAAGAAGAAAGTTGGAAGTTTGTTAAACCAACGATGTAAAGTTATGTAAGTGGTTCATATGGCCACTATTTGTTGTACTATATACATGGATTGCAAGGGAGTTGGCCGTTATGGGAACGTCAACTAAGGTTTATTCTTTGTTTGAGATATTATTGAGTCTAATTCGTGTCTACCCAAAGCGTGAGTTTCAAGCGTCAAAGCGTGAGTTAGTCAATGATATGTGTCTTATTCATGGGATGATTGGGAAAGTGATTAACCACACTAGGACTTAATCTATTTGTTTGTTGATTTTATTTTTACACCAATTTATATCCTAAATATTATCCATACCCTATATCATTCTTCATCCAAACCTTTGATTTATTGAGATTAGGGATTTGAGCAATCTTAGGTATCGTAGTCGTGGATTCGGCTATGTATTTATGATTTTGTTGCCCTTTTTGATATAATATTATTGGTGAAGATTACTTGGTCCTATCTTTAGCCTATTCGAGTTAAGGAATTGAGCAATTGCAAGTATCGTGGTCGTGGATTCGATCATGTATTTGTAATTTTGTCGCCTTATCTGAAATATGAGATCGATAGAGATTAAAAAGGATGATCAACCCATAAGCCTCAAAACCCTTTTTACCGCTTTAGACTTGCTACTCCTTGGCTTTAGTGGGGGAGATGCGTATACTTGCCAAGCTTATGATAGAATATTCGTCACGACTGGACAGTTAAACGATTAGATTTGCTTTTATCGAAATATTTTATTTTATTTCTAATTCGTTAAGTGTTTGGTTGTGCAATTATGATAAAACGAATAAGTGCTTAATTATAAAAATACATCCTATTTAGGATACATTTTCATAAGTTTAATCTAAGGTTTACTTGAGGACAAGTAAAGTTCAAGTGGGGGGATATTTGATGACATCAAATAAGTACATTTTATTAGCATCATGTATCCTATGTATATTGCTTGTTTTTGTATTATTTTATATAGGAATTGATACTTAATCGCCTACTTTTGTAATTCTCAGTTATAAACAAGCATTTGGTGAAAGTTAGCTATTATGGACATAAAAAGGAGCAAAATGATCAAGATTGGAAAAGTCTGCTGAATTGAAGAGATTAAAGACCATTGCCTGACTTTGAAGCATGCGCCGCATCTGATTTTATCATGCGTCACATATGAAACTTTGGTCAACGAAGAAGAACCAACTTGTTCTACTCCAGATACGCCGCATTACATTTCATACCTACGACGTATCACTCTCAAGACTTCACCAAAAGATGATCCAAGATACAAGAGAACATGCGCCGCATAAGAGATTGAAGATACACCGCATCTTAAGGCGGTGTACGAATATTCTGGAATATAATAATCTTGGACCCCACGCGAAGTTACCTTGATACGCCGCATCGGACCAATCCGATGCGCCATATCGGCCATACACAATCCTTACCAAGAAATCAAGTGGAGATTAGAAGCTTAATGAAGAAGTCAAGATTACAAGTCGACACTTGAAGATGCTTTCGTATTTTGGCCATAAAATCTTCATCCGGACTCCGTTTTAGTTGATTCAAGCGGCCACGGAAAGAGAAAAAGGAGATCTACCTGTATCTGAAAGAGATGCGGCGCATCAGGTCTTTAGATGCGCCGTATTGGGAGATGCTCCATATCAGATTTATAGATGCGCCATATCGGGTCAGTTTCAGACTTGGAGGCTACGTTTACTTATAGATGCGGCGCATCTAACTCTCTAGATGCGCCGTATCGACCCAGATTTTAGAATCTATAAATACCGAACTCATTAACGAATTAGGGCATCTTTGGGAACCCTTAGGGCCATTCCCAGATGATCAAAGCCTCTCAAAACAGCAGAAGATCACCCTTGAAGACCCAATTATACTTGAAGAACATCTCTTATCATTGTTATACTACTTAATCATTCGGTTAGCGTATCATATTCTTTATGTTTGATACTCTATTCGTTTTGATTATATTTTTGTATTTTGTTACAGAGATTATGGGCTAATACCCTTAGGTGTTAGCCAAGTTTATGATTATTAGATGGTTTAATTAGTTTCTAATTCGATTGGTTGCTTAGTCTTCGTTTTGATTTCTTTATTAGTTTATCGTGCCTTGTCGACCTTAGGCTCGCACAATTACTTCATTAATATCATTTGCATGATTAATGTAAGCCCCTTAAGGGTTAAATAATATATAGACATGGTAATCATTAAGCAGCTTTACGCGGGTTCTGATTAATTGTGACAGGATTAGTCAGTCCAAAAGACTTAAAATGGAATCTAGACTCTAAAAGAAATTAGAGGTAGGATAGACCGCGCCTAGTCGTGAGCACCATCACTACATGTCTTAGAAACTTATCAAAACTTAATCATATATGACTGAACTTGGTTAACACGTTCTTCTTATTTTCGATACCTTCAAGCTTCTTGCGTTTGTTTAGTTTAGTTTGATTAGTTTAGTATAAAACCAAACTCGTGCCAGTCTCTCAGGCTGAACCCCCCTTTGCTTTAGTTTAGGATTAATTTAGTAGAGTCGAATACCTTTAGAATTTGTATATTAGAAATCTCACTCTTAGTGATCGACACCCTACTTACCAGCCAGGCTACATTGATCGGGTACACTGCCCGTTAGTGTTGTTATAGGTTAAGTCGGCAAAATATAAATTTAAAACTTGATAAGGAATAATCACCTATACAACGACACATCATGGATTAAAAGGCTGGAGACCGTGTTTCGAATATGTACTTGTGTGGATGAAGACAGGGTTAAGTATGCATCGTTCACCTTCATGGATGTTGCTCTAACCTTGTGGAACAACTATCTGAAGTCTACAGGCATTGATGCCGCTTACGCAATGCCATGGGAAAATTTTAGGGAAATGGTGCTCAAAAAGTATTGCCCTCGCAACGAAGTTAAAAAGTTGGAGGTCGAGTTTTGGAACCTCAAGGTGCAGGGTACCAACATTGATGTATACAACCAACGCTTTCAAGAGTTGGCTTTACTGTGCCCTGAGATGGTCCAAACTGAAGCTCGCTTACTTGAGAGGTACATTGGAGGATTACCCCCATCCATCAAGGGTAATGACACTACCTTCAAGGCTGCTGATCTCCATGAGACTATGGAAGTGGCCAACAAGCTAATAGACCAAGTAATTGAGGATACCGCCGAGGAGGTGGTAGATAACAAAAGGAAATTGGATGACCACTCAGGAAACAACGACAACAGCAACAACCAGAACAAGCGACAAGGGGTCGCCAAAGTCTATACTGCTGGGTCGGGAGAGAAGAAGGTTTATGCAGGGAAGTTACCCTTGTGTAACCGTTGTAACTACCACCACAATGGGAGGTGTGCTGGAAAGTGCTACAATTGTCAGAAGATTGGACACATGGCCAAAGACTGTAGGTCTAAAACCCTTGAAAGAGCACAGACACCACCAGAGGATAATCGAAAGGCCGAGGTGACCTGTTATGGGTGTGGAAAGAAAGGGCACTATGGAAATGAGTGCAATGAACGAAGTACCAGGAAATCTTGGAGCAGGAGGAAAACAGGACTTGAACGTGATGTCAAAAGGGTCGACTGCCCTGTATAACGAGACCAAAGTTTAGACTCTCTTAAGATGTATTCCTATAAGACTTTATTAGTACCTTTCTGTAAACCTCGTCGTATTGTATTGATTAGTGTACGTTTATCTTGAGTTGTAGGCTTATTTGACTCACAACTATCTGCAATCTCATATTGACTAGCTATATCAATCGTCTCCATTGCACTACTTATTTTACTACCACCTAATAAACCACTCTATTATCATTTTATGACTATTTTATTAACATATCATAAGCTGTTTGTTAACTTGCTACCCTTTATTAAAATGATAAATTGTGCCGTTGTTAACATATAAGGAGTTTGCAATTATATTACAGCCCGTTTTGCTCCTACACTATGAACCATTTTGCTATTATAAGCTACAACTTTGCTATACCTTGCAAATAATAAATTATTTTTTTCTATTACCCTAAAAGTCTGTCTATCACCCTGTAAATTATTTACTCCATTGGAAAGTATTTTATGCTACCATCTCATGAACAGAATAACCAATATTTTTTTTAACTAAACCCAGCATTGCATCATTGGACCTTAATTATACAAAGCCTGATCACCTATGTATAATTTAGGTAGGACCATACTATGCTAGGATTGGTTGCCTTAAATTTTTATAATTGGTCAAAGTCCTTATTTTCAAGAAATCAAAATTCACGTGTGTAAGTACATAAAAGTAGTGCAAAGTCATGGTATCCGTATTAGCAACCACAGTAACCAATTGGGCACCAATACAATCTTACCACTTAGAATCAGCCTTGTCTCACATCCTATTCTAAATTGAAGGGATAAGTTACACCACTAGCTATCATGAGGCCGTCTACTGGAGAACACGGCCATGATCAACAAGATTACCTATGATTACAACCTTAGGATTTAGTACGAAACCCAATCTTATAACGCCTCACTTCATTTTGCTACTTCCAGTTTTGAAGAATTGTACCGTCAAATAAACAACCTCTGGATTTGATAGCTACCTGATAACTCATAACCCCGCGTGTGACTGAAACATGCTTTCCCTTGAAAGCATCTATGTCAAACGTTACGACGACTACATCCAGTTCCTTAATCATATACTTTGCATTGGATACTAAGTACACCACTAAATCAACCAACTGATTGCTAGTAGCAACCAACACCATTCTTCAAGATTGTACTCTAAAACTTTCTAAACTACTCATTCAATATCGACCTCATTCCAGTTTCACTTGGAAGCCCCGATGTCATCAATGGTATGGATTGGATATCCAAGTACCGTGTCATTATCATCTGAGACGAGAAGATCGTCCGTGTACCTTAACCTATCGAAATCATGGACCGGGAGGTCAAACGACTTAAGAGAAGTCGTATCCCTATCGTCAAGGTTCGTAGAAACTCTCGAAAAGGTCTCGAATTCATGTAGGAACGTGAAAACGAAATCAAGCGTAAATGCCCTTTTTTCTCAAATCCATCGGGTAACTATAAGTGAAAACCGAGGATGGTTTTCTTTCTAAGGCGGGAAGGATGTGACAAACGGTAATTTTACCCTCAAATATTTTAATAATAAGTGTTAATTTATTATTACCTGACTGATAAATCAGGCATTCATGAGCCTACATAACTATTTCAGGAAATAAACCCGCACGCTGTAGCATACAGTAACTCACAAAACTATTAGAAAAAGTGAATTTTCCACTCTCTGACATTTACAAACCTCAACACAATAAAAACGAGAGGTTATCTCGTTTTTCCTGAAAAACGATACCACACGCGTACTGACACCATATTAGTAACGGTTAACCTTATGAATTATTTCCAGAGTCAATAAATTTTATTTTTATGCCAGTTTTATAAAAACGTTTCCGAAATTTTATTTGTCACGTTTATATTAAACCGTGGAAACACGATTTCACCCCAGCTCAGCGGGACACGGGGTACACACACTACACTTAATGATAATAAAACAAACTCTATAATTCCTTTCTTTCTTTCTTACCCTATCATCTCTGTATTGCCGCCCCCCTCACACCCCATCCTCCTTTTGTCATTTTGGATCTCAACTCCAACTCCCCAGAAGAACAATCCATCACCATCATCTGCTTAACCTTTTCAAAGTCAAAACACAGGCAAAGCTTAAATCGTTTTCTCCTTTCTCTCTGCCCCAAAGGAAATCACGAGACCACCTTAAATGTGGTGATAGAAAGAAAGCTTTCCTCAAGATGGAATGGCGCTAAAAATCGATCCAGGGAAGGAAAGAGTCAAAGCATCCATTTATTTTTTTTAAGCCTTCACCAAATCCATAGGGGAGACACCACTCTTATCACAATCAAAAAGGGTTATTGGTGATTCCTGCTTGGATTCGGGCTCGGTTGGAATTGTATTGGTTTACCTTGTTTTTCCTTCGAATCGATTCTGCCCCTATTATAAGATTTCGAATTGATTTATTTCTTGTTTATTATGTTAATGTTGGTTTGATTAGTAGATGAATCAGTTAAATTGGGTTTTTTTTCCTGTTATGGATCGATTAGATATATTTGGAACTGAGTTGGTTATTGTTGGATTAAAAATCTTGTGTGGCTAATAAAAACTTAATCAAATTTGAGTATTGTCTCGTAAAAATTGGAAGTGTTCTATGGCTAGTTTGTGTTGTCAGATTTATGCTCAAAATCGAATTGATATGGTTAGAGGTCTTTTAGAGTGTTAACTCATAAGTGGGTAGAACCTGGATGTGTTATTGTTGTTGTATAACTTTTGTGTCGAAACACTCTCGAGTCAGTATGTGTAGAACCTGGAATTGGTTTAGGGTAGTGTTTCATTGTGTTGTCATGGTTCAAGAAGAACCATACCCACAAAGGGTGTGCTGTGGTTGTTTCCAGTCAAGAAAAGCCACCCCCACAGGGGTGTGTTACGATTGGTCTTGGTTCGATTTAGCCCCCACAAGGAAGCCACCCATATAGGGTCTGCGTGCCTTGGTTTGAGCCTCGTTAAGCTTAACAAAATGGCCCGTAAATCCACTCACCTAGCAGCCTAAGTATCATGCTCATAACTTGGTTGCGAGTGAGGTTGTTCGAATCACATCCTTGGCTCAAAGAAAACCCATAAAGGGCTGCCTTAGTTCGAGACTCACAAGGACCCCAAAAGGGGTGTGTTGTTTTCTGCACATCTGGACTCACAACCCAAAAAGGTGTCGAGTTGTTTTCTGGGTGGTTCTAGTATCAATGAGTTTTAGGACAAGTCTTGGGTTTAAGTATTTGTTATATGTGGTAAAAACATGGTGTCGAACCCAGTCAATCACCTCACATGATTCCTCGATGTCACGTCATAGAGTGGTGTCGAGCTCGTCACTCGAGCTCGACATGAATCTGGTGCTAATACTACTTTGTGTCGAACAGTTAAATTTCCATAATATCCACATTGGGCTTGTGTGTGGGGGTGTAAGTGTGATTAGGCTGAACTGAAAAGCCCACTCGATTATGACCAGTCCATTAAAAATATATATGTCTTGTGCTGCTCACGGCCCCCCAGGCCCAATATGGGTGCGTTAGTTAGTAAATGGCAGTCCAGTCTATTCGAACCCCCCCCCTCCCCTCCTTGGCTTTAAATTGGGCCACAACCTAACATGGGAGGAGAGGGTGCGTGTATATTAATTAGCCGCGTATATATATATATATATATATATATATATATATATATATATATATGTATATATATATATATATATTTATATATATATATATATATATATATATATAATATCCACATTGGGCTTGTGTGTGGGGGTGTAAGTGTGATTAGGCTGAACTGAAAAGCCACTATATATATATATTTATATACAAATATCCACATTGGGCTTGTGTGTGGGGGTGTAAGTGTGATTAGGCTGAACTGAAAAGCCCACTCGATTATGACCAGTCCATTAAAAATATATATGTCTTGTGCTGCTCACGGCCCCCCAGGCCCAATATGGGTGCGTTAGTTAGTAAATGGCAGTCCAGTCTATTCGAACCCCCCCTCCCCTCCTTGGCTTTAAATTGGGCCACAGCCTAACATGGGAGGAGAGGGTGCGTGTATATTAATTAGCCGCGTATAATATATATATATATATATATGTATATATATATGATATATATAATAATATATATATATATATACTATACATATATATGTATATATATACATATATATGTATATATACATATATATATGTATATACATATACATATATGTAATATATATATATATAAACGACTAAATAAAGTCAATCCCGTAATCGTTGTATGAAAGAGTGTACCGACATAGCTTTGTATTCTATTTATTTCAGAACTCAAATCCCGACTTATTTCTTTTCACGTTAATCACAAACCTCGCCATAAATCACAACAGGTGGTGAAGATATATATAATGACACAAAACACTATATATATACCTATGATTATAAACTTTTTATACAAGTACAACTTGTAAACTTTAGTCAAAAACTTAAATTTGCAAATACTTAATATACTCGTATCGCTTATTAAATTTGTTAACACTAAAATGGTAATTTAGAAAGTCCACTATATATATATATATATATATTATATATATATATATATTTATATATATATATATATATATATATATATATATATATATATATATATATATATATATAAACGACTAAATAAAGTCAATCCCGTAATCGTTGTATGAAAGAGTGTACCGACATAGCCTTGTATTCTATTTATTTCAGAACTCAAATCCCGACTTATTTCTTTTCACGTTAATCACAAACCTCGCCATAAATCACAACAGGTGGTGAAGATATATATAATGACACAAAACACTATATATGTACCTATGATTATAAACTTTTTATACAAGTACAACTTGTAAACTTTAGTCAAAAACTTAAATTTGCAAATACTTAATATACTCGTATCGCTTATTAAATTTGTTAACACTAAAATGGTAATTTAGAAAGTCCACTCAATTTTTATAACAATTGTAAAATGACTATTACATGAACACATATCGGTGTAACACATAATTACCTCGATAAACCAACCCCCATGCACGGATCATGCCCAACTTCTATCGAAATTAATATACTTAACATATTTTTATTAAAATTGACAAACAAAACATTTTATATACATCCTTTATAAGCTAGTTTTTAAACTACAAATCATTTAAATAAAAACTATTATTTACACATAATCATTCATACTCTTCAAAATATATAACTACTTATATATTTTTATAACGACTATTTTTACATATCTTTAACAATAATGTTCCCATATTCCGACAACGTCTAGTACTATCCGTATTCACTTTTCTCTCATCGTCTTTCGGTTATTGTCAAATCGGAATCCTATTCGTCTTTGATATTTGATTGTCATACACTTACGCACTTCCAAGAGCCAATACCCACAATTATTTGGAAAACTGTTTTTTTTAAACTTAAATGCTGCCACACAAGCAACAACAACGTAAACACTTTAAAACTATTGAATTAAATTCTGTGGAGTCTTAAACTTAGTATGTGAATTAAAACATGCCTAACTAATCAAGGTCGCGTGTTGGTGCTGAACACTATCTGACCTGTTGTATTATCTGACTGCTATTTTCCGAGGTGAGTTTATAGCCCCACTCTATTTAAACTTGTTTTACAACTATGGGGTGAGAAACATGCAAAACGATTTCTGGACCACAGTAATGTTTTATTTTCTCAAACTATTACGTAGAATTAGCCTAAGACACTGAATCCCACATGCCCAAACTCATGAACCGTCAATTTCTGCGGGGAAGCGCGAATGCTATAAATAGATCTATTGGCGTTGACACCCCCATTCGGTTTGGCCAGGATGACCAAATGCGAGCGTATAACATGTCGAAACACGAGTGTCACGGGATAGACACTTACAAGGGCTTTATTTAACGTGCTTCTAGAGCATGCACAATGTAAAGCTTCGGTTGCATGAACTTAGTGCTAGTGTAATAGACAATTTTTATATGACATTATATGCGTTGTAATGTTCATATACCCAACTCATGGTCCACACTATAGATTATACTGTTTATAAACATATGAACTCACCAGCTTTTTGCTGACTTTTAGCATATTTTTCTCTGGTGTTTGAGCAACTCATTATTGGCAAGGCGTGGCAAGGCGATGGTCATAAACTATTTACCGAAGTTTTTGCACACATAACAATGACTTGTTTTGTATGGGACAACTAAACTAATGGGCCTGAAATTTATAAATTTGAAACTCGATTGTAAACTCTATTAATCTTGAATGAATATATTTTAACGGAGTATGTATTCCGTTCCTTATTATCTTGTGTTATGATTTCCATTTCAGTAGCACCCCAGGACCCGAATGCTTCCGCAATACCAGATTCTGGGGGTGTTACGTTACTCCCCTCACAAATTCACTATAGTGGCAATAAATGCGCGGGGTTGCAACTAAAATCACGGGAAATGTATTGTTTATATAATATATTTCATATTTTGGTGGGAAATTTAATATGCATAAAGAGTGCATTTATTGCCTCTATAGTGCTTTTGTAAAAAAAAGAAAAAAAAAGTTCTTTTGTGAGGTGAGCTACAGTAACCGACGTATACAAATCATCTCCTCCCCCACAAACTTCAATCCCTCTAATTAACACACACATGCGCCACCAAACACCTTCCTGAAACTTCTTCCCACAAACTAAACCCCGTATCAAAAAATCAGAGATCATCTAATTTGTGGTCGTCTCAATCACTGAATCATAATATATTTTTTAAATCATTTGTTTGATCAATTACCATATGCCGTGAGTACTACAACAAATAGGAAATGCAAAGGGACCACTCCCAATTATTTTTTTTTAATCATGGTTGTTGAAAGCAGTTGCATTTTAATATAAAAGACTTCTTAAGCTAAACGACCCGCCACGGAGCGCGGGTTTACCACCTCATTGGTATATATTATACAAAAATCATTTTATCACATTTTTCAACAAATAATATAATAAATATCAAGTCTTGTGGCATTCAGGATAATTTGAGTGATCTAATATCCCATCCATTTCTTACCAATATGTTATTCTTGTCAATTATTATACACAAAGTATATGTTACCTATATAGAAAACTTAATTACCATAAATAGTGGTCTCATTAATGGAACTGTTAGTTTTTATAAAAAGTGATGGTCATTCGTGTATTAATATTTTTGAAACGTGTCGTTGTATAATTAATAGGATAGTCAATGGGCTTATGGTTTAATCTAATATGTTAGGAGTTAGTCCATAGAAAGCCCATAAGCCTGATTTTTATGGAAGTATAAAAGCCTACATTCCTCCTCATTTGATGGAAGGAGGTGGGTGTGCTTGAGTGTGTAGTATTTGTTTAATGAATGAACTTTCTCACTCTAGATTCTCTCTCTAGAACTAACGCCATATTCCATTCTAGTACCACCATACGTGATTGTTGTAGTGTATGATAAGATTGATCTTAAGCTTTACAAGTGGTATCAAAGCCAAACAATGATCTAGGTGTGTGTTTTGTGAATTTCGTGCACTATTCATCGAGTTACACAACAGTTCCTTCGAGTTAGAAGTACTGTTTTCCGAGTTAGGGTTCAATTTCTTTGAGTTAGAAGGGTAATTTCTGAGTAAGAACATTAAAACCTTCGAGTTAGAAGGGTAAATTCCGAGTAAGGAAGAAAACTTCCGAGTTAGTTCTTAATATCCTTCGAGCAAGAAGGTTTTCCGAGTTAGTCCTTAAGATTCTTCGAGTTAGAAGAAGGTTTTCCTAGTTAGTTTTTATATTCCTTCGAGCAAGAAAGTTCTTTTCCAAGTTAGGATAAAAACTTCGAGTAAACATAAAAAAATTCCGAGTAAGGAATTATTTTTGAAGTCTCTTCGAGTTCGGACAAATTTCCGAGTAAGGAATCATTTGGAACTTTTCGAGTAAGGATAATTCCGAGTAAGGAAAAGTGATTTTTTGAGTAAGCAAGAGATTTATGAGTAAGGAAGAAAAAACCGAGTAAGGAACTTTTGCCGAGTAAGGGATTGTTTTCCGAGTAAGGAATTGTTTTCCGAGTAAGAAGCTTTTCTCCGAGTTAGAATCCTTCCACTTAGAAATCCTTCAACTTAGAAATCCTTCAAGTAAGATCCTTCGAGCAAGGAAAACTTCGAGTAAGGAGAGGTTTCGCCGAATATCTAACACACAAAACCCTAGTTCGATACGCGGAACCGGGGGTATCTAAAGAATTACCACGAACATAACTTTTGAACCTTAACCAACAACAAACACAACTCCTATATCGTTGAAACGATCCAAGATCAGCTTTATCACACATCGGAATTAAATTGAAAAGGAAATGCAGATGGAAGAGAGAGATTCAAAGACAGCGTTTAAAGTGTTCAAGTCTCAGATTGAAAAGGTCATAAATACATCTGGATATGAATCAAGGTTCGATAAGGCATTTGAATACTTCATCAGAGTCCAATATCATCGTTTCAAAGAAAAACTCATCCAAAGCCTGAATCAACTTGAAAAGCTACTTAATGAAGAAGAACTTTATATGTGTAACTGCATGGAAGCTCTTAAAGTGATCAAAATTCAACTTCAGAGTATATTTAACCTTTGGTTATTGAACCAGTCAGAGTTTATCGATGCGTTTTACCAAAGATTTTGGGTAAGCTATAAGACCTTCAGAACTAAATGCATCGATAACATGGGTGAACTCGAAAAGATACTTGATGTAGAGGAAGCTGAGTTAAATGAAATTGAGAAGCAGAAACGGGAAAGAGAGCAGATTGAAAAGGATATGCAGTTAAAAAAAAGAGAGCTAATTGAAAGGGAAATGCTGTTAAAGGAAACAGAGGTGAATGAAAGAGTGACAGACAAAGATGAACAAACAGTTAATGAGGGTGCAACATCTGATGCTAGCTTGGTTTTCACGGGAAGTGATACATCTTCAGAATAGCAGGTTGAAAGCAGCAGTCCAAGGTATGATTCAGATGCTGATGATACACACAGGAATGAAGCTGTTTGGGATACTGAGGATGATCATATCAGACCTTCATTTGACACAGAGATATTGGCTTCGGTACAACATTCAAACGATAATGATAATGTTGTTTTGTTCGATAATGTGTTTGCTCATGATAAGACACATCCTGCGCAACCTGAGTCCATAAATGACACATATGTGGTGGAACGGTTTAATAGTAATATCACTCCTACAACTCCAGATATGGATCCTAGTGGAGGTGTGCTTGCCCAGGATGGATCTACTTATGAACAAGACCGTGCTTTATTTGCTTCATTAATCAATAATTTCAAACATGAACTTGATAAGTGCAAAGAGGACAATCGCGAAGCTAAGCAAGCGAATGTATTATTGACCAAAGAGCTTGAGAGATTTAAAGAAATGGAAAAAGGTTTTGAAAATGTAACAAAAAGCAAAGTTGAACTTGAAATTAAAATCTCGAACCTTAAATCTCAAGCTCGAAAGTATGAATTGCACGGAGATTCTGTCAAACCACTTTTAAAACAAAAAGACGAACTTGAAGTTGGTTATAGAGAAGCTATTTTTCGTGAAAAACGTTCCATTCAAAGACTAGATGAACAAATGGTACTTAACAACAGAAAGGTTGAAGCGCTTTTAAAAGAGATCTCTGATTTAAAAAGTGAAAACTCAAAGCTTCAGAAAACCACTTCAAATTTTAAGGTTGTTAAAACAAAACTTGAGAATGAAAATCAAGAGTTTTTGAAACGAGCAAACAATCTTGAAGCAAAACTTCGAAAAATAGGACAGACTGTTCAAACTTTACAAATGATGCTTCCTAAAGACGAGAACGTTCATCAAGGAAAATCCGGACATGGTTTTGAAAATACTGATCATTTGGAAAATGATTTGAAAAATGAAAAACCTTGTTTTTTAAACAAATTGCAAAAATTGACACCTAGTTTATACGAT
Source organism: Artemisia tridentata subsp. tridentata (assembly GCA_021014915.2). NCBI lineage: Eukaryota > Viridiplantae > Streptophyta > Magnoliopsida > Asterales > Asteraceae > Artemisia > Artemisia tridentata. Next base: position 264,502,607 of record CP139508.1, read on the forward strand.
GCTGAAAAACTGGGAAAAGGTTTGTCGACTGATGTTCTGTTCAATTCAGAAGATGAAGAAAAATCTGAAGAGGAAAAACGTTTAAAAGTAATACAAAGCAAAAGCCCATTCTCGTACCAAGGCTTTGTGTATGGTTGTACACAATTGATAGATATACCAAAAGAACCTTCGAAAAGAAAATACACAAATGTGAAAAGATATTTCAAAGATGCTCAACTTGCTACTTATGATGCTAAGTTATGGCAAAATAAAGCAAGGAAACAGTTTTTTCATCTTAAACATCACATTGAGCAAACATCAAAAGTCATTTGGTTTAAGCAACAATACACCAATAATGATTACTATAATCTTCTTTCATCGGATTCTCGCCTAAAAATGGAAGTCTGTAAGGTTTTAAAAGATGAGATTGAACCTCGTGTGAAAGATATCAACTTAAGTTTTGATTACTTTGAAAAATATCTTGTCACTGAAATGAGAGAAGATTTAAAGTACATCCATTCTCTTGAAGACGAATTTGATGAAAAATGTTTAATACTTGATATTCAAAAATAAATTTTCACAAATCAAATTGAGTCATTCAAGTCAGTGTCTGTCAGCCATGAGTATGAGAATGTGAATTTTGAACAAACATCTTCTTTGAAATCTGAAAATCTTTGTCTAAAAAAGAAAATCACAGACCTTTCAAAAGAAGCAGCTGAAGTCAAAGAAGAATTGTCAAAAATAACTGCTCAGTTTGAGAAAGATTTAACAAAACTCGAAGCACAAAGTATTTCTTTCGAACTCAAACTGCAGGAAAAGAAAATTTCTTCTGAAAACTCTTTGACAACGGTGCTTAAAGGAAAAGAAAAGATTTTTGAAGATAATTGTGATGATGCCAAAATCAAGTTTGATTTGGACGAACTTGATACAAAAAATATTGAATTGGAACATGTTGTGGCATCATTACAAAAAGAAAATGAGCATTTGAAACAGACTTACAAAAACTTGTTTGATTCAATCATACGATCAAGAGTTCAGAATCAAATTTCAAACAAATCTGACACTCAGATCGCAACAAATCATCGTTTTGAAAAAGAAAATTGTGTGCTTCAAAAGAAATTTGTTGATATGAAACGGATCTTGGCACAACAAGCGAAAGATTTTGATGATGCCAAAACCAATTTTTCAATCGAAACGGACAAATATGAAAAATATTTTGCACATCTTGAAGATCAAAATGTTTCATTACATGAAAAACTGGCATCACAAGATCATCTTACGATTCAAAAAGAATACAATGATTTGCGAACATCATACAATGCCTTAAAAGCAAAGTTTGATGCTCTTAATCGATCAAAATTCAGATCTCATGTTTCAAACAAGTCAACACCAAAAGTAAGTATTTCGGAGAAGGGTTACACGGGTGAATCTTCAAAACTATTTTTGAAAAAAGTCTCTCAATTTCTGACCTATTCTTTGCAAAAAGAAAGGAAGTGTTCAAAGAGACTAAATTTTTCCGAAACAGTTACTCCTCAAAAGTTTTCAAGGTCAAATGCTTCAAATGGAAAGAATCAAGCTTTTCAAACTCCACACTCTCGTTTTACATCGGTAAAGCAAGTGTGGAAACCAAAGCAAAGTCGTTCAAAACCTTTCAAATATTCAATATCAGAATTGCTTTCGCTGCAACAAAAGAATGGCTCTGCTTTGACAATTCCAAATTCCATAAGGTTTTCATTCATCTCAAAAACGAATTTTTGAAATGAAACACCGGGTTTCAACAATGGATGGAAAACTTCTTCTTCAAGTTTTAAAACTCCAAGAGAGACACCGGGTTTCTCAAACAATTTTCACAAGAAAAAGAGTTTGAAATCACCGTTGATTCCACGAGTGTTATTTCAAAATGAAACACCAGTTTTCAGTCCTCATTGGAATTTAACTTCTTTGACTCGGATTGACACAACTTACAAATGGATTTCAAAATATGGTAAACCCGTTGGCGCCGTGCTTAATTGGGTTCCAAAGGTTGTTGTCTAATCTGATCTCATAATGGCTTCGGAACAACTCAGTTTCGGACCCGAGCTTAATTTTATGGCTTCTGGACACATCAGTTCAGGACCCGCGCTTCAAAGAAAGGAAAGTGCTTTCTCAAAACAAAGGTTTTAAATATTTTTCGAGCACTTATCCTAAAAATCTCTACGGCTTGTAAGTATTTCGGCTTACAACCCGAGCTTAAACATTGTGGCTTATGAACACATAACAGTGCATAAACCGTTTTTCAAAGAAAGGACCCTGTTGTACGTTTTATTGCAACAATCCTAACAGAAAAGAAGTTCTCACGCAAAGTTTATCAAAAAACTTCTTAATCTTAAGAAAAATTTATTCAAAATTCTTCAAAAGGTTTTTCAAAACTTTTCAAAATTTTGCTTAATATTTTCAAATCTTTACTCCCTATTCGCTCCAAAGTTTAAAAAATGCCAAAACCTAAGAAAGTTTTAAGGGGGAGTATTTCAAAAACAAATTTGTTCCAAAAGTTCAAGGAAATCCGTTTCTCCCTATTAGCTTTCCAAAAACAATGATTTTTATCAATCGGTATCAAAAATACCATCGAAATGCTATTTTTGAGGGGGAGAAATGTGATTAAAGTGTGATCGTAGTTGAATCTCAAAAGAGTTCGACTCAGATAGTACCAACGAATTGACGAAGCTTAATGTCAGTAATCGAAAAAACTTGTCCTGGACGGGTAATAATTTCAAGCTGGTTCATCCAGTGATGTAAACGTGTCTCGCAATGGACTTGTCTGAGTAAAATGTACCAATTCGAGAGATTCTCTTTGAATATAACCGGGACGGGTAATAATTTCAAGCTAGTCTAACTAGTGATGTAAACGTGTCTCGCAATGGTCATATTCACTTAAAATCGATCAATTTAAAATGTGCGAACTCTACCTACCATGTGCAAACTTATCTTAAAATGCATAAGCACATGTGTAGGGGAGTATTTCAAGAAAATACAAAACACTCGAAATGTTAACAAAAATGTGTTTAATCATAAACACTTTGAGAGATTTTTCAAAAGGTTTTATGGCAAATGATCAATAAATCTAGGATAATCATTGAGAAATAAGGTGATTATGGTTAGGTTTATGTCCTATGATCCGCCAGAGCCGGAGGGATCTACCCAAGGACAATTCCAATAGATTAGAATTAGAAGTCCTTAGTTAAGATTGGAAAAAGGAGTAAATGAGAAAGGGAAAGAAGGGGTTGAAGAATAAAAAAGAAAAGTTTATGAAAGGGTGAAAAGAAATAGCCCTCCATGAAAACTTAGGGCAGAAACCGGGTCAATACATCTGCTATCGGTTATCATAAAGATGATACTGATATTGAAGACAAGACGTCATGGACCCAATGACGCGCTGCACAACCCTTCCTTGCTACTCAGGTATCTCTTAAAAGATATTTGTTTCATTTCTCACAAAGAACCTTGCATAATTTATCGGCCTCTCATTTCGAGATGTGTTGATATTGAAAAGGTGGCACTCTGCTCCATGCCTCCGACTACTAAAACCAAAACGCACATTATCGAGTCAAGATCCATGAGATATATTAAAAGATCTCTTAGGATACACTTTTAATATAATAAACCTGTGTTCGCCAAAAAGGACACAAGGTGTACAAGAGTCTTAATGAGATCTACGGATCTTGCCTTATATCATGATGGTTATTTGCTTCAAACGATCTACAGTCATGGAGTGATACTTTAGTATACTTCAGCGGCTCACCTGAATTATGGGTATACTTTGGTATATCTGTTGTAAGCCTTCTTGAGGGCATCCAATTCAGAAACAGCCTTTGTAAGGATTAGAGGGTTTTTACACTATGCTGTTGATTCTCTCGAAGTCTGAGCCTGTAAGCGCTGGAAATCCCACCAAGGAGATTCCTTTCACGAATTGAGTCCTTATGACGTTGGTCTCTACTTGGATTTATCCATAGTAGTGATAACTGTCCCTCAACGGGATTAGGACAGCTGATGTGCCCGACCAAGGTGAATGGAATCAAGACACTCATCAGTAAAACAATCGTAGTGGTCTAATCTCTAAGAAAAGTCCACCGTGATCGATTGGTGATTTTAACTAACAATATGCAGGTACTGATGAAAGTCCCCTTGGAGGAAAGACCATACACCATCATCATATGTCTCAACATCTTCATCTCCTCATACTCATACTTATGAAGATCATCCTCAACAAGCTCAAGTGAAAACTGTTCAAGACAAAAAGATCAAGTTAAAGACAAAGTGTTACGACAAAGTCAATAAGATAATCAAGACGTCAAGAACAAGTTCATGTATCATATGAGGAAGAAATAAGTATGAAGTCCAAAGTATTATCAAAAAAGTATGAGTATGATGGAAGAGACAACACTGCAAACCCGTAAAGATGTTGATCAAAGGCAAGAAGAACCAAAAGACGATCATTTTGAAGATCACAAAGCATGAAGGAACAAAAGAATCAAGACTATTCTACAACAACACACAAAGCTCAAGACAATAAAGACGAAAGACCTAATCACATGGAGCATCATTTGAATGACCATCCCTTAAGGGGAGATTGTTAGCTTTTATAAAAAGTGATGGTTATTCATGTATTAATATTTTTGTAACGTGTCCTTGTATAATTAATAGGATAGTCAATGGGCTTATGGTTTAATCTAATATGTTAGGAGTTAGTCTATAGAAAGCCCATAAGCCTCATTTGTATGGAAGTATAAAAGCCTCCATTCCTCCTCATTTGATGGAAGGAGGTGGGTGTGCTTGAGTGTGTAGTGTGTGTTTAATAATGAACTTTCTCACTCTAGATTCTCTTTCTAGAACTAACGCCATATTCCACTCTAGTATCACCATACGTGATTGTTGTAGTGTATGATAAGATTGATCTTAAGCTTTACAGGAACTTTCAGTTTGGAGTAAGGCATTATCTCAACAAGATGAGTCTACCTTTATACTTCTATGATAAATTAACAAAACCTTGATTTTCACATTCAATATCATGAAAGTTTAGTTCATTAGAATATTTGGATATTTTAAGTAAATTATGTGTAAGGTGTCAATGTGTCATAGGTGTTACTTTCTTTTCGTTTGCTAAAGTTTATGATTTTGGATTTGGTATGTTGTTACTTTCATATTTGACCTGATTTTTTCATGATTAACATTCATTTGCTGCAAATTTCTGTTTTTTCGTTTTATAAATGTAAATGATGATAATGTTTCATTAGGTAATTGTAGCCTGTAAATTTTAAAGAAACAGAGCATTGTGACTCATATGGGGGATAACAAATGGATGGTGTTTCAAATTTAATGCAGAAAGGCACATTTTGGATGTAACGCTTTTTTTGATATTTGGCTTATTTTGAGACATATGTATATAAAGAAAGTTGTTATAGATTTATGATTCGAGAAAACCTTGCACACGTTGAATAGGATACATTGTTTGATATTGGCTTAAATATATAGATATGAGGCTTATGTTTTCATTGATTTAGAATTTAATTGTGTATTTGGTTTTGTTATCATGATGATTCATTTATTTTTTTCACTTTCTTAGCTACTAGGCAGGGAAGGTATACCTATTGATTCAACATAAGGCAATGTTTGACCTTTTTTGGTCAAGTGGACCGACCTTGAGTTTCAAATTGGTATGGACTATATCAAGATTTTAGAAACCTTGATGATTTGCGTATAAATTTAATAAACACTCATTATGGAAAAAAAAGAGTCTGGCCTTGATGGTATAGTAACGTCTCTACATATTCAAAGTTGAAAATTGGTCACTTTGACATAAAGAGTCAACAAGGAATGGACTTAAGTGTAATTGTGGGTCTGGATCTGCATATCTTAACTCTAATTTCTGTAATACAGTTATGTAATGATAATGTGTGCAAGTATATGGAATTTGTTTTGAACCATAGTCCATACATAGTAATTGAAATCTGCGTCTACCATTGAACTTTCACATACTTTGGGGTACGTACAACTGATGTGTTTCTATCATTAGAAGTGGACGAAAACTTACAATTACGCCAAAAAAAAAAAAAAAAAAAAAAAAAAAAAAAAAAAAAAAAAAAGGTCCTAGTTAGAGCTGAGTTGAGATTAAACTTGTAAAGACCTTAAACTAATTACCAAAAGGAAGGAGAATGATTAATTGAATGTTACACATGTGTATACCTTCTTCTTATTTTAACTAGGTTAATTAAGGAGTAACACGTTTAAGTTATAACTATCATCTTTGTTAATAACCAAAAGATGAAGGTGAAAGCTAACTGTTGAATATTGATAACTTAATCTAACAAGAAATGAGTATCTATCTTAACTCAGATAACAAAAATGCTACAGCCATACAAGGGGTCATTACTGTTTGATTATAAAGGTTTACCATACTTCTTAATGTCAGTGTTGACATGGCTTATGAAGCATGATAGGGCCAGTTTGTCACATTCAAGGTGACCGCCATACAACTTCGATTTTGTTGAAATAAAAGCACAATCGATGTTTTAATTTGATAATGAAGTATAGCGATCATCCAAATCAAGAACATGCTTTATGTTTCTAATAATATTCTAACTGCAAATGCAAATAAAAATGGTTTATGATTTGATTCGCTGAAAAAATGTATCAACTGCAAATGTTGTTGGGTCTAATAATACTATTTTAGTATTTTGTCATGTTTTCAAATGAGAAAACAGTAAAAATTATGGCACTTACCAATTCCATGTTCAAGATAGCTTGATTTTTGATCCAACCGTCCAACATATATGTAGAGGTGTAATGTTAGAAAACCAGGATCACAATCCCTATCTTAAAACATTATTATAAATAAGAGTAAATGTCATAAATCGTCCCTGTGGTTTACCTGGTATAACAAAAATGGTCCCTAAAGTTTTTTTATCCCGGATCCTCTCCCTGTGGTTTTGACCCGTAACGGGTTTGGTCCCTTGACCAAGATTTTCGTCAGTTGACCGTTAAATCCTTTCACTAGACTAATATATGGGGTGTATTATTGGGATTTTACATTTGGCGCCATAAGGGGTCACTTTATCAAACCCTAGAATATCACAATTCATCCATAAGCTAATAATTCACCCACCCACCCACCAAAATTTCTCTCTAAACCTGCTAATTGAATGAAACCCTAGAAATAAGAAAACCAAATTAAACAATGTTGTGTGAATGGAGGGTGCGTAAAAAGGGTTCAGCATCAAATCCCTATTGTGATTATCGTAAGTACCATTGTTACCACCAAACTCTTCCTTTTAGTTTATTCAGTTGTGTAGTAATTTTGAGTTTCTAATGTAAATCGTATTTTGTATAATCAGGTGAGTTTCCAACAATTTTTTTGTCTAAAGATTAACCATGGAGGTGCATTAACCAGTCATCCTAACATACGTTACAAAGGTGGGAAGGTAAATTGGATAGACACAATTGATTCAGATGAGTTCTCTGTTCATAAGGTTGCCACTATGATGAAAGAGTTAGGGTATGAAAATGTATATATGGACTTTTATTATAAGGTACCTAACTCTGATTTAGATAATAGTCTAAGAAAATTAGAAACTGATAAAGATGTGCTGGAATTGTTGAAGTACGTAGCTAAGTATAAGGTTATTCATTTATATGTTGATCAATCTGTTTCTAAGAAACCTGATAATACTGATGATGTACTAGAAAATGTGGATACTGATGTAGTTGATGATCTAAGTGAGGATGTGTGGTTGAGGGATGTTTTAAAGAAGGTTGGAAGGTTGATTAAGAATGTAGGTGAGTCAAGTAAGAATTGTTTAGATGTAGGCCAGTCAAGTAGGAATGAAAGCCCAAATGTAGATGTTGGTAACAATGGTTCAGAGAGTGAGCATGGTTCAGATAGTGAACATGGTTCATATAGTGAACATGGTTCAGATAGTGACAATGAATCAGACAGTGATGATAGTGAGTTCATAGTTGATCAAGACCAGATGATGAATGATGTAGAGGTTGATATGGCTGAATTTAGGAGTAACATAGATAAAAATGTAGAATGGGTTGGATGTGCAGATACAGTAGAAGAAGTGACTGAGGTGGTGAGTGAATCAGATGATGAAGGTGAGAGGAAAAAAACATTAATGAAGGTGGCTAGGATGAATAAGGTTCATGCTGGTAGTGAGGGTACAATATGGACAAGCCAATCATCACCTGTTTGGAATTCATAAGAGAATACCTTATGAAAAGGATGGTAAAAGTTCAGAAGGTAATAAGCAAGACTGATGGCCCTCTTACCCCTTATGCTGCTAGGATGTTCAAGATTATTGTTAAAGAAGCAGGACAATTAAAGGTAAGCTACACTACTCAATTCTTAATCATTTTTATTTGTTATAAGTCATAATGTCTTAAGTGGAATCTCAAGCCAATCATCACTAGTTAATTTGTATAATTTTATAGGTTGAGTGGAATGGGGGTGACTTGTATCAAGTAAATGGTCCTTGGGGTGAACAGTGTGTAGTAAACATGAGGGATAGAGATTGTAGTTGTAGAAGGTGGGAGTTGAGTGGGATACCCTCCAAACATGCAGTTGAATCCATATGGAATATGGCTACCAATGGGATTGAAACTGGAATACCAGAGTCATATTGTCATCCATCTCATTGGCTTTCAACATGGGAAGAGATGTATAGGTCTAAGATTAATCCCACTAGATCACCAGAGTTTTGGGAAAAGACAAATGTTCCAAATACAATTATCCCACTAGATCATCACACACAAATTGGAAGGCCAAGGAAAAAGCAGAGAAAGAGTGCTTCTGAACTTGCAGATATAATGGTAAAAGGATCCAAATTAAGCAGGGCAGGAAAGAGTGTTACTTCCAAGCTGTGTAAGCAAGTTGGTCACAACCAAAGAAGTTGTAAGGGTCAAACTGCTGGTGGTTCACAGACTGTTGATGGTTTATCACATAGTGCTGGTGGCTCAAAGAAAGCTAGTGGTGGTTCATAGAAAGCTAGTGGTGGTTCAAAGATTATTGGTGGTTCAAAGATTGTTGGTGGTTCAAAGACTGGTATGGGTTGGGTTCACAACAACACAACAAACTGCACAGAATGATGATGTTGGTTCACATCAATCACAGTTTACAAGGGTGAGACCACTCCCTTTATTCCTACAAGCATTACCAACAAAGATGACAAAGACATCTACAAGTAGACTCAATTGGAAATATGGATGTTTGTCTTTACTACTTAGGTTTAATCAGACTTAATGTTATGTTTGTGTTACACACTATGGATGTTTGTTCCTTATGTCATGTTAAGTTCAAGGTCATTTTGTGTTTTGGTAGTTTGGCCTATTCTGTTATGGCCATTTCATGTTAACTCAGACTTGATGCTAAGACAATATGTATGGATTCACTTGTTATGTATTTATGAATGGTTATGTAATCAAAATATGCATCTATGTATGCTCCTTCTATGCAATCAAATATACATCTATGTATGCAGTATTTTCTAATGTAGTAACAGTTGTTTGTCAAGTTGAAAATGCTATTTTTCATTCATCTTAAACCCAAAATACAACTTGAAAAAACTACTTCACTGTCTTGCTAAACTACACCATTCTTCCATTACCAAAATACAACCTTCTTACATTCATTACCTACTGATTCAATACATGAACCATATCACTTTAAAACTAAATAAAGGGAAAATAAAAAAAATAAAAAAAAAAATAAAAATAAAAACCAACTGATAAACAACAACTTCTTGAGTCTTTTAGCTTCAACAGATTTTTCATGTAGTTCTCCTTGTAGGCGATTCATTGAATTTAATAAACCAGGAATGATTTGCACAACCCTATCACACATAGGAGGATCATACCAATCTATTATCCCACAATTTGATACCTATTAAAATTGAAAAAAATTAATTAGGTTAAATTAGGCCAAATTGGGGGGGGGGGGGTTTAAAAAATACGAAATTGGAGACTTACTCTTTTACTACAATAATAAAATTGTCTGCCTGGGTTATATGGTGTCCATGAAGTTTTGATGATAGCTTGTGATCCACAGTTGTTGCATCTCACCATTGTTGCATCAGTGTGTGTTTGTGTGTGTGTGTTTTAGTTGTGTAGCGGTAGAGAAAATGAAACAATAATATATACAACTATTAGGTAAACATAGAAAGACTATAATACCCCCACATATTAGCCACGTCACAGGAATTAGTGGTCAACTGAAGGAAATCTTGGTCAAGGGACCAAACCTGTTACGGGTCAAAACCACAGGGAGAGGATCCGGAAAAAAAGTTTAGAGACCATTTTCGTTATACCCGGTAAACCACAGGGACGATTTATGACATTTACTCTATAAAAGTATAAATAATAAATTTATAAGCTTTGTAAAAGTTTATTCTCCCTTAGAAATTTTAAACTATTTTACCCCGCAACACGCAGGCTATTCATTATCTCGTTATATACATCGATCAGCCGTAATCGTTTATCCACCTTGGATACATTTTTCCTTTTGGGCGTTTGTAACTTCAATTTTTTCACACTCAATATATTAGACGTAAATGGCACAAGCCCGGTTGTGGGATTTGGGTCCGTTAGGGATTCTAGTAGATTCTATTTAATTGCATTATATACCTATGTGGCTATGCTGAGCCGGCTCCTCTAAACCACCCCGTCAAATCCAAAAACCCTAATCACCGTAAACATTGCCGCTACTTATTTATTATTATTATTATTATTATTATTATTATTATTATTATTATATTATTATTATTATTATTATTATTATTATTATTATTATTATTATTATTATTATTATTATTATTATTATTAATTATTATTATTATTATTATTATTATTATTATTATTATTATTTTATTTTTTTATTTTTTTTTGTCATGCCTATTGCTTGGGCAGTCGACTGCTTGCTCTTTCCTATTTGCTTACTGCCATCCCACCACAACCATGCATTAATACTAGGGGTGCAAACGAGCCGAGCCGAGCCCGAGCTTCACTATAATCGAGCTGGCTCGTCAGTTTTTTAACGAGCTAGAGCTCAAGCTCGGCTCGATCCGAGCCTTTATTTTTGTGCTTGAGCTCGGCTCGATAAGGTTTCACAAAGCTCGGCTCGCTTAAACGAGCCTGATCGAGCTCGCTTTATCTGCTTCAATATATGTCCAATCGATTACTATCCGAAACAAAAAGGAACAAGAATAAGAATAATAACAAATTTTTGAAGACTTGTACAAACATTCAAGTATCTTTGAACATGAACATACACCATCATCGATCTATTTTTGAAGATTTGTGATGAACTCAAATAAGTACATTTTATTACTATCATTTATCCTATTTATTTGACTTGTTTTATTATATTATCTGTGAGAATTGATACGTTAATGTTTACTTTTGTAATTCTCAGGTAAAAACAAGTATTTGGTGAAACTGAGCAATTTTGGACTAATTATGGAGCAAAACATGCATGAAGTTAAGAGTCTACTGAAATGGACAAGATCAAGACATTCTGCTCCAGATACGCCGCATCTTGCTTATTACATACGGCGCATCACTATCAAGATTTCACCAGTTTCGATCTAAGATACAAGAGGACATGTGCCGCATCTGAGAATGGAGTTACGCCGCATCTTCTGGCGGTGTACGAATATTCCTGAATATATTAATCTTGGACCCCACGCGAAGTTAAGTCAATGCGCCGCATCTACTTATTAGATGCGCCGCATCTTACCCTCAGACAGAAACTATAAATACCCCCAAGACCAGACGAATTAAAAGAGTTCGACAGTTTTAGAAGACCGAAGTACAGAAACCCTAGGACGAATTCAGTCGAAGTAGCAGCACAAGACACACCTTGAACGAAGATACAAGAGCTGTAAGAAGGTCCTGCATGTATTTAATTCATTAAGTAGTTTTGTTTTATTGTGTTAGTAAACTTTAATTCATCAGGATTGGTGGCTTGTGTAATGTGACAACGGAAAGATTGCACTCCCTTTAATATTGCTTTCCCATTAATTAAAGTTTATATGTTGATGTCTTTGGTGACTTTTATTAGTGCATTGATAACCTCTGTGTCTAGCTGAGCGTTGATCGGGTCGCCATGCCTCTGCCCTCGCCTATTTATTAGATCGCCTATGCATTCTATCGTCTGTAGAAAAGTAGGAAGAAAGATAAATAGGATAGTCATAAGTAATCTATCGTCTATACACTTCATATAAAACTAGCAATAAAACAAGTGACAAGCTACTTATCTATCAGGACAGGCCTTCTTATTGTCTCGAGTATTTATATGTGTACGTGTGTGCTATTCGCTGATTCGTGCCTATTGGTTTAGTTTATTATTTAATTGCAACCAAATCGTGCCAGTCTCTCAGGCTGAACCCCCCTTGCGTTAGATTAGGTTGTATAGCTAACTTAAGATATTAAAATACTGATTAGAATAACTAGATAATACGTTCCACTCTTAGTGATCGACACTCTACTTACCATTATATTCATACTGACCGGGTACACTGCTCGTTAAAGTGTGTGTGTTATTGATAAGTCGGCTAAATATAAATTTAAAACTTGAATACTGCTAAAACCACAACGACATACCATGGGTATAAATTAGAGCACTCGCACGCACGCATCAATTTGGCTTCAATTACTATCCGAAACAAAAAGGAACAAGAATAATAACAAATTTATTATCTCCTTTTCCTGTTTTGATTCAATGACACTCAACAATCATCTAACTACAACAAGACACGAACATACAAGAGCTCAGATTTAGTTCAACTTTTTATCTAATCTTTAAAAGATTTTTTTGGTTGAACTTATATCATCATAGATCTTTGTGAAGACACACCTCTTGTTAGTATACGAAACATTTTAAAGAAAGAACAAGAACAATTGTGTCCATATCCTTACTCAATTTCGATTTACAAAATGAAAAAGTACAAATTAAACCTACCCGAAACCTTAGATAAGCTCTTGAAGCTTTAAACCAAAAAGGAGGACGAGGTCTTGGAAGGTTGTGTGTGCTCCGTCTTTATCAGTAAGAATCAAAAGGGTTTGCTCGTGTTTGTGTAGTTGGCATATCGTGCATAAGATATTGAAGATGAGATGAAGATGTGGATGAAGAGGAGTGTGTGAGATGGGGGCGGATAAAAATTGAGTATGTATTTTAGGGTTATCTAATGAGGGGATTAGGTTTAACTTACATCATACTCCGTATTTAGGTGTAAGGTGTGGATCGGGTTTGTGTTCTTGGGCTGTAAGGATTATTGGATTTTTTCATTTTGGGCTGTAAGGATTATTGGTTATGGACTGAATTGGGCTTACATCATACTCCGTATTTAGGTGTAATTTTGAGCCAAGCTCGATAAGGCTCGACGAGCCTACTCGAGCTCGATAAGCAAAGCTCGAGCTCGGGCTCGATAAGTAAACGAGTTGATTTTCAGGCTCGAGCTCGACAAGGCTCGGCTCGTTTTGAGCTTTTTATCGAGTCGAGCTCGAGTAGCTCACGAGTAGCTCGGCTCGTTTGCACCCCTAATTAATACCCCATTTGATAAGTTTCAATTAAATTCACACCTATGTAAAAACCCACGAATTCATATAACCAAATCACATGTGCTATTTGCTACCTTTGTCACCAATTTCATACCAAATCACACATAATTGCAGCCTATCTCCTAACTCTAAAAATCCACATCCGTATTTTTTTGATCCAAAAAAAAAATAAAAAATGATTATTTGTTTTTTGTTTGTTTTGCTTTCACTAATGAAATTTGAAGATTTGTCTCTGCAAGTTGGCGGATTTCTTCAAAAACAATTTATGTTTGGTTTAATGCTTTTGCTTTGTTGCATGTTTATGCTTTTGCTGCCGCTGTTTGATATTTGCTTTTACCGCTGCTTGAAGAATTATTTCCGCTTGCTGCCAGAATTCTTCTTCAACCAATTATGTTTTTATTGCTTTCATGTTTTTTTTTAGTTTTGTAATCCAATCCTACCTTTTGCGATTTCGCCGCTCGGATTGCGAGGGAGTATTAGACGTAGATGGCCCAAGCCCGGTTGCGGGCTTTGGGTCCGTTAGGATTTCTAGTAGGTTCTATGTAATTGCATTATAAATACCGTATCAATAATACAATATCTCCCACGGGGTTTCTACATTCAACATGGTATCGGAACGAGTCTGATCCTCAGACCTAGGTGGCTACGTTGAGCCGCCTCCCTAAACCCCGTCAAACCTAGGTGGCTACGTTGAGCCGCCAGCCTCCAACCATTAAAAAAAATTGTTATCTCCGCTTTGCTTTTGCTGCTGCTGCTGTTAGAAGATTGCTACCGCTTGCTATTAGATTTATGTTTATGTTTTTGTTTTATTGATGAAAACAAAAGAAGAATAAGAAGTTAGAGTTGTTTTATTGTTTGTTTGTTAGTCGATTTTTCGTACAACTTTGTTACCAGTCGATTAAGTTGTCGTTGGTACCAGTCCCTAAAGTCGACCGTTGGTACGGTTTTGCTACAAGTTGACTTAGCCGACCGTTGGTACCAGTCGACTAAAGTCGACCATTGATACGGTTTTTTTACGAGTCAAATAAAGTTATGTTTTTCTTATGTTAATGTTTTTTTTTCCTAGTTTGCTACTCCAGTCCGAGCTTTCGCGATTTCGCCGCTTAGACTGCGGGGGAGTATTAGAGGATAAATAGGCCCAAGCCCGGTTTATGGGTTTAAGGTATCTAGGGTTTCACCATTATAAATTATGATTACTAATAAACATATACCTACGGGGTTTTTATTCAATGTCTAACACAATAAATATTTAGCAATAAAGATTTAAAAATTAAAGTTTAAATTTTCCATTTTGTGAGTTAAAGTACACAATATAGCACGTATTGAAAAAATACATTATGTTATTGAATATTGATTGGCTTGCTTATTGATTAACTACAATTACAATATATAATCTCTGAGGATTATTCCAGATACAAGTGATAATATGGGCTAAGCCTATTAACTAAATACAAAGCCCATAGGCTTACACAATACACCTCTAACACTTCCCCGCAATTAGAGCGGGAGGGGACCGAACACTCAAACTAGCACGAAACTCTTCAAATAATGTAGTTGATAAACCCTTGGTGAAAATGTCGGCATACTGATATCTAGAAGGGACATGAAGTACATGAACCTTACCCTGAGCGACCATATCTTAAACAAAATGAATATCCATCTCAATGTGTTTAGTCCGCTGATGCTAAATCGGATTAGCTGTCAAGTAAATGGTACTAACATATGTCACAATAGACAAGTGTGGCTGATAATAATGGGGTATGAAGCTCGCGGAGGAGGTTACGAAGCTAGGCTATTTCAGCAACATCATTAGCAACTCCTCGGTAATCGGCCTCGGTACTTGATCGAGAGAGTGTATGTTGGCGCTTGGATGACCACGACAAGAGAATAAGAGATTATCACCCAAGAACACATAGTAATCTAAGTAGAACGTCTAGTAGTAGGGCAGCCAGCCAAGTCAGCATCAGAATAAGCAACTAAAGAACCGGCGGAAGATGCATAAAGTTGGAGACCAAAGTCAAACGTACAACGAACATAACGAAGAACTCGCTTGAGAGCAGCAAAATGAGGATATCGAGGATCAGAAGACCACCTACAAGACTACGATATAATGTAGGATCAGAAACAGTTTAGCAATTTACAAAAGTAAGAATTGATCCAACGCTCCATATAAACACTAAAAATAGTAATTTATAGCAATTTAGCTTGATATCTTATAAAAGTAAGGCAAATATGAGCTATTATCGTGAGAATTTGATAACTAAAACATGTGTAACTTAGGAGCTGTCATGTAGTTATAATAGCATTAGTTAAAACACTTTTCGGAGAAATGTTTTAAAAAATATTAATTAAAAAAATACAATGTAATTTAATATAAGAAGAAAAATGTCTATAACTAGAACTAGCTATTGACTTTTCAACTCTTCTAATAAATGTGATTTTTAAAACACCCCTCAGATAAAAAATATATGTTACACACAAAGTTTAATACAATTTATATGCAAACAAACTGATAGTACATTTGGTATTAAAAACCGGACCGGACAAACGGATTCAACCGGTATAACCGAGAACTGGAGTCGCCACCGGTTCGGCTAACCAATAAAAGCCGTCTGAAAACAAACCTGAGTCCGAACCGGGATTTTTTTTTTCAAGTTAGTCAGCTCATCATTGTTATTTTGTTAGTGTCTGAACTTTAATCACAAGGTAGCCTCTCAAGGGTAAGGTATAATCGGTATGTCTTAAAGTTGTATTTTTTTTGTTGCGTTTCAGTTGCAATATAATTTCTACTATCTTTTAGGATGCAATTTAAGTTAATTTTCTTTAAATTATAGTTATGCCATTTTCATATCAATATTGCAAATGCATCCATCATAACTTATTATTTCATATCATTATAAAACTGCATCCATCGTATTCGTAACTCATTATTTACATCTTGCAACCCTAACTTTTTGTGTCAATTACAATTAATTAATTCGAGTTACTAATGATCTTTCTTTTTAAGGGTTAATTCCATATATAACCAATTTAAACATACTAATGCCATATTTATCCACCTAAAAATCATAATGTCATATATTTCCAATTTAAACATCATATTTGTCATATTTACCCAATTCATTAATAACATGAATCAAATATATGTTCATATCAATAATTCATTATATTCCTACTACACCCTTAATAATATACTCCGTTCATTCTCTTCTTTACATACTTGTCTTTCTTTTTTCTTTTCTTTTTTTACAAAGGTAAAATAATTAGATAAAATGAAAAGTTATTTACAAACAAAGCCCAAATAATAACTAAGAAGGACAAACCCCTTCAAAGACCATTACTTGACTAGAAAACAAAAACAGGCCTTGGACGATCCGAAGCCTAATACAATCAGCTATATCTGTAATACCAAAAAATATATATATATACTCTTCCCTTTGATAACTATCTTAGACAACTTATTCTCTTTATGAGGATCAAAATTCACTTTGTAAACAATCACTGCTTTCTTTCTATACTCGCAATCCTGCACACAAATGGCTACTAACCAAAAATGCCATATCAAAACCTAAACTGAAATAACATAATACACTGAACCTTCAGTGTACCCGGAGCCATATAAACCTGAGTTGAACACTTTGAGGAGACATCACTATTTCTGCAAACTGAATCAATACTTAAGGCTGAACTCTTGATATACACTGAATCCTTAATAACCAATGAGACCATATAGCCAGCTGAAATCCAAAAATTAAACCAAAATACCCTGATACCTTTATCAATGATATATACCCAATTGCACTCCCAAAAACCAGTCCCTGAACCTTTCATATACCAAATATCCATACTTGAAAAAACAGAACCAAAAATAGCAAAACCTGAACCATAATAAGTAGAAGCTGGGCCATAAGCAGTCTTAAGAAAACCAAAACCACAATGTACTGAAGCATAGCAGTGGTATGTTTGCAAGTATGTATATATATATATATATATATATATATATATATATATATATATATATATATATATATATATATATATATATATATATATATATATATATATATATTAGTGTAGGAAAAACCCGACCAAATGGTGAATTCTATCTCTAACCAAGATTGAATAAACCGAGAGGTCTAAGAATTTCAAACAAAATATAAATCCTGAAGTATTGATTTTTCCCGGGTCGTGAGGTTCCGAATGAAGTGTGAATGGAACGGTGAATTTCGTTCGTGATTGAATAATTTGATTAAGTGAGGAATTTTGGGATTATATCTAAAAATATAAAACATAAACTAAAAAGTAACTAAAAAGCATATAAAATGAATAAGGAAAGCACAAATAATCAAAAATGCAATTAAAACTAAAAAATGGGCTTTTATGGGTCTAAAAACGGGCTAAGAAAACCTAAAACTCAAAAATCTACTTTGGATGTGTAAATTTGGTTCCTAAAAGTCCTAAATGATAAAAATGAATTTTAGAAAAAAGATTTGTATTTTTTTTTATTTCATTTTTTATGAATTAAAAACACTTTTTAAATTAAAAATAATATAAAAATACTAAATTAATGTGAAAAATTATGAAAATTTTCAGAAAACTATTTAAAGTTATAAAGATCATAGAAAAAATAAAAGCAAGTTCACAGCTTATTAGGATAAGTTGTTATTAAGCAATTGGTAAAATAAGCTAAAAGGATAAAAAATGGTTAAATAGAAAACCAATGCAACCTTGGTCGGAAAAGACCCAAGGGCGCAGTTGGTTGTGGTGTGTGTTATAAGGGTTGAGGTTGGTCGAGGTCTAGGGTTCGAGCCTAGGCTCACCCTAGGCTTCCCAACTTCCCCTTTTTGATTTTTTTTTTTTTTTTTGAAAATTTTCTTTCTGGAACTTATTTATAAGCTGAAAATAGAAAACTTTTATGAAAACAAAAATTTTAAATCTCAAGAAATAAGCTGAAAAAGGACTTAATGAGCAGACAGATTAATAAGGACTAAAAGCTAAGGCCTAACTGATTTTGAACACACAAGCTTCTAAAAGCTTATGTGTTAACTAAAATAAGCTAATAAATACTAAAAGCAAACTTAAGAAGCAAGTCTAGGCTAAATAAGTAGTTTTAAACAACCAATAAGCTCAGGATCCAAAATAAGCAATTAAGGTCAAACTGCCATACAAAACAGACTGATGAGGCAATTTTAAGCTATATAATAAGCCTCTTAATCAATAAGCTAGTCCATAAAATCTCAAAACAGATTATGCTTATCCACTAAAGAGCTTATAAAATGAAAATCAAACCCTATAGAGCTTATATAGAGCTCAATAATCAGCTTAAAAAGAAGGCAGTTCAGACATTTAAGCAAACTTATGCACCAGGTAAATAGGTCTGATGCACTATTTTTAAGACAATAATTAAGCTATCAAACAGCTATGAACTGATCTAAAAACTATGAAACAGCATTAAGTACCAACACAAGAACTTGTAAAATGAATTTCACATACTTATAACTCAGAATAAGCTCTAAACAAGTCCTAATTTACTGCCTGCTCAGACTACTATTTATTTGGTTTTTAGAACGGATATGTGATTTGCAAAATGAAAATTATGACTCAAAACCTAGTGAACCTTAACCAATGCATGAAAACCAACTTATATCACTGATTTTGACTTAAAGAACTAACAACTAAAGGAATTAACTTGTTCTAATCAAAATAAGCTAAAATCTATTAGTTTAACCTTAAAAACTATAAAACTACTCCAAAACCTATAAATCTACTTATAAAAGCTTAAAACAACTTAAATTCAACTTATAAGACTCTAATATACGTAAATTAAGTTGGACCAAGGGCTAAAACTATTGAAAACAGCTTATTACTTAATCTAAATCCTTAATCCAAACACCCCTTTAAATGTCTTAAATTGATTTTTAAGCTGAATTAGATTGCAAAACTCAAAGTTTATTGAAAACATATCAATGTTAAGAGTATTTGAAGGATTTTAAGCAAAAAGATGTATGAAATAAGCACTTAAACAATAAGCTAGGCTTATTGGCTATTTTGACCTCAAAATCACTATAAAGTACAAAATGATGTTATACTATGAAATAAGCCAACAATTCATTAAATCTACTTCAAATAAGCATATATAAGACAAATGAACAAAAATAAGCATAAAAATAAGCAGTTTAATAAGAAAAAATAGGAAAAAATTAAACTCACGTTGTCCTTTGCTCAAACAAGGACTTATAATTGCTCCAAGAGCTGATCTACAAGCTCCAGCTTGTTAAAAACAAGCTGGTAAAGTCCAATAAGCCCTTCCCAATCCGGCTTATCATCCAAGTGCTTATTCCTCCTTAAGTCAAGGTAATTTAAAACACAATCTAGGACAATTCAAGTAATGATTAAAGAAGTTCAAAGTAAGCTATGGAACAACTTATTTGAGATCTAAATAGTAAATTAAGTAAAGTGCTTATTAAGAGCTTATTATAGCTTATTTTAACCATTAAAGAGCATTTTAACACAAAAGTAAAGGAGACAAAGCAATAATGTAATCTGACTTTTATTAATATATGAAAAACTATTACAAAGCTGAATTAAAAGACAAGAAATAAGCAGTAAATAAGCTACAATGACTGAAAATAAGACAAAAACTAAAACTTTAAATGCTTGGTGAAGAGCCTTGTATTTATAGGAGTCCAGGGAGCCTTCTAGGGTTTCTATCAACAAATCCTAGCCCTTGAATCCATGATGTCGACATCTTTCCCCAATCACAGCCCTTGATTTGACTGCCACATAGCTTCCACCAATAGAATGCTTGGAAATTGCCATGGTGGACGAATAATGAGCTCATATCATGCTTAGTCAGCCTTCTAGAAGAGGTTAAAGTACTTAAGTAAGGTGGGTAAGTACAAGCGAGGGCAGGGTAAAAGGAAGGGGATGATGAACAGTGAATGGCGCCTTTTTCTTCTTGTTTGACCGATTTTTTATTGTTTTGACCTGGATATGGGTTAAGTTGGATCTGGGTTAAGTATGTGAGGTGGGCTGGATTGGACTTAAAAAGGTGGGCTGGTCTTTATGGATTAATAAAAAAAAACTGGATTTATTTATTTTTTTGCTTTTTGATATAATAAGGTTTTAACCAAGGTTAGCAAGGACTAACTTTGCAAAATCTAAGGACTTGGACTGAAAATGATTTTGGACTTTTGGCGAGAATGATTTATCATTAAGGCTTTGGTTTTGAGGTTTTGGGTTTTTGGCTGATAAAAACTGTAGAATCACATCCCCGGCCTCGGCTTTTCTCACTCTTCTCATTCTCGTGCTCATTTTCGTCAGTTTTGTCTTTCTTTTTGTCGTTTTCTAATATCTTTTACCTGCACATACACAAACACAAAAACAAGCATATATTCGGCATTTATGGTCGGTTTTTTGTCTTTTATGTCCGTTTTTGATAAAGAAAAGGTATTTGATTTAACACATACCAAAATCCCCCAGACTAAGGTATTGTCGTGTCCTCACGCAATGTCATCACATCACGCTTTTAAACCAAAAATTTCAACCTCTTTCTACTAAAAATTCTGAAAATAGCAAAATGTTCCTCAAATGAGATTAAGAAATCAATAGTTCCAAAAATGTCCCGTTTGACCATTTTATCAAATAAAATATCTTTTTGCACTTTTCTGATATGACGGGATGTTGACCTTCATTAGTTAACAATAACTTTTAGGATCACGGAGTAAGAAGCACTTTTCATGAAAAAGCGTCCATATGGATAAAATTCATCGTCCTTGATTTTTCACGAGTCCCCAAACCAAGCTTAAAAACGAAATCATTGTTAAACACAAGTTAGATGCCAAAACTACCTATTAGATGCTAATTGTGTACGCATAGCTACTTCTTGCTCCCTTATTCCTATTTCCTCTAAGTATTTTATGAAAAATGAGTTTTTCTTGTTTTCATAGATTTTTAGTTCGATAAAGGCACTAAGTTTAGACGCTAACTAGTTTAAAATCCTTCCCTTGAAAACCGTTGCCCATAAAAATGAGGTCCACATCAAGGTCCTAATTTAACATGATTTAAGGGATATCATTTTTATTTCGATCGAAACAACTCATCTACGAGTCCAAATACAGAAGCTTTATTAGGATATCCCCGTTGTCGAAATTTGGCATTTTTAACATCATTAAGCACATATTAGTCATCGGCCTTTTAAACAACCTAGACAATGGCAGCTAACCGTCAGGAATCGGGAGTCTTATTTTGACCTTGGATATTTTTCCTCTGCCTTTTTGAAGTCCAAGTCAACGGGAGCGAACCGTCAGGAAATAGAAAACTTTTATCGGCTTTGGATTATTATTATCTAGTTTATTATTACATACTTTGCCAAACTCCGAGTCCTGCGGTCTTTCGACAACCGAAACAATAGCACGTACTATCAGGAATCAGTAGTTTATTTCCCCGCAACACTGGCAGTACCTTGATGTGTACCCAACTCTTATAAGCAAGAATTCTCTAAAGAAGGAGTAAAAACTAATTATCACCAAAACCGTGCACCTTTAATTATTTAAAAATTTATATTTTTGGATTTATTTAGGTGATGGGAGCAAAAAGCCACAATTAACCTCAATGAGCTCTTAAGAGATCCAACTACTCCACGCTTAGCATATAACTTATTTTTAACTCTATCATTTTTCGTTCTTCGCAAATTTAAAATCTTAAATAATAAGATCCGCGAATGCTTAGTCTAATAAAATCAAGATGCGCATTTTTAAAGTCAATTATGAAAACTTGCAATTCTTGCTAGAATTCGCGTTTTATAGCTTCTTGTATAAGAGACTAGCACAACTTTCAA
This sequence comes from Artemisia tridentata subsp. tridentata, assembly GCA_021014915.2. Taxonomy (NCBI): domain Eukaryota; kingdom Viridiplantae; phylum Streptophyta; class Magnoliopsida; order Asterales; family Asteraceae; genus Artemisia; species Artemisia tridentata. The sequence continues at coordinate 264,525,012 of CP139508.1, forward strand.
TTATAAAGGTTAAGGGGACAAGCTAGAGCTCAACATGTTCAATCAAGTCAAAATTTTATTCCTGCTCTCACCAACGGAAAGTCAACAATGTGTCAAAACACTTATAATATTTTTGCAAATTTTTTTTAAATTTCTCATTTTTTTAGAGGAAAAACGGGCTTGCGAGAGTATAAGGCAAAATGCAAGGTAAAATCAAATCGAAAGATTACCCCCCCCCCCAAGACTAAAACGAGATATTGTCCTCAATGTTTTGAGATAAGGGTCCTCTTATGCAAATCTAAAGCCATTTATTAATTATGCTAATAGATAAACATTAATCGATAAGATGTAGGATATTGGATTTCCCAATAAGCACTGAAGAATGAAACTCGAGTGGAGGAAAGACAAAACCATGAGAACGAGAGTCTTCATAATTCGGGCAAATCCTAGACATAAAACAAACAAACACGAAACACGAGAAATAGAAGAGGAGGGCCTCTTCACGTTACATTTATTAGAAAATAGTTAGAAGATAGACACGGGTTACCTCCCGAGAAGCGCTTGTTTATTATCGAGTCGCTAAGCTTGACTCGCCCCGAATTTAATTGTCCATGGGGAAGAAACTAGTGGAAGAGAAAATCTCCATCGGACTTCCATTCAAGATGTTTGGATAAACATTGAAACACATGAAAGTTCCACTCCGATGAGACGCCACCGGCTCTAAATAATAGAAACTATAAGCGGAGATGCCGGGGTAAAAAATGGTATCCTCACTCCCGAAGGAGTGAAGAAAGGGACAATTCACATTATAGGTAAGAAAAGGAAGAAAGATTTTGATAACAAATGTGAGGGAAAGATAATGGTGATCCTCAAAAGTAAACCTCACATTTTCCTTAAATTGTAAATTATCATTAAAGCTCTTTAAGTCGTGGTCTAAAAACAACTCAGGAGGGAGATTAGTGGTAGTGTCATTTTTAAGCAAACTCTCAAGATAAATTACGTCTCCCTCCGAGTTAGAATAATCGTCCTTAAGATTAAAGTAAAAATGATCATACTCCAGTGGAGATATGATGTGAGCGAGTTCATCAGCGAACTCCACATGATAAAGATCACTCCTATCGGCAGGAGGAAGCTGATCAAAGTGAAACGATTTATAATCAGGAAAAGAAAGATGAAAATGAGAAGTGGTACTGCCACTACTCTTCTCTTCAGTATGATCGATATCAAAACAGAATGCCTCATAATCCGGAAGAGAATAATTGGAATGAGAAGTGGTACTGCCACTACTCTTCTCTTCGATATCAAAGAAAAAAATTTCATAATCCGGTAAAGAGTCATCAGAATGAGAAAATAAATCCTTGAGCTCGAATTCCATAGGATTTGACGTCTTAATTTCCTTAATTCCTTCAATATCAATTTCATTCGGAGGGAATGAAGGTGACGGGTCATTGTTAATCATTTTCTCGAGTAAAAGAGTCTCTCCCTCCTGATCAACTTCCGGTGAAATTGAATCATTTGTAAGACAAGCCTCGATATCTTCCAAAGTGAACTCACTTCCCTCAAACGAAGTGAGAGAAGGGGAAGAGTCGGCAACGATAGGTTCAGAAGAAGGAATGGTACTGCCACTTGGGAAATTATCCAAAAATCCAGGAACTTTTTGAGAATACTCCTCAACATCTACTACATCGATCTGGTTAACCGATAATTTATCGTAATTGGAGGAGTATCTCGAAGTTTGGTCGAGTTTAAAAGTCACAGCCGGATCATCAACACGGAGGGTAAGTTCTTCCCCATAAACGTCAATCAAAGCACGCCCCGTCCTCAAGAAGGATCTCCCGAGAATGAGCGGAACCCAAGGATCGGCATCAAAATCTACGAAGACAAAGTCGACCGAAAAATGGAACTTTCCTACTTTCACGAAGACATCTTCGGTGACAACAATAGGATGAGTAATCGATCGGTCCGCTAGCTCGAGAGTCATACATGTAGGAGTAAGTTCCAGAAGGGAAAGCTTTTTCCATACGGAAAATGGCATAAGATTGATGCTTGCGCCGAGATCAACCAAGGCTAAACATTCAATCATTCTCGGAAAATCGCATGGGATGAGAAACTTGCCGGGGTCTCCAAGTTTTTCTGGTAACTTTTTTAGGAGAACCGCCGGGCAATGCTCATTCAACGGCGTTTTAGCTAATTCGAATATTTTTTCTTTGTTACTTAGCAAATTCTTGATTGTCGAAGCAAATTTTGTCATGAGAAGAGAGCATCCGCAAAGCTAATATCGAAGTGCAAATCTTGAAAGATTTGGAAAAACTTCTCAATTTGGTTGTTAGTTTTTTCACAAAGCTTCGGATCGTTAAGTCTTGATAGGTACGGAATTGACGGTTTATGATTAGACTTTTGAGGATTAGTGGGAGCAATGTTTGGCTCAGACACTTGGACAACCGAAGGTTGGACGTCTTTGGTACTTCCCATATTAGTAGGAAGCACCATTTCCTTTGTCACCTCGGTCTCACGGTCTACTACTTTAGGAGAAGAAGAAGTAGTAGGAACCGTGGGTCCTTCATAAGCTACACCACTTCGGGTGGTGATAGCTTTGAACTCACCCTTTGGGCTGGTAACGGTATTGCCCGGGAGAGATCCCGAAGCTGATGCTTGATGAAATTGACTGATGAGACTATCAAACATGTTCTCGATTTTGCTTTGAGATTGATCAATTTTGTTCTTAAGCTCATTACCCTGCTTAGACATTGAATTTTGGAAATCATTCTTCAAAGTTGTTATTTGATTTTGCATTGCCCTCATGTTAGCCTCATTTGTCTTAATATAATTTGTAAGTTCATTAGAGGGAACAATCGGGGATTGGTAATTAGGAGCTTGATACCTTGGATTGAAATTGACCCCTTGGGTCGGGTATTGATTGATCGGGTCTTGAAATTGGTTTTGCATATTTTGCCTCCTTCCTTGGTTTTGATTGAACCTATTTTGATTGTTAGATTGAGAAAATCCGGGTGGTCCCATTTGATTGCTAGTACGATAGCTCGGGTCAACTTAAGGACGGTATTGGTTCCCTCCTTGGTTGTAAAACCCTGCTACGGCATTTATTTCAAAAGGACGGCCATCGGTGACAGTACAATTGTAGTAAGCATAAGGACTACCACAAACGACACAAGTTTCTTCTACCGCTTTGAGTTGAACGGGTGGAGAAGTTTTTGGGTGGAGAAGTTTTTGGTGTAGAAAGGTTCTTTTGATTAGAGAGAATCAAAGCTTGGATAGCATCCGTGAGTTTATCAATCTTAGCATCCGTGCTAGAAATATTGGTACTCACTTTTGAAACAACCGGTTTGTTTTGTGAAGTAGGTACTTTAGATTTGTTCTCGATAATAGTCATGATATCTCTTGGAGTTCGATTCAAGATATTGCCACCGGCGGCTGCATTAAGCGAATCTTGATCGGTTTGCGTTAAAGCATTGTAGAACGTGTCGATTTGGTGCAATTCAAAGAAACCGTGATGTGGGCATTTTCGTAGGAGATCCTTGAATCGTTCCCATGCCTCACTAAAATTTTCGTCAAAATGTTTCTGAAAATTTGTGATATCATTCTTAAGATTAGTCGTTTTAGAAGGAGGAAAGAAATGATTTATGAATTTGGAGACGAAGTCTTCCCAAGTTGTAATCGACCGAGGGGGTTCTTTTTCAAGCCAAATCCGGGCTTCCCCCTCAAGAGAAAATGGGAATAACATCAAATTGATCGCGCTATGAGGGACATCCCAATATTTCATAGTTGAAGCCAACTTGTTGAACCATCGGATATGAGCGTGGGGATCGTCCTTCTCGAAACCATGAAATTGGTTTGACGTTATTAGTTGAATTAAACCAGTTTTAAGCTCAAAATTCTCGGATAAAATTGGTGGTAAAACAATTGCATCTCCGTAACCCTCGGTGGGTGCTTGGAGCAACTCCGACATAGTTCGCGTATCCGCCATTTCGGTAATGGGAATATCAACAAGAGTACGTATCTCGGGTACGTTTACTCGTTTGTTGCGTCGACGATAACGTTGAGTTGGTATTGTAAAAGATTTATCAATTAAGTTCGATTTAGAACGAGTGAGCATACACTAAAAACGCAAAATTTAAAAGAAAAATAAATTTTGAAAAAGAAAATATTTTTGGTTTTTTTTTTTTTTTTTTTTCATATTTTAGAAAAATGAAATTCAAATATTTTTGTTAATCGATTCGTCAATCGGTGCTCAGTAGCTTTCTAGAATTACTCGCAAAGTGGCGGAGAAACAAAGGTCTGCAATAAATGCTAATTAAAAACCCGTTTCTTTCGGTTCGACAATTTAATGTCAATCCTCCTTAAACCCCTCTTATAGGTTGTAATCTAAAGGTGAGCCGACGTAACAATTGATTTCACGATTTCTTTTATTATTTTTTTTTTGGTATTATGAATACTTTAGGAAAAGTATTCGTGATTTTTTAATTTTTTTGGTTTTTATAATAATATAAGAAAAAAATATTTACAAAATAAAACAATAACTTCACGGGGCAGGATCTTCAAATCACTAATCTGCAAACGTAACTCGATATTCACTTCACAACTTCCCCGGCAGCGGCGCCAAAAACTTGGTGTGTTTGCAAGTATATATATATATATATATATATATATATATATATATATATATATATATATATATATATACTAGTTTTCAAAGCCGCCCGATGGGCGGGCACGTTTTGTAGTTTTCTTTTTGTAATTTACACTTTGTGTTTTCTTTTTTAATTTAGGCATGACTTTGTTGTATAATTTGTGATTTTTGTAATTTACATTTGTTTTTTTTTAATTAAATACAATTGTTAATTAGTAAGACATATAAAAGGGCATGACTTTTAATTATAATTTGGATGGTTTTAGGTAACTAAAAATTATGTTTTAAGTTTGTTATATTAAATACAATAAAATAGAGCCAATTATATATGATTAAAAAATTGTTATTCGGATAAAAAAAATAATAAATATACAATGTTGAACTTATAATTTTTGTTACGATATTTTGATGTTACTTATACGTTTTAATTATTTAGAATGTATGTTATTTTATGTAAGTGTATTTTTAAGTGAACAATTTTTGGTTGTTTTATTTTGTTATGGTATTAGGTTGTGTTTGTTTAATATTAAGGCAAATGTATTTGAGTTGCATGCAAGTGGTCTAGCTTACTCATGAAAGTTAGCCTACTCCTGATCATTTCATCTCCTCACATTTAGTTTTCTTACTTTCTTCAAAGTGGACATAATTACACGCTCTTTATTGTAATTGTTAATTACTGAGACACATAAAAAACGAAACTTGGATTATTTAGCGATTAGCAATTGTCCACGTTCTTTATATTCATGCTTTGTAATTTTTTCTTTTGTAATTTTCTCGCTCTTTATTATAATTGTTAATTACGGAGAGACATAAAAAGCGAATCTTGGATCATTTAGCGATTAGCAATTGTCCATATTCTTTATATTTGGTTTTCTTTTGTTTTACGTTGTCATTATTAGTATATTTGTAGTTCTTGGACAAACTATTATTGTGAATGCCAAGATGATATGGTTGTTCACGAGATGTTAAATGAATGAATAAGAAAGATGGAATAGACGTGTACAACTTCATTAACTCGATTAGAGATGAATCCAAAGAAGAAGGTGATAATGAGTGTCAAAGGTGATAATGAGTGTTTATGAGGTGATCTCGACTATTGTAAACATTATTAATATTCCGATTGAAGGAAAAACTAAATCTTAAGACCCTCAAACCTGATGGGATGGCATGACCTGTAATTTACGTAAATATGGTTATGCTATTGTTATTTATGTACAATTTAGTATGAGTTTATGTAAATTTTAACTTAGTCATGTAAGGATATCAGTTGTCTTGTATAGTTATAACTTTATTTTATAATTTACGGATATCAGCTATATTGTATAGTTATAATTAACATATGTTGGTTTATGTTTGTATAGAAATGCCTTTGATATCAGCTATATTGTATAGTCATGTAAGGAAAATGTTTGTTTTTATTTTTGTTGTTATTTTTTTTGTTGTTTTTAAAAGGAAGGCGGCCTACACTTATGATTATCATTTGCATGGTCTGCCTGATTGGCAGGGTAGACTTATGATTATCGTTGAAAAAAGTAAGTTAGCAAAAAAAAGATATTAACATACTAAATTATATACTGAATGGATTAAGAGCGAAAAGAAATATACGTTTATCGAATATGACAGAAAATATAAAGCTTGACAACCTTCATGTTTACAAACTTATTTACATGAATGTTGCGTTTGCTAAATGATAGATGGGCCAAGTTGCCTGTTTGACACCTTCATTCCAGAACCTTGACAACCGGCACATTTCATTGAAGCCCTTTGACCCGTTACACTGGAGGGGCATGACTTGTGATTATTCTTTGAATGTACTACTTTATGAATAAAATATACTTTTATCGAATATGAGAGAAAATACAAAGCTTGAAAACCTTCGTGTTTACAAATTTATTTACATGAATGTTGCATTTGCTAAATCATAGATGGGTTGTTTTTAAAAGGAAGGCGGCCTACACTTACGATTATCGTTTGCATGGTCCGGTTGATGGGCGGGGTAGACTTATGATTATCGTTGAAAAAAGTAAGTTATCAAAAAAAAGACTTATGTTGTTGTGTATTCATGTTGTTGTCTATTTGTTAGTTTCTTTAGTAATAATTAACTCGTATTATTATGTGAAAGATGTTGTGAATAATAGAGTTGATTTTGTTGTTGTCTATTTATGTTGTGGTCTATTTCTTAGTTTCTTTGGCATCAGTAAGATAGATGTAGAGATATCAATGGTTTGGGCAGGTTGGAAAATAGTTTAAAAACTTGGACAATTTAGAGCACAAGTCAAAACGGGTCAAATGGGTTGAAATGCAAAACCTTTTACATTTACTCCTATCAAGAAAGATTAATATTTGAAGCATGCATAGATTACACCATTACAAAATTACAATATAAATCCAGATTTTTTATAGAACAATGTAGCAGGTGTATATGCATTAAAAATAAACTTGGACGGCTTTCGGTCCATTCAACCTGGTTATAATATGCAACTGTACTCCTAAGTGAACCGTGCACTAATAAAGAGGTCAACTTTGAAACTAATAAATTCTAACATTGATTCAGGTTGTAGAATGTTTCCTATGTACCTTTGGAGTGAGTTTCTCCTTCTTAAGACAGCTCATGGTATAAGCGACTCTTTCACCACATTCCTTTTGATTCTTTTGTAACCAAAATCAAGTAAAAGCCAAGTCATGAAAAACTGAAAAGTAAATGATCATTGTTATGTTTTTCTTCTTGGAATGATTCAAGTTTTATTTCTTAATGAAAAAAGTGTGTCAGGTACATGAGCAACAAAAATATAGTTTTACTAACAACAAAACGAACAAAAAAAGAACATAGCAAGCTTGCAACCGAAACATATATGATCTTCAACAACTATAATCAAACTAAATTTCAGTATCATATTAGCAGCAGCAGAAGATGCGAATGAGATGCACATAAAACCAAAACAATACTAACCTAATCCAAATAGCAAGAATTTCAATTGGTATCGCTTCATATAAGCAAATATTGACTCAAAGATTCCAAAATAAACCACTTGGCATATTGTTTCTACTTTACCATTGGTCCATAGAGCTCAGGTTTTGTCATGAGTTAAATGTTTCTACTTTACCATTGGTCAACATAGCTCAGGTATGTAAAGATGTTTATTTGTTCCATCTCTTACAAAAGTCATTGGTTAAATGGTTAAAACTTACATTTGCAGTGCCTTTTGTGAACATGTAGTTTGACTATAAATTATAAATATTCTAGTAGTCAATGTACTAAGTTGCAAAATCTAAACACAACTTGCCTAACAAATGCATGTAATCCTCTTACTTTTTAAGCCTACACAAGTGGCTTCTAGTTCTAATAGCCCAAACTAACTAATAGTCTAGGACCACATTGTTCTAGCTTGAGATTTTTTCTGCAACAAATATGTAACTTAAAAAGTTGATCACTGTGTATTAAATAAAACATGAGTCTCGAAAGATGAACCTGCTGTCACCTTTATATGTGTTGCAACACCTTGCATTAGCTTCCTCACCATCTCCTCATTTTGAGATACGTATGCAACTTTGTCTCCAACAAACTAAACAGAGATAGTTACCAAATATCAATAAGTATCTTTATATATCGACATGTGTACTAACAAAAAAAAATCAATTCTCTTTTGGATTCCAGCCAAACAGCTTTATGCACACGCCTTCTTACTTCCTAAATTTCATTTTCCAAATGTCCGTGCTTTCACTTATTACTGTTTTTTACTTATGTTTGGTGTATTTTTAATTACTAAGATATTGGACACCAATTGATTAATGAAGTTCTTATTGTTATATGTCTTACTAATCATCATAACCTAAGCAATATTGGATGTACATGTTACTAAGAAAGAGTATTTTTCATCTCCACTCTCAATTGGAGATGCTTAGAAGTGTAGCAGAGAGGCATCAAGAAGACAGTAGAAGGCACGATTCTACTAGAAATAGCAGTGGTGAAGAATCTTATGATCGAGTACCAATTCTCCAACCAAAAGTGACGCGAATGTTATGTTGGAAAACTATAGCAAATAAATCGATGTTCCATTTTACGACAGTGTTGCATACTTTGAAGATGGAAGTAAATTTTTGAATTTTGAAGAACTGGGCAGTGTCAATGAATGGGAGGAAACTACTTGCAGCTTAGGGCCAGATGTTCAAAAATGGTGGGAATTCTAAGGAGGGATTTACGATAGAGCATAGATTAATGAGGACTTGTGAAATAGAATAGAGTGTCACTTTTGTATCCGCAGCAAACATAGCAATTAGCTTTCACTTTGTATATATAACACGACATAAATGAATGCATCTTTGAGGTTACCTGTGTAATTTGCTTCTGAATAAAATGCAGTCCCTGCTCACATCAGAAAACAGAAATTTGTTAGATGGAAAGTTATGGCACATGATAATGACCTACCTCGTTTTGGACCAACGGGACCAAACCTGTCATAAAGAGGTACTGTAATGTCAAGCTTTTAGATTCTAAAATTGACATAACTAACACGTTGCACCAGCGAAGAGACAAAACGAAATGTCGACAAGTCGTAATAGCTTTAAAAACATGACGAATATACAAAGAAACAGGTAAGTGGCTTTCAAGTTTGTTCATACACGCAATGCATTTCTTCTCGGTGCATTAAAAATCAGTCCCAGAAATAGCCATGACAGAAAGTTGTGTCCTTTAATATATCTGTCCGAAAAGAAATTAAAAGCAATCTTAACTTAACAAAGCCATGTACCAAGACTTCTAAGCTTACCAGCTCAGTAATTAAATGGAACACTAATACGTAAATCATCTTTTGCATGAATACAACGTCCAAGAAAGGCTTAAGAATACAGAATTACAAAAGTTTCTATTAAATCCAGTTATGTATAGTTCAAGTCAAGGTATTACAAATGATGAAGATATCGCGACTACATAATCGTTCTAACATCAACTATGACACTGGATCTACATCTCGGCTTTGACTTTCATATCTCCATTTGGTAGTATGCTTTGTGCTTGTGCAAGACGCATTGATTCCTGCATTAGATGATCTGAGGTTAGCAACTATATGGGCAACAATTACATGAAATATCTTTCTTAAGGTTACTAAAGTATATTAAAGTTATGCACATTCAGGTAGGATTACTTTGAGAACGGATGAAATTTAGGTTACTTTCATACCAACTGGGTATTTTTCATTTCAAAAGAGTTAAAGAGGTAATACGTCAGATGGGTAGAATATTGTGATGCCATGGCCTCAATCATGCGCGACCATATTCGCTGCATTCCATAAATAAGGAATGAAAAAGGAAATAACTTGAACAAAATTATCTATTAGTAGGTAAAAAAAGCTATAAAGCCACAGAAACTATTGTTGCAAGTCATGAGTTTATGAGGATCGGGCTAATATGGTCAAATTGGTTAAAAATACCATGGCTGCACAGGCCACCGAGCTTTTCCCAACTCTTCTTCTGTTAAATTGTAACCCACAACCGTCTTCGAAAACCCTAATCCTTGGGTCCAATAAACACTGTGATGTCCATTTCCTATCAAGTTGACAACCGTAATGTAAGTTTATAATGTATGGAATACATCTCATGCTTCTGATTATTAAAGAAAATGTCTACTATTAATTCACACACAAAAAAGTTCTTTTTGGTCATTAGAATTTATGTGTAGCTAGTCTCGCAGTTAACGATTACACTTCAAACAGGAAAAGAACATCCTGAACAGTTCTATGAAAAATTGCATATAACATTGTAATTATCTCCCTAAATCTGCTAGAACGTTCCCATTTTATCTTTAACATCATAGCGTATCCACACCACAGTTTCATGTGAATGAGGTTCATTTTCCAACATGACTCCATTTTGTGAAACTGATATGCATCATCATTTTCCATCTTTTGTTCTTGTTGGCCTTCGGGATGTGGGTCTGCTACTACATAAAGATTGATCGCAACCTTCCCTTGGTGGGTAAACTTGATAGTATTACTGCACAAAATAATTGAAAGGTATTTGGTAAACTCCAATTTGTGTAATTAATAGACGCTTGTAAAGCTTTTCATAAAAAGTTATTGAGTAGGTAGTTTAACAATGTTGGTAGTCATACCTGATCCAGTTGGTGAGGATTTTTCGAAAGTAAATTGTCTGGGCTCATCCAGTTTAAGAGCTCAACACTCGTGCGACTACTCCGGATCTTTGCAGTAGCCGAAAAAGCTTTTCCTCCGGCCATGTAGCAGACATCCTATCAGAAAAGCAACCATTGGTTACACAAGAGATGGTTCCAGGAAAATGGTTGCTGCTACATCCATAAGTTATTGGTGAACCATCTTTTCCAATGGTTTCATTTTCTAGTGAAAGAGGATGGTTGGCCGCGGACATCGATCTCGTATAACCCGTCATCGTGACCATTTAGCTTGTTGGGTTCACTGTCTTGAAAACCCCAACAGGTGCCGATCATACCAAGCCACAGGATAGTCGATACATCTTGACAGCCGAAGTGCTTGTAGGATTTAGTAACACTAACACATTGGTTATATACTATAGAACCTGCTCCAAAGCTTCTATAGCTATATATATGTTCATATAAAAGATATAAAAAGTCAAATAATCAAATTTTACGGGGTGTTTGGGAATTCTTACGGCCGTATACAGTTCATTTCATATAACCTGCCCTATAAGTACACTTTCTCACACTTAGACATAACATGATTGACCTTAAAGAGGCTAATCAGATGGCTTGAAGATGAGAGGCAGATGAAATAATATGTTCAATGAAGCTTTCACAAGTTGAATAGCAATGAGGGGGTTCACAGTTCCTGAACTCGACCCTCTGGCTTCCCAAAAAAATGAAGCTGTGGTCCCACCTTTGGTTGATTTTAGTTCAACGTCCTCCAAATATAACTTTTCACAAGGGGAATCGTCGCTACAAGAAAATCTTATGGCTTCCTTATTAGCTGAAGTCCCTTTAATATTCACATAGGATATGTTATCTACATTAGCAGCACAAGTCTGCAGATTTATGAGATGCAACTTTTAGCATATAACATATATCCTCATATTGTGGGTAACATCTGTAATTATTAGTTTGTTAGATATCATTGAAAAGGCACCAACAAAATTACTTACTTGAGGTGGTTGGTTGGCATTGTGTTTATAAAATATTACTCCGTATCTGATGATCGCGTTTCATGTCACGGTCTTTAAAAAATAAAGAACGCGTGATGCTCCTATGCCCACGTAAAGTTCTACAAACGCACTTGCGGAACAACTAATGAACGGTACTTCGGCTTCCCCAGCAATAGCCTTTGCCAAAAGCGTCTTACCTGTCCCCGGAAGACCAACCTATAAGATACCCAAAAGTCATTTATAAGAAGTAAATCATTATTGAACCACATTATACCAAAACCGATACCAATATTCACAATATAATAAATCTTTACTGTTGAATGTATAAGCAATTGAAACTCACCAGAAGCACACCTCTAGGAGGGTGAGCACCAAGGCGTGTACATCGATCTGGATTCCTAAGAAATTCCTGATCGAGTTAATTTATACAAAGATACACAATCTAATATGTGGTGAGTGAAGCGTGATTGTTAACTCGACAACATTTAATAAAAAATTTATGCTTAGATATGTCTTACCTCAACCCTTGGTTGTCCTTTAAGAAGTTTGGAAACGGCGGTGCCTACTACTGCATGACCAGCTTCATGGCGAGCAACCACTCCTTTCTCACTACCTTGCAACTTAGCTGTTTTCTGTTCAATCCCCTATTATGTTATCACAAAACAAAGGTAGAGTGCATAAAAGATAATTAGCTAATGTTCTAACATAGAAGATATTTAAACTCGCACTTTGAAATCATAATTAAAAAAAATTTTATCATTATGCAGATATAACCTGATTATTGTATACTGATAAATTTTGCAATCGAATGCATGGAGTGTGCAAATATTAATAACACTGGTTTTAGAGTATAGTAGGCACAATAAGCAGATTCAGGTCACTTGGACAGAACCCACACACTTCTGATTCTTTATTTTTTGAATTTTTTTAAAAACTAATTACAACAATGGCCATTTTTTAAAAGGGTCAAATGTGTAATTGTTCTCTATTTTTTCTTAAAAGGGTCACTTGGACAGAACCCACACACTTCTGATTCTTTATGGAACCAATTAACATGCTTTCCAAAACATGTTTTTGCATTCGAAAAAAGTATGTAAAGACAAAAAAGGGAAAATAATAACTGAAGTTGTTTACCCGAACTTGAATATGGTCAATGGGTCTAAAGAATGCTGGGTCCTAACTGTAAATGTGTTCTCAATAGTTGAGAAGCTGCGGTTGACCTCTGCACCTACGTATGTGTTGGTAAGGGGCTTAACAATGTGGTAGTAGGAAGCAATTAGAGTGTCACCCTTGTCATTCCTGCACGATCAACATAATAATTCAAACGTCACTATCCGAGTGTACCACTTACAGTTGCATAAAACCGAAAAACAAACTCAATTAAATAGTAAAAAGTAATCCATGAGTTCTCCAGGAGTCAAAAGAACATTTATCAACACTTTTCAAGTTTGAACATCAATATTCTTTTGTCTGATCTGGAGACACCCTAACCGAGTCACTTTCAATTAGAGGTGGCAGTTTCCACTGATTTACTTACGAATGGGTCACATTGGTTATAGTTAATCTATAATGGGTCAAATAAGCCAAAGCAGTTACAGATCAAATCAGTCAAACATGTTGCAAGTTGCCTAAAAGTGCATTCTTGGCACCAACAAAATGTTAAATTATTTTAATTTGAAAAACTACACTATTATTTCTAGAGTACCATTAGTAAAAATCTATAAAATCTTGCAATAACACACATTCGTAACCTTGGTTGACACGTTAACTCCTTATTAAAAAATTGGAGAAAAATGTCCATGGGTCGACCAACCTAATTCACCCGTGCTAATAAAACAAACCCATTCTGATCCGTTACCCAACCCCTTGCTAAGCAATGACTTTTTTCCTAGCTGAAATGTAATTAAAACAGAGCAACTAATAAACTTATATACAAATTTACCTGCTTATCCACTTAGATTGTCAACCGAATCAGCATCCACAGCTCCAACTCCCTCCAATCCCAGCTGCTCAGAAACACATCTAACAGAAACTCGGTCTCTACCTTGCACCTTTTCGCGAAAAAAAAGAAAAGAAATAGAAGGTAACCATTAATTAAGTTTAAAATGCCAATGCAAAAATAATGGCAAAAAGTAAGAAAAAGTTGGCTTACCTGAACATAATGTCGACCAATTTGTTCCAGCCAGTCTATTTTCACGCACACTCAGTCATCAACAAACACATGGCTAGTTCTTTTCAATATAGATGCTATTGTGTACCCCAACGCCAAAAGACCACCAAGGAGACGCACGCTAACCTCAAAAGTTATCCTTGGAGATATTCCGAATGGAGAATCTGTCACCCATTCCTAAAAATCAAAAATCATAATGAAAATTCTCGTATATTTTTCAATAATTCACATTTCTTGTTAGTACAACCGGAAGTACACACAAAAAGCATGATAGTAACCAGTGTGTCAAAATGGACAGTTTCTACTGAGTAACAGGCTAAAATGGATCGGATTGGATTGTCCCGCCAATATGTTTTTATCCAAATTGTTAATCATATGAATAGCTATATTCTGAAATATGATTACAGAAATTATATTATTGAAATACTGATGTGGTTAGAAGGTTGTAAACATTTGAACAGACTTTTGGTAGTTTTTGACCCATTTAACCATTTCAATCCATTTGACCTGTATCAATTTTAACTAAGTTTTACATTTATCCGTTAAACATTTGAAATCACTTTGGGTACTTTCCGACACATTTGACCAGTTTCATCTTACGCTTAGTTTTTTTTATTTACCCATTTGACCCACTAAAGATTTAGAGATATAAGTAATACACAGGGACTCACGGTTATGTACATGAGGCAGACATGCTACCGCTTATTGAAAGATCAAAAATCAAACCTCAAACATGAGACTATATCTTCCTTCTCTATTGCGCATCCTCAAATACGATTGGCAAGTTTCTGGATCTTCACCAGGTGGCAGAAGATAAATATTATAAGTCTCATCCAGAGTTTGGGTATGTTTCATATTTGAACTTCATAGGGAAAAGCTCAAACCTTTAAAATATAAGTTGGACTCTGGAATCCTGTGAAAGGATTAAATTTGTTCACGATTCTTATATGAGCCGTCTTTAGGTCAGGTTCTATAAATGCCTTGTACATTGGATAAACCTGCATAAACAAAGCAACTGATTATTTTGACTAATGTTTTATCTTTAACACGTCAAATGGGTGAAATAAATCTATAAAAACACTGTTTAAAGAGAATTGCGTCAAAAGTAGTCCAATCTGTACTTTCAAATTATAAAACCCGCCCAATGGCGTTTAAAAGTCACTTCTCCGGGATTTAGCCTGATCAGAAAAGAATCAG
This sequence comes from Artemisia tridentata subsp. tridentata, assembly GCA_021014915.2. NCBI lineage: Eukaryota > Viridiplantae > Streptophyta > Magnoliopsida > Asterales > Asteraceae > Artemisia > Artemisia tridentata. Next base: position 264,540,128 of record CP139508.1, read on the forward strand.
CACCAGATAGAATGATTTAAAAGTCACATTATGATTTATAGGATTTTATAAAAACATTAAAAAACAATAAACACAGAATGTGTTAACGTTAGCAACAGCCTAATCAAACAAAGCAAAAAGTACCAATATCTCAGTAAACTGAATCTCATAAATAAACACAAAGTATTAGCAAGCCGATAAAAACCAACTAACCTTGGAGACACCCTTTCCAAGGTAGTCTGAACCTCCATCTCTTAATTCAAGAGCCTCATAGATACCTACAGCACATAATCACATACATATCATACAACTACGTATCCAAATAACACAATTACGTAAATACGTGGTAAATGAGATCTTACCGGTGGATGCACCACTGGGAACAACAGCTCTGCCCAAAGTTCCATCAGAGAGAGTCATATCAACCTATAGTCACATATTATCCAGGCATAAATAACTTTATACAAACTTTAAATACAATCAATTGATATCAAATCAAACAATTGATGCAATAACATACAGTATATGAGCAAACAAAAACATGATATTGTGAACATGATATTGTGCTTTGTAATCACCTTAAGAAATTACATGTGTGATCTAGAGCAGAAGCGTGAAGCAGAAGTTGTCGATTTAGGGTTTTAGGAAGGGTGTCGATTTAGGGTTTTGGGAAGGGTAGGGAATATTGATAGGAGACTCAATAAGCGTTTAGTTATGCCCCTGATGTTTATTTCCCCATCTCTTTTGTCTAGTTTATTTCTTTTGTTTTCAGTTATTCATCACAATCAATGGCTTGGCTCCATTGGTTGAGATGCATGCGTTTGAACCCAAAGATGCAGGTTCGAATCCTGCACCATGTGTTTTTAAGAAAAATAAATCCGAGTTTTAGTCCGATTTTTCCAGCAGTAAGAAATGCCAAGTGGCATAGTTTATGATTATGTGGCATTGAGGTGGCATTTATGTGGCATTATCTACGTGTAACGCCTCCTGTTATATATAATGTATATATATATATATATTTTATATATATATATATATATTATATATATATATATATATATATTATATATATATATATATATATATATATATATATATATATATATATATATATATATTAGTGTAGGAAAAACCTGACCAAATGGTGAATTCTATCTCTAACCAAGATTGAATAAACCGAGAGGTCAAAGAATTTCAAACAAAATATAAATCCAGAAGTATTGATTTTTCCCAGGTCGTGAGGTTCCGAATGAAGTGTGAATGGAACGGTGAATTTCGTTCGTGATCGAATGATTTGATTAAGTGAGGAATTTTGGGATTATATCTAAAAATATAAAACATAAACTAAAAAGTAACTAAAAAGCATATAAAATGAATAAGCAAAGCACAAATAATCAAAAACGCAATTAAAACTAACAAACGGGCTAAGAAAACCTAAAACTCAAAAATCTACTCTAGATGTGAAAATTTGGTTCATAAAAGTCCTAAATGATAAAAAAGAATTTTAGAACAAAGATTTGTATTTTTTTTTATTTTTATTTTATTTTTTATGAATTAAAAATACTTTTTAGATTAAAAATAATATAAAAAATACTAAATTAATGTGAAAAAATATGAAAATTTTCAGAAAACTACTTACAGTTATAAAGATCCTAGGAAAAATAAAAGCAAGTTCACAGCTTATTAGGATAAGTTGTTATTAATCAATTAGTAAAATTAGCTAAAAGGATAAAAAGTGGTTAAATAAAAAACCAATGCAACCTTGTTCGGAAAAGACCCAAGGGCGCAGTTGGTTGTGGTGTGTGTTATAAGGGTTGAGGTTGGTCGAGGTCTAGGGTTCGAGCCTAGGCTCACCCTGGGCTTCCCAGCTTCCCCTTTTTGAAACTTATTTATAAGCTGAAAATAGAAAACTTTTATGAAAACAAAAATTTTAAATCTCAAGAAATAAGTTGAAAAATGGCTTAATGAGCAGACAGATTAATAAGGACTAAAAGCTAAGGCCTAACTAATTTTGAACACACAAGCTTCTGAAATAAGCTACTAAATACTAAAAGCAAACTTAAGAAGCAAGTCTAGGCTAAATAAGTAGTTCTAAACAACCAATAAGCTCAGGATCCAAAATAAGCAATTAAGGTCAAACTGCCATACAAAACAGACTGATGAGGCAATTTTAAGCTATATAATAAGCCTCTTAATCAATAAGCTAGTCCATAAAATCTCAAAACAGGTTAGGCTTATCCACCAAAGAGCTTATAAAATGAAAATCAGACCCTATAGAGCTAATATAGAGCAAAATAATCAGCTTAAAAAGAAGGCAGTTCAGACATTTAAGCAAGCTTATGCACCCGGTAAACAGGTCTGATGCACTATTTTTAAGACAACAATTAAGCTATCAAACAGCTATGAACTGATCTAAAAACTATGAAACAGCATTAAGCACCAACACAAGAACTTGTAAAATGAATTTCACATACTTATAACTCAGAATAAGCTCTAAACAAATCCTAATTTACTGCCTGCTCAGACTGCTATTTATTTGGTTTTTAGAACTGATATGAGATTTGCAAAATGAAAATTATGACTCAATACCTAGTGAACCTTAACCAATGCAGGAAAACCAACTTATATCACTGATTTTGACTTAAAGAACTAACAACTAAAGGACTTAATTTGTTCTAATCAAAATAAGCTAAAATCTATTAGTTTAACCTTAAAAACTAGAAAACTACTCCAAAACCTATAAATCTACTTATAAAAGCATAAAACAACTTAAATTCAACTTATAAGACTCTATTATACCTAAATCAAGTTTGACCAAGAGCTAAAACTATTGAAAACAGCTTATTACTTAATCTAAATCCTTAATCCAAACACCCCTTTAATTGTCTTAAATTGATTTTTAAGCTGAATTAGATTGCAAAACTCAAAGTTTATTGAAAAGAAATCAATGTTAAGAGTATTTGAAGGATTTTAAGCAAAAAGATGTATGAAATAAGCACTTAACCAATAAGCTAGGCTTATTGGCTATTTTGACCTCAAAATCACTATAAAGCACAAAATGCTGTTTTACTATGAAATAAGCCAACAATTCATTAAATCTACTTCAAATAAGCATATATAAGACAAATGAACACAAATAAGCATAAAAATAAGCAGTAATCAATAATAAGCAGTTTAATAAGCAAAAATAGGAAAAAATTGAACTCACGTTGTCCTTTGCTCAAACAAGGACTTATAATTGCTCCAAGAGCTGATCTACAAGCTCCAGCTTGTTAAAAACAAGCTGGTAAAGTCCAATAAGCCCTTCCCAATCCGGCTTATCATCCAAGTGCTTATTCCTCCTTAAGTCAAGGTAATTTGAAGCACAATGTAGGACAATTCAAGTAATGATTATAGAAGCTTAAAGTAAGCTATGGAACAGCTCATTTGAGATCTAAACAATAAATTAAGTAAAGTGCTTATTAAGAGCTTATTATAGCTTATTTTAACCATTAAAGAGCATTTTAACACAAAAGTAAAGGAGACAAAGCAATAATGTAAACTGACTTTTATTAATATATGAAAAACTATTACAAAGCTGAATTAAAAGACAAGAAATAAGCAGTAAATAAGCTACAATGACTGAAAATAAGACAAAAACTAAAACTTTCAATGCTTGGTGAAGAGCCTTATATTTATAGGAGTCCAGGGAGCCTTCTAGGGTTTCTATCAACAAATCCCAGCCCTTGAATCCATGATGTCGACATCTTTCCCCAATCACAGCCCCTGATTTGACTGCCACATAGCTTCCACCAATAGAATGCTTGGAAATTGCCATGGTGGACGAATAATGAGCTCATATCATGCTTAGTCAGCCTTCTAGAAGAGGTTAAAGTACTTAAGTAAGGTGAGTAAGTACAAGCGAGGGCAGGGTAAAAGGAAGGGGATGATAAACAGTGAATGGCGCCTTTTTCTTCTTGTTTGACCGATTTTTTATTGCTTTGACCTGGATATGGGTTAAGTTGGATTCGGGTTAAGTATGTGAGGTGGGCTGGATTGGATTTAAAAAAGGTGGGCTGGTCTTTATGGATTAAAAAAAAAATAAATAAAAAAAATAAAAAAACTGGATTTATTTATTTTTTTTGCTTTTTGATTTAATAAGGTTTTAACCAAGGTTAGCAAGGACTAACTTTGCAAAATCTAAGGACTTGGACTGAAAATGATTTTGGACTTTTGGCGAGAATGATTTATCATTAAGGCTTTGGTTTGGAGGTTTTGGGTTTTTGGCTGATAAAAACTGTAGAATCACATCCCCGGCCTCGGCTTTTCTCACTCTTTTCATTCTCGTGCTCGTTTCTATCAGTTTTGTTTTTCTTTTTTTCGTTTTCTAATATCCTTTACCTGCACACACACAAACACAAAAACAAGCATATATTCGGCATTTATGGTCGGTTTTTGGTCTTTTAAGTCCATTTCTGATAAAGAAAAGGTATGTGATTTAACACACACCAAGCAGCAACTGAACCATCAAAGAGTAAGGAAATATAGCAGCCCCACCATCCAAACCAACTATTATTTAAGGCTGCAATATTGCTAAAATATACCCGGCTAGTGTTAACCCAAACAGCCTTATGACTATTAATACTATCCTTTATAAAATAACAAAACCAATAAATGCAAAAGTTGGCCATACTAGATGTAACGCCCCATGACCAAACACGACTAAAAATGTTAAATTTTTTTTCGCAAAAAGTCTACCCGGAAACTGACCCACAGTTACTCTTTAACGAACTAACAAAAATATATAAATATCTGGTACTTGAAACTATTTTTACATGAAACTAGACTCGATTACCTTCAAGACGACGGGTGGTGCGACCCCTAACGACTTACGGTTCAAAAGATATGAATTTTCAAAGACTATCGAAAATCTGCCAAAACCTACTTCCATAACCAAGATGAGGAAACTGGATCCACACTTAGGTCCAGATATTGGAACCTAAAAGTAGATCCTGGACTCATAACCAAGATGAGTAAAATTCATAACCAAGATGAGGAAACTGGATCCACACTTAGGTCCAGATATTGAAACCTAAAAGTAGATCCTGGACTCATAACCAAGATGAGTAAAATTCATAACCAAGATGAGGAAACTGGATCCACACTTAGGTCCAGATATTGGAACCTAAAAGTAGATCCTGGATTGAAATCTTACTTTAGAATTTGACGATTTATGCATAAAACTCATTTTGACCCGTTACACAACGAAACCACTTGTAACACTTCATTTACCCACCATACTCAACTAACCTCTATATTTAACATACCAAACCTGTCTCAAACATCCATGACCCGTTCAAACCCCAAAATGGGTAAAAACTAGCTTATGCCAAACACTCTCTTAAACTAACTTCCAAAGCACACTTTTACACAAAACACACAGCTACCACATATTCTTTTGGATCTATATATATAGCTTAACAATTCTAATATATTGAAAGAGTGTTGGTACAATGTCATGACCCGTAACTTTCCAAAATGGGTTGATTTGGCTAATTGCCAAACACCCCTATAAAGTTGACTACAAACATGACTGTCACCATATAGACGTCATAATTTTTACACAAACTTGACCCTTGACCTAACTTGAACAAAAACGTATATGACCACAAGACCGTGAGTAACAAAATGACCACAAGGATTGAAGTATACCAAAACACGAAAAGACACTTCGGGGGCTTTCAACTTCAATATGCTTGGTCCAAAAGAATACGATCTTCAACTACAACTTCCTCGAGCACAAAACTACTACTACATAATCACATAACCTTATCTTTACCTTTGCTCGATTCTTCGATACCTATCAAGAAAACATTACAACTAAACACGTAAGTGAAACGCTTAGTAAGTACATGGCATAACAAGCTAAACAACGTATGATATAAATCATACCATATCCATAACTAGTCTAACCACTAGTTAAGCTAGCGATATAGGGGCACTTACCTCACGCCGACATAGTCGACCTTAACACGATCAACCCGTAAGATTGAACCTCATCCCATAGTTAGCCCAACGACTAACTAAGCTAAACTTAGTGATGGATCCATAACTAGCTAACGCACCCTATACCCTATCCTTCACCATTACCATGTAATCAAACATGATAAAGCTAACACATAAACCATTATCATACACAACATATGATAAAGCTAACAAGAACATGTTAATACCATATACTTACCTTGATCCTCAATCACAAACACACTAACAATAGCTCCCCCACTTCTTACTTGATTCCTATATCACAATCATCTCAAATTAGAGACTAATTAACTAACTAATCATTAATTATCAACCTTTGATCATTATGATCAAACATGAACCCTAATTCTCAATTTGGGGAAGAACACTTACTTGATATTAGGGTTGAAATTAGAAGTTCACAAAGACTCGAAAATACTTCAATAGATTGATGGTGAGCTTAGATGATGACCTGAGGTTTCCCTCCTTTTCTCCTTCTTTTGTACGACACAACCACACACACTCACTCACTCTTCTACTTTCTGGAACTATCTCTATCTTTCTATAAATTAGATATTTACTAAATTATCTTTACTCACTTGGCAAGACTAGCCTTCAAGTTTCATTCTTTCTATATTGACCACACATCTTTGCCACTTAACTCATACACATAATACATAACTTATTAAATACATATCACAGTACCTTATCGAGATATGGGTGTAACACTAGGTCTCTTAAGTATACTTGGAGTGCAACCAAGTATACAAAGATCATACCTTATCTCTGCCACAAACGTATAACCTTATGGATAAGATAGGAAAGACAATTATGACACTACAATAGCATAAAAAACCAGACAACAAAGGCATCTAAGCTAGGATTACACCCCTTCCATGTACTGATTAGACTATTACAAAAATCAAAAGGGAAAAGGTAGTTAAACTGTCTATTGTTTGAGCAAATCCAAACACCCTTTATATCATCAGAATCCAAAGAAATAAGTGAAAAAAACCAAGGTATGATACAAGAGCTACACAGGGTACTTAAGTTACCATAAAAGGTAAAAATAAGCGAAAGGAACCTGATTAGAATGTAACACCCCCAAAATCAGACTTTGCGGAAGTATTAATACCATTGGGTGCTACGGAAACGGAAATCATAACACAAGCTATCGAGAAACCAATTACACATTTTATAAAACGTACTCTTTAGCATGATTTAATATATGTAACAATCATTTGATTTCAAAATTTATTTACAAGTTACTACTCCCTCAAAAACAAGTCTTAATTATTGTTTAAAAACGCATTGGTCATAGTATAAATCTGCCGCCTTGCCGTTCCTTGCCACATTTTGCATGAACCTAGATACCTGAGAAAAACATGCTAAAAAGTCAGCAAAAAACTGGTGAGTTCATAGGTTTAAGTATTAACAAATTTGGACCAATAGTTTAGTTTGTGACCATTGAAATGTCACATTTATATTCCATTTGCGCTAGCACTAAGTTCATCAACCGGAGCTTTAACATGTCTGCATGCTCTAGAAGCATGTAAATCATAAAAGCCCTGGCAAGTGTTTATCCCAGACACTTGTACATTGATATGGTATATGCTCGTTTGCCTATCCGGTCAAACCGAACGGGGACGTTACTCCCAATAGATCTATTTATAACATTCACGCTTCCTGACCGGAATTAACGGTTCATGAAATTTGGGTAGTAGGGGACACATAAGGACTTAGGCTAACTGTGCAATAACTTTGGTATAACAGTATTAATAACCAAAAAATTTGGTTTATGCATGTTTCTCACCCCAAAACAAGTAAAAGTAAAAATGGGGCTATAAACTCACCTTTAATGGCTTGAACAGTGAATGCTGTGAAATTAAGGAGTGCACAGCACCAACATGCAACCTAGATTAAATAACCATGTATTAGTTTCAAGTATTAAATTTCAAGTCCTTTCAGCTTTTAGTTTCATAGTTTTGGAGTATCTATGTTGTTGTCACTTGTGTGGCGACAAGTGTGGTTACTAAGGTCTCTCCTAAGGAATGGTGAGGTGTAACTCTACAAATGACCTAAAGGTACGGTAATGAGGGGTTAGGTATCTTATACCATCTAAAGTGTGAATGGATTAAATCTTGTTGTGATATATATATATATATATATATATATATATATATATATATATATATATATATATTGTAATTTATTCGTTATGTCCGTTTATGTTGATTTTAAAAGTAAGACTTAACGTATGTGATGTTTATTACCTATTACTTGGTATGATTTGAGAAGTTGAATATATAACGTTTGTTTTATTTAACTAAGTTTTCGTTACTCATTCAATATGGTTTATTTTTACACAATATTAGCTTAGAAGTTTATGTTTCGTCGAATTTGTTCGAGTTAAATTTGATATATTATTACTGACGTTCATTTTTATTTAGTTTTAACAATAACAATTTAAGCGTTAACATATATATATCCCATCGTGTTTTATGGCCTACACCTATTTTGAATTTGATTTGTCATTCCTTTGAGTGCCACCCTTTTATTACCCAAGTATATGTCAATATACATTTCTATTTTTCCGAGTGTTTGTAATATCACCTGTATAACCATGCATATATACTTAGTCTAGAAGTTTTAATCATTTTCGTTGCGTTTAACATTTTGGCGATTCAAGTTTTTAACGTACATGTATGTTAATGTAAATGAAAATCCATTTTGGAACTCGGCTATAGTAGTTTTCACTTGTCTATTTGTTAATTGATTCAATTTATTTTTTGTGCACGGCTCACGTTCTTTTCATTTGTTTGCGACAAGTTTCACAATATTTATTAACTGAATTCTTGCACTTCTATTATCTATTGGGCTGCGGCCCATTGCTCTTTAGGAGGTGGAAATATAAGTCGTTAATGGGTTGGGTTTTACCGTTTTTCTAGTGGGCCGAATGGGTTATACACAGGCCCATATGTGGGCTAGATTAAGGGTCGTTGAGTGGGATTTTCAACCTTGGCTCTAGTTGGGCCTGGTCATTGGGCTTTTCGGCCTGGTATTCGTAGCAATGCAACACAGAACACACCTAAGCTCAACAGCTTGGTGTGTATCTCCTGGCATTCACTTTCTCGGCCGAGGATGGCCTTTGGCTTTGCTTTTTACTACCCAATTTGCTGGCTAGGTTCGAGTACTACTCGACCCTTGTCTTGAGGACCTAGGTGGTAACAAAGTTTTGGTGTTCTTGACTCACCTATAGGTCGACAAGAGGACAAATTTTCCCTAGCATAAGCCTAATTCCTTGGTTCCCAGTTGTGAGCACTTTTGCTAGTTTTCTTGGGGTGTATTTCCCACAAGGTTTCTAGTCTCCTATTCGACTACTAACCATCCCCATTGGGTTTTTTTCGGGCGAAATGATGCTATTCTTTGTGGGGTTTGGGTTGGAGGTTCGAGTGAGCCTTCCAAGGCTTGAACCGAGGTATCACCCTCAAGGTTTGGGTCTAATCCTTCCACAAATCTACTAGACCAAGACCTTCCCTACGTGAGGTAGTCTTTCAGCCAATAGATTCTACCAAAATGACTTGTTTTTGGGTGTCCTTATACGGCTAAAATTAGCAATGGTACCTATTCGGTTTTGCACACTCTACTAGCAAAATGCATCTTCCTTGGCTGTTTTTCTTTTCCTATTCGAGTCCTAATATCAACTATCTCTAATTCTGAATTCACCATTTGAGTCTATAGTTCCTGGAGTCATTTTGAATTGCCCTACTGTCACAACGACCAACAAGGTTCTCAACCTATTAGTCAAACTCTAATCCTACGACACTTCAAAGCATTCGAATCATTCATATAACTAACAATTTTATTAACTAGTAATCACTTCTAGGTCTTTAACTTTTCTACGCCACACAAAATAAATAACAACAACACTTAACCACATTATTCTCAAAAATTAATCATCATTCTTATTTGACCCAAATTAAACATTACATTACCTAAGTTTTTCCTCAGAATTTATTATGGTTTCTGGGAATCATTTCGACAAAAGTAACAAAAATCAATACTCAATCTTAGTTTCATCCATTCGACCTAGGACCTTATCATAAATGGGTCTTAAAAGTAACAAAACTAATTGAATCCGAATCAAATATCAAACCTTACAATGATTTCTTGAAGGATGAACTTGAATGAGACTTTAAATCCAAGAACCCGCTACTCCAATACCGATAAACTCTAACCTCCAAATCGAATCACAACACCTCTACACTTAATCTTTCTTAAGAACCTCTCGGATTTTTTTGATGTATTTTTGGTGATTTGTGATTCTATATCCCCTTAGAGGCGTGGATTTATGGCGGATATTGGAGAGTAACTCCATAAGAGCTTTCGGATTTTGGTAGATATAATCCTCCCTTTTGCATGCTATTTCTATTTCAAGGTTATTTAACCTAGGTTGACTCGTGTAATATCTTATACCCGTGAAGGAGATGGGGATTTCTATGTCAAATGGATTGTATCTATAGTGGTGAATGATGGAGATGGGTCGTTGAGCTCATGAGGAAGAGTTGGGGCGGACAAAAGAGAGGGGTAGGGATACAAGTTTGTGGGGGTTTGTGTGAGTGGGTGAGGGTAGGTTTAAATTCTGGTATTTAGTGATTAAATGGGTTAAAGTGTGGTATTTTTATTTTAAGTGTGTATTGAATAATTAGTCAAGGAGTGGTATCTTTATTCCCGTGCCTCGTTAAACTATGTCAAATTCGGATCCTTCTTGGAACCATCACAAATATGGGACATTATATGTTTTAAAGTCGTTATGTAATACCTGAATATATTTTTGAGTCCTTAATTATTCACTAATATTTCTGAATCTCAGATTTATTTCTGGTTGGCTTGTGGTGCCAGCCTGTGCGAAACTGGGATAACCTCCCATTCTCATTACAATATAGTGAGTAAATTATAATATGTGATTATTTCACTGTTCCTTGGTGAGATTTCCGGGTGACAATATGTGCAGGTCTGTTTCCCGTGATAATCACATAATGGCCTAATCTGATATTTTTGTCATAATAAATGAATTGTTATGGATTAAATATTAGGGCAAATTTACCATTTGAAACATCCTCCCCGTCTTAGGAACGAAAACCGTCCTCGGTTTTCACTTAGAAATACCCGAAGGGGTTTGGATTTTGAAGGTTCTAGTGTTCTTGGTTCTACCTTTCACACTTCTATGTGGATTCAGGGCTTGGTGTGTGCCGGGTGAAACTCAATGGTCAAGATATGTATTTAAAGTTCTAGGGTGCAGGAGTCTCACACAATGACTATTCCCATCAAGGCATAATCCTTCCTGAACTGAACATAGGTGATCAGGCTATGCTTAGTTGAGAACTGATGATGCGATGCTAGGTTTAGTTATTATGATATTTGGTTTCTATTGGTTTGGAAATCACAACAAGTCATCACAGGTGTACAAAATAAATGAACAAGTCTCAAAGGTGATGTGGGTAAGAAAAGAGGCATCATAATATCTTAATCCCAAAAGTCAAAGAAATTCACTACAGAGAGGTTCGTACACAATACCATTACAACATGTCTCTTAAGAAGTACAATTATTCGGGAAAAATTATGACCTAAGGGAACCTAGAGGTGGATGTCATCATGCGAAGAAAGAGTTCCAAGCTGAAAATCCATTCATCATGCTGTTCGGGTTTTGAATGACCCTCTCACTTCCACTTCTCGGCCCGGGGCAAGCAGTCCTATAGTGTCCAATCATTCCACAATCAAGGCAGACTGCGGTGGTGAGTTTGGCGTCAATTTCATGGGCAAAAGCCTCGCAGTTCTTGGTTCGATAGCCGATTCCTCCGTAATTTCCACACCGCATGAGACAAGGCTCGCGATGATGAAACGGGCACACATTGCACTTAGGCAAGTTTCCAGCATATCCCTTATTCATGTTGGTGCCTGCAGCAGGGGCAGTGGTCATTCTCGATCTCTTGTCAAGACCAACACTTCCTCGACCCCTGGAGTAGTCTTCCCATTTTATTTTGGGTTCAGCCGCTCTCCCGGAATTTGTCCTAGCCGTTGATCCCATCGGCTTATGGGCCACATTTGTGGGTCCTTGGGGCTTAGTAGTCTTGGAGGTAGTGTCGTTTTCTCTTTGGAACGGGGAAAAACTTCCTAAATACCTATCCCTTAGCCGAGCCTCTGTCTGGCTCACCTCGGGGCTCATTGGTGCTTTCCCTTGACGGTGTGCAGTTGCACTGTCCCTTTGCACCTTTGGACTCCAAGACTTTTCCTCCATTCTTTTGATTTCATTGTAGGTGCAGTACTTCCTACGCACCATTTCCTTAAAACTTTCCCATGGCATTACATAGGCAGCATCAATGCCTTTGATTTTTAGGTGGTTATTCCACCAAGCCTGAGCACCATCAGTGAAGGTGAGTGAAGCATACTTTACCCTATCTTCCTTTGCACAACCACATGCTTGGAACATGGCTTTCAGCCGTTCCATCCATCTTATCACAACAATGGTTCCTTCCGTTCCATTGAGGTTTCCAGACATGGCCTTTCGAAACTCCTGATAAGCGTCAGTGTAGTTGTGGTCATCCATAGGTTTGGAGCTTCCGATTTCAGCAGTCGTGTTGTTGACCTTTGTTGTGGCTAGGGTTGCTGTCACACGATGATTAACTAACATGTCTAGCATGGCTGGATTTTTGATAAGCAGGTTTGCTCCATTCTCAGCTGGGACAGTGGCAGCAATGGGTTGGTCATGAATAGCATTGGTTGTCCTTCCTGTAGGATTCATCTATACCATAAAAGATGAAAACGAGTGAGATCTTAAACGGAGGTCATATGTGTTTCACAATTGATAAAGCACATTTTGGAATAGGGAGGTTTCTAAGGAAAACTATCAGAAAGAAAGTATAAATGAGGTCTGTGTTCTTACTAATATCCTAGGGTACACTTTGAATGTCTAGCTGGGTAAAATTTAGAATCTAGTAACAATCGAAACTTATAGTCTTAAAGGTATGTCCCACTTCAAACCTTGTTCGAAAGACATCTTGTCTTAAATGGCTTAATCCATTGTCCGAAATAAGTGTATTGATCCGAAATATATTTTCTAGTGAGGGTCCTGCCTGAAAATTCCTTTAATACCTTAGAGTTCTTGGACGATTTTTGCTTAGGATTTAAGTCTCATAGCAAATGTAGCGGTCTTATAGTTTGGACTCCTGAGGTGTCCCTGATGTTCTAAGGGCCAGAGGTAATAAGTCGTATTCCGGTGAACTCTACCAAAACATGTCGTGCTGCTACTTGTAGTCTGGGTGATGGCGTTTTACTAGTTTTTCCGAGATTTGTTTCCGGCGTTCAACAACGAGTTACTAGAATTCCTTTTCCATGGCTAATTTGTAATTCCAAGGGTTCAGTGAAAAGACAGACAATCTAAATCTTACGATAAAGGTTCGGGTCATTTCGTAAGGCCTTAGGGTTTCTATTAGGTTACTAGTTAATTCTAATAACTCTCTAGGTTCTTAAGGGTTTTATGTTTTACTTACTGTTCGTTCCTGCTAAGGGGGTTCCCTAGTTATGGCTAAAATTTTATGAGTCTTACAGACGGACGTTTCCTACCTTGGAAGTTGTTGATAAAGTATTATGGCACCTGGGGTATACTATGGATACTGTCAAAATCTCCAGGTCTTGGTGGGTAATGTCTCATAGTTCTAAACTTCTAGTCTTAGAAGGACGATGTGGATTACTCCTAGTAGTTAATCTGTCGACTTAGCGAGATATGGATTATCTGATGCATAAGGGTTTATCTTGGTAGAACCATGTTGATTGCTACTAGCAATCGGCCAATTCGTTCCTTCAAGTGCACCGTGTATTGTACAGGAGTGAGACTTAAGGGTCTAAATATAATCGTCATGGTATTTTAACATTTTGTCCTATAGTTAATATGTGTTCTAGTCGTCTACGAGGTCACAATGCGCCTGATAACTATTGATTTTTAAGGTTTGGTCAGATTGATGCCGAAAGAAGTCAGGATTGGGAAGAGACAGTAGGAGATGTTAATCAGCGACGATTGGGAATTGTAGGTTACCTATTGGACCAAGTCGTAATAGGGGCAAGGTAATTCTCTTACGATATCTAGGTTAAATTTGTTCTTGTTAATACTAATAGGGTTACCTAATTCTCATTTTTCCATCCTATGTAATCCTTTGGGTTTTCTCGGGACGGGGTAGGTGATTTATCTTGTGGTAAGAATTTGGGGTCACTGTTTCTTGCGTATCATTTGGGCCAGGAGTTAGGCTAGATGGAAGGGGTGTTGAATTTAGTTGACGGGGATATATTTTCTGGTGAGGGTGGTAACGAAAGTATTTCTTTCGAGAGGTTTTATGAGGCGTCTAAAATATAGTCTGTTATTTTGGAGGGAGTAGTAGGGAGATTTGGTGTGAGGTAAATTGGGCAAATTTACAATAAAATGGTTTAAGTAGAATTATAAGGTTTTTTTTTTTTTTTTTTTTTTTTTTTTTTTTTTTTTTTTTTTTTTTTTTTTTTTGAATTCGTAGTTGTGTGAATGTTGGGGCTTTGGGGATTTTGTGGATAAAAGGGACGAACAAGACATTTTACAGGTTATTAGTGAAATATCGTCTATAAGGCTGTCATTTGTCTAAGGATAATTGGGAGATTTTTGGGAAGGTAAGGTAAAATTATAACATCATGGTAGTTTGTGAAAGGGAAATTGATTGAATTAATAATGGAAATATATAACGAAATGAACTTGTTATAGATTAAGAGTTGATTACAAGGCTTGAAAATTACAAGTTTACTAATAAGGTTCTACACTGACTGAATACTACTCAGTTAAATAAGTCACTACTAATCATAACTAAGATTGGTCCCTGGTCCTATCCATGTGTCAGAACCTAAAAGCATGCTCTCCAAGCTGTGCCTCGACTTCCACAAGGTGAGTCCTTAATGCTAAGTTTTCATCACGGTGTGCCTGATCTGCTCTTAACAATGCTGCAACCTGAGCCTCTAGAATCAGCATTCTCCCATGCATCATCTGAGCTGCTGCTTGAGCTATAACCTGTGTCTGCTCAATCCTACCTGATCTGTCTCCTAAGTCAAGAAGGTCTCGGCTGTTAGAGTGTGTCCTAGCATAGAGTCGATTGAAGTCCCTATCATACTGCTCGAAACGAGCTGGATGCAACTCATCAAATAAATCGGAGTGGAGACCTAGTATGTCGGTTTGTAAGTCGAGTTGGGTCTGGATCTGTGAGATAGTATCAGTCTCTGTAGCTGCTGGTGATGCCACTGGGAGTGAGGGATGTGGCTTCTCTAGCTAACCTCTATCTCATCCTGAGCTCTTCTTGAGCTCTCTCCAATCTCAAAAGTACTAGGCACATCCTCTAGTACTAGGTTGATTCGGGGCACAGTTGCTCTCTGTCCAATCCCCGCATCTGAGTTAGCATCATCCCCCATACCCTCGACAGAAGCACTCCCATCTAAAGTCTGTCCTACACCCTCTGCTGAATAGGAGTCATTGCACCTCCTGAGTCTCTGACGTGGGGGTGAGTGGGTAGGTGAGTGTGGTGGTGAGGTAGGTGGTGGTGATGCTGGGGTAGTAGGGGCGTCTATCTGTGAGCGTAAGGACCTATAACGGGATGGGGATACTAGAAGGATATGGGCAGGGTTTTGGGTACTCTCTACAGTGTGAGGTGATGGTATAGTAGATGGGCATATGATTATGCGTGTAATACAGCGAGGGATAGTAGGGGTAATCTGAGTAGCTGGTGTGGTATGAGTATGTGATGGTGGTGTAGGCTCAATGGTGTTAGGGTTACGGTCATCTTGAGGCATCTGTGTGTTGGAATCCCTTGAGCCTGGTGAAGTCTGAGTGATGTCGTGGGAAGGCATAATCTGTGACAAAATGGTATACGTGTGTAAGTATCTCAAAATAATAACTAGTGTGGGCCAAGTGTATGTGGATATATAAATATATATTGATGCGTGGTTTTGTAACCTTACAACAGGTTTTACCTCTCGAGGGATCTCAAGAGGCTTACAACCCCACCAGGCAGTGTACCTGACCGATGTAGTATAGTGTAGTGGTAAGTACGGGGGATTGATCGTTCTCCACAGGGAATAGTGTTCGTTAGGTATGAAAGGCTACTCTAATTAGGTCTAAGGGTTGAGGAAGATTCTTTTTTTTTATGTTTTTATAATTTTATGAAAGCAAGTAAAATCTCGGGTTTGAAGGAGTGGGCGGAATTAGTTGCTAGTCAACTAACCCAAATTACTACGAATGCAAATAAAATAAATAACTGAAAATAAAATGTGGTGAGAAACTTATGTGTAGAGAAATGTGTTTACTTAGATTTCCTTACTCCCTAACTATCTTTTACCGGTTAATTAGTGTGTATTAGTTGCGTGGATGACGGGTGTATTCCTTAATACCATTCGTGGGGTGGCGTACTTACTTCCCCAACTCTACAAGCTCCTACTTCACTCCTATGTCGAGCCGGCTAGGAAGCTCCTAACATGGGATCACTAGAATTCGCTTGTGCATTAAATACAACCATAAAAACCTTTAGTACGCATTTGGTTCATGTTTCTTAAGACGTTCAAGCAAGTTACCGAATAGGAAGTTAGCCAGTTTTCTTAAGCCTAACATAGATAAACAATCATCCAATACAACTAATAACACACTAACAACCAATAATCAATAGCTAGGTTTCATTAGATCTAAGCAAACACAAGATAAATTTAGCCTAACATGTTAAACAAAAGACAAGAATAAGATAGAATCAAACAACACATAGACATATTGAATGATTAATTGATAACTTATCTTTCAATGAAACATGGAAGATCTCAAGGCAAAAAGCCCTGAAAAAGTAGCTAAAATCGTCTTAGGGTTTTCTCCCAAAATTCCACACACTAAGCTCTCTCTTTTATGACAAAAAATTAGAAAACTATATATAGATTTTTGGATCTGACGGCGTCACCTTATGGAGTGTGACGCCGTCACCTCGCCGCTTTTAGGGTTCCGGATGACCTTCTTGACGCCATCCCTCTTTAGCTCTTCAAAAATCCATTCTGGCTTATCAAGGCTTGACGCCGTCGAACCATGAACGTGACGCCGTCCCCTTTTGAATTAAGCCGTGACGCCCTTGATCAAGTTAAAGCGTGACGCCGTCAGAATTCACATGCTATTTTCACTGGCCCGTCATGAGTAAATTTCACGTCCAACTTTCTTGCCAAGGCATGACGCCGTCCAGAGTAAAGTCTGACGCTGTCAAGAGTAACTTTTAGCCGATTTTTGAGACTTTGCCATTTTCTTCACTTTAATGCTCCAAAAACGTCCAAAATGCCTCCTTTTCCAGATTTCTCCTCAAAAGTACCTAAAATGACAAAAGGAACGATTTAGGGCAATATTTGATCAAATAAATACGATTTAAGGCTTAAATGACCCCTTAAAAGCGGTACACTTTTCGCTTCATCAAATACCCTTACACTTGAGATTTGCTTGTCCTCAAGCAAATGTGCTTTTATTCTAATCAAAATACAAGTTAGGGGTCATTTAATGCTAACATAAAAGTAATTACAACAAATATTCGTTCCACTTCAATCATAATAAGCACGGAGATTATAAACTAGCACCTCACAAGTAGTGTTAAGATACTCACATCTCTCAAGTGTCATCAAAATAAATCTCATAAATGAAAACGGATAATATCTCTCACTACCTGTCATAGCAAATAGATTACCATAGGCTTGGGAAAGGATCGAAAACCTCCTCCACTAGGCGTAAGCACCTAAGATAAACTATCAAAGAGGGCTTTTAAATGGGTTATAACGTTAGGTGTAGGGAAAAGGAAAACACGGTTTTGTTGGATAAAGGATATTTTACTGGTGGCGAGTTAAAAATCTTGATCAATTACATGTACTATACAATGTTGCTAAGCCAAGACTAGACTCGATCTTAAGCTAGAAACGAAATAACAAAATAACAAAAACATAAAACAAACATAAAATGAAACGGGATGGTAGTCCGTATGTTTTTTCCACTTTTCATTTTCTCATTTTTTTTTTTTTTTTTTGTATTTTTCTTGATTTTTTCGATTTTTTTTTTTTTTTTTTTTTTTTTTTTTTTTTTTTTTTTTTTTTTTGCATACACTTTTGCCCTACCATCCAAAATAATACATCATAGGGCATTGCATCCCCCTTACACTTGAATTTTTACATAACTTTACAAATACTAATCTAATGACTCGAATTAAGATAATCGAAACACTTGGAGTACTTTTAAAATTATTTAGCACATATGGGGGTAATAAATGATGTTCTTCCCCATTACTCCATTACACTAGTACTTTACCCATGAGTCCCAATCGTCCCAAAACAATATGTACAAGGATATGACTCGACTTAGCAACCATGTAATCAATTAGATAATTAACTTGGGTTTAAACAAATGTTGTAACAATAATGCACTAAAAATGAGTGCATACAAGGTAGGCTAAGGCGATTTGGGTGTACATTTAAGTGGGGTGTAACAAATTCTTCCTTTAAGTAAAATGCTTAAAGGTCGAAACGAAAAGATAGGCTCTGAGGGGTGTACTAGGGGTATCGTGTACTAAAAATGAGTACAACGCAAAGGGGTGTGGGGGAATTACTTGACCAATGTAGCCAACGTAATTATAACAAAAACACAGGTGTAAAACAATGGGTTAATCCTAATGCCTCTTATCATGTAGTAAATCTAACTACACGAATGTAGTCTCACTTGTGGCCTCGGAATGGTCCTAACGCAAGTTCTAGAATCTAAGTGCTACCGGTACACACATCATAGCATAAATGCTTTTCCTACCAATTCTAGGGGCGAACCTCACATATTTGGGGTGGAAAATTTTTTAGTGGTACGGTTTTTGTGCTAGTCATATAACTCCTATCCATGAGACGCTCATTAAGATCAAAGTTTCACTCCTATATGTTGTAAAAATTTTTAAATTTGGCACTAAAATTGCCCTAACAAGTATTTCTCTCAGTTTTATTACACATCTTCTATTAAACAAACAAAAATCAAGCGCAATGGCATTCTCTAAAATCGTACTTTTACCCTCCCCTTACACTTAAGATGAACATTGTCCCCAATGTTCAAATAACAAGATGTAAAAGAAAAAAGTAAAAGAATGAAATCAAATACTCCCCTGATTCGCTCGGTGGATAATGAATTTACACGGTTAAATCTTCCTCCAAAGAGAATGTTGAAGCTCCATGACTAATGCATCGCCATAAGCTTGATTCCATAAACATCTCCTTGTCCAAAATAACCTGTTAAACCTGAGAAAACAAACACGAAAACCTGCATAACATCGGCGGGAAAAATCTATATATAAGGATATAATGCTTGTGGAATGATAATTTTGCAGATTCCTGGAGATTATAAGTTGGAGATTTTAATAAAAACTTTTTTTTTTAAAACAAAACTTTCAAAAATTTCTGGAAATTAAATCTGACGCCGTCAGGTTATAACCCCTGACGCCGTCAGAAATGACCTGACAAAAATTTTCATTTTAAGTTTCCGGAAAATTTCTGGAAAAACCTTTACCTTACTTCCTGGAATTCCTGAAAAACTTCATTATGACTCGATACAAGCATTTGACTCAAACAAATACTAATATG
Organism: Artemisia tridentata subsp. tridentata; assembly: GCA_021014915.2. NCBI lineage: Eukaryota > Viridiplantae > Streptophyta > Magnoliopsida > Asterales > Asteraceae > Artemisia > Artemisia tridentata. Next base: position 264,559,793 of record CP139508.1, read on the forward strand.
CATGCTTATATCTCATTGTTATCGTTCATGTTCAATCTTGTTCTTAAAAACAAATTTGGATTTCCCTTACACTTATCTTTTGCAAAATACCTTTATATGTAGTTAAGACGAAGTTAAAAACAAAATAAAGCATTTTCACAATTTATATTTGAGACATGAACAGTAAACAAAAAGAATAAGAAATGCATACGGAAACAAATAAAATTAAATAAACAAACAATCAAACAAATAAAGCAAATAAAGCTTGGGTTGCCTCCCAATAAGCGCTTGTTTTTGTTCGAGTCACGAGCCTGACTCTACCCTTATTTAACAAAAATAGGGGAGGTTTTCCCTACACTTAGGATTAAGTGCGGGTGAAAGTAGCGATACACACCCTTAGGGTGTGAATATGCCACGTGAGGTGAAGGGGGTGAGTGAATGGCTTCCTTCATCCTAAAACTACCCGGATAATATTGGTTGATGGGTGGGTCGGTTCCTCTTTTTTCTCCTAGATGTAAATCTAAGGATGAAAAGTTGTGTAAAGGTTGAGGTTCCAATTCATCAACACTAGGAAATTCCCTAGAACTATGAGTAAGGTCATCACTAAAAGTGTGCAAACCTATATCCTCTAGTTGTGCTTGGTCCAAGGGTTCTACCTCCATCGGGATTCCTAAAGTCTCTTCTACTTCTTCCGGGTAAGTCACGGGCGGTGTGGGTGCCTCAAATGATGGTTGAGTATTTTGTGGGCTTATGGTGTTTACCTCATTATTCCATGTGTCAAGATCACCTATATCCTCGTCAATTGTTTTCTTAGGTAGTGATAATAACAAACCTAGTGCTTCATCCAACTTATGATTTATTGATAGGGCTCTATCCACAATTCCTTGGCAAACTAGGTCGCTTTTCCTATTAGCCTCACTAAAACAAGATCCTAAACATGGAGGTTGTTCATAAAAATCTATCCTAGGTGAAGGCTCATATGATTCATAAGTGTCTCTAAATGAGGTATTTTGAACTTCTTGGTGTTCTAGCCACTCAACCATATCTTGCAATCTTAGAAATCTAAGTGAAAAGTCCATTTGAAGCAAATTACAAACAAAATCACAAAGAAAAGATAGACTACGAGAAAGCTACAAAATAAAAAGAAAATATCTCACTTGATAGGAATCTTGTGAGTAGACCTAATAAAAATAAAATTTCAACCTAAGCAATAACTACTCCCCGGCAACGGCGCCAAAAACTTGATTGCGTGGTTTTGTAACCTTACAACAGGTTTTACCTCTCGAGGGATCTCAAGAGGCTTACAACCCCACCAGGCAGTGTACCTGACCGATGTAGTATAGTGTAGTGGTAAGTACGGGGGATTGATCGTTCTCCACAGGGAATAGTGTTCGTTAGGTATGAAAGGCTACTCTAATTAGGTCTAAGGGTTGAGGAAGATTCTTTTTTTTTATGTTTTTATAATTTTATGAAAGCAAGTAAAATCTCGGGTTTGAAGGAGTGGGCGGAATTAGTTGCTAGTCAACTAACCCAAATTACTACGAATGCAAATAAAATAAATAACTGAAAATAAAATGTGGTGAGAAACTTATGTGTAGAGAAATGTGTTTACTTAGATTTCCTTACTCCCTAACTATCTTTTACCGGTTAATTAGTGTGTATTAGTTGCGTGGATGACGGGTGTATTCCTTAATACCATTCGTGGGGTGGCGTACTTACTTCCCCAACTCTACAAGCTCCTACTTCACTCCTATGTCGAGCCGGCTAGGAAGCTCCTAACATGGGATCACTAGAATTCGCTTGTGCATTAAATACAACCATAAAAACCTTTAGTACGCATTTGGTTCATGTTTCTTAAGACGTTCAAGCAAGTTACCGAATAGGAAGTTAGCCAGTTTTCTTAAGCCTAACATAGATAAACAATCATCCAATACAACTAATAACACACTAACAACCAATAATCAATAGCTAGGTTTCATTAGATCTAAGCAAACACAAGATAAATTTAGCCTAACATGTTAAACAAAAGACAAGAATAAGATAGAATCAAACAACACATAGACATATTGAATGATTAATTGATAACTTATCTTTCAATGAAACATGGAAGATCTCAAGGCAAAAAGCCCTGAAAAAGTAGCTAAAATCGTCTTAGGGTTTTCTCCCAAAATTCCACACACTAAGCTCTCTCTTTTATGACAAAAAATTAGAAAACTATATATAGATTTTTGGATCTGACGGCGTCACCTTATGGAGTGTGACGCCGTCACCTCGCCGCTTTTAGGGTTCCCGGATGACCTTCTTGACGCCGTCCCTCTTTAGCTCTTCAAAAATCCATTCTGGCTTATCAAGGCTTGACGCCGTCGAACCATGAACGTGACGCCGTCCCCTTTTGAATTAAGCCGTGACGCCCTTGATCAAGTTAAAGCGTGACGCCGTCAGAATTCACATGCTATTTTCACTGGCCCATCATGAGTAAATTTCACGTCCAACTTTTCTTGCCAAGGCATGACGCCGTCCAGAGTAAAGTCTGACGCCGTCAAGAGTAACTTTTAGCCGATTTTTGAGACTTTGCCGTTTTCTTCACTTTAATGCTCCAAAAACGTCCAAAATGCCTCCTTTTCCAGATTTCTCCTCAAAAGTACCTAAAATGACAAAAGGAACGATTTAGGGCAATATTTGATCAAATAAATACGATTTAAGGCTTAAATGACCCCTTAAAAGCGGTACACTTTTCGCTTCATCATATTATATATATATATATATATATATATATATATATATATATATATATTATATATATATATATATATATATATATATATATATATATAGTACTTATAGTACACTTAGTATGTCATAATTTATAACATGCAGTCAAGTCAAAATAAATCTCAACTTAGTATGTAACATGCAGTCAAGTCAAAATAAATCTCAAGCAACCTGGCAAGCAAGGCAAACGACGGTCATAGGGACTTGTTTTTGAAAAGGTGGTTATAGTTTAGGGTTTATATGTACCTAGTTCTCTATAACCTAGGCTCTGATGCCAATCTGTAATACCCCCAAAATCAGACTTTGCGGAAGCATTAATACCATGGGGTGCTAAGGAAATGGTAATCATAACACAAGGTATCGAGAAACAAATTACACATTTTCTAAAACGTACTCTTTAGCATGATTTAATATATGTAACAATCATTTGATTTCAAAATTTATTTACAAGTTACTGGTCCCTCAAAAACAAGTCTTAATTATTGTTTAAAAACGCATTGGTCATTGTATAAATCTGCCGCCTTGCCGTTCCTTGCCACATTTTGCGCGAACCTAGATACCTGAGAAAAACATGCTAAAAAGTCAGCAAAAAGCTGGTAAGTTCATAGGTTTAAGTATTAACAAATTTGGACCAATAGTTTAGTTTGTGAACATTGAAATGTCACATTTATATTCCATTTGCGCTAGCACTAAGTTCATGCAACCGAAGCTTTAACATGTCTGCATGCTCTAGAAGCATGTAAATCATAAAAGCCCTGGCAAGTGTTTATCCCAGACACTTGTACATTGATATGGTATACGATCGTTTACCTATCCGGTCAAACCGAATGGGGACGTTACACCCAATAGATCTATTTATAACATTCATGCTTCCCAACTGGAATTAACGGTTCATAAAATTCGGGCAGTAGGGGACATATCAGGACTTAGGCTAACTGCGCAATAACTTTGGTATAACATTAATAATAACCACAAAATTTGGTTTATGCATGTTTCTCACACCAAAACACGTAAAAGTAAAAATTGGGCTATAAACTCATCTTTAATGGCCTGAACAGTGAATGCTGTGAAATTAGGGAGTGCATGGCACCAACTCGCAACCTAGATTAAATAACCATGTCTTAGTTTCAAGTAATAAATTTTAAGTCCTTTCAGCTTTTAGTTTCAAAGTTTTGGGGTATTTATGTTGTTGTCACTTGCATGGCGACAAGTGTGGTTGTTAAGGTCTCTCCTAAGGAATGGTGAGGTGTAACTCTACAAATGACCTAAAGGTACGGTAATGAGGGGTTAGGTATCTTATACCATCTAAAGTGTGAATGGATTAAACCTTATTGTGATAAATATATATATATATATATATATATATATATATATATATATATATATATATATATATATATATATATATATATATATATTGTAATTTTTTCGTTATGTCCGTTTATGTTGATTTTAAAAGTAAGACTTAATGTATGTGACGTTTTTTACCTATTACTTGGTATGATTTGAGAAGTTGAATATATAACGTTTGTTTTATTTAACTAAGTTTTCGTTACTCATTCAATATGGTTTATTTTTACACAATATTAGCTTAGAAGTTTATGTTTCGTCGAATTTGTTCGAGTTAAGTTTGATATATTATTACTGACGTTCATTTTTATTTAGTTTTAACAATAACAATGTATGCGTTAACATATATATATCCCGTCGTGTTTTATGGTCTACACCTAATGTGAATTTGATTTGTCATTCCTTTGAGTGCCACCCTTTTATTACCCAAGTGTATGTCAATAAACATTTCTATTTTTCCGAGTGTTTGTAATATCACCTATATAACCATGTATATATACTTAGTCTAGAAGTTTTAATAATTTTCGTCGCGTTTAACATTTTGGCGATTGAAGTTTTTACCGTACATGTATGTTAATGTAAATGAAATTCCATTTTGGTACTCGGCTATAGTAGTTTTCACTTGTCTATTTGTTAATTGATTCAATTTATTTTTTTGTGCTTGGCTCACGTTCTTTTCATTTGTTCGCGACAAGTTTCACAATATTTATTAACCGAATTCTTGCACTTCTATTATCTATTGGGCTGCGGCCCATTGCTCTTTAGAAGATGGAAATATAAGTCGTTAATGGGTTGGGTTTTACCATTTTTATGGTGGGCCGAATGGGTTATACACAGGCCCATATGTGGGCTGGATTAAGGGTCGTTGAGTGGGTTTTTCAACCTTGGTTCTAGTTGGGCCTGGTCATTGGGCTTTTCGGCCTGGTATTCCTAGCAATGCAACACAGAACACACCTAAGTTCAACAGCTTGGTGTGTAAATCCTGGCATTCACTTTCTCGGCCGAGGATGGCCTTTGGCTTTGCTTTTTACTACCCAATTTGCTGGCTAGGTTCGAGTACTACTCGACCCTTTTCTTGAGGACCTAGGTGGTAACAAAGTTTTGGTGTTCTTGACTCACCTATAGGTCGACAAGAGGAGAAATGTTCCCTCGCATAAGCCTAATTCCTTGGCTCCTAGTTGTTAGCACTTTTGCTAGTTTTCTTGGGGTGTATTTCCCACAAGGTTTCTAGTCTCCTATTCGACTACTAACCATCCCCATTGGGTTTGTTTCGGGCGAAATGATGCTATTCTTTTTGGGGTTTGGGTTGGAGGTTTGAGTGAGCCTTACAAGGCTTGAACCGAGGTATCACCCTCAAGGTTTGGGTCTAATCCTTCCACAAATCTACGTGACCAAGACCTTCCCTACGTGATGTAGTCTTTCATCCAATAGCTTCTACCAAAACGACTTGTTCTTGGGTGTCCTTATACGGCTAAAATTAGCCATGCAACCTATTCGGTTTTGCACACTCTACTAGCAAAATGCATCTTCCTTGGCTGTTTTTCTTTTCCTATTCGAGTCCTAATATCAACTATCTCTAATTCCGAATTCACCATTTGAGTCTATAGTTCCTGGAGTCATTTTGAATTGCCCTACTGTCACAATGGCCAACAAGGTTCTCAACCTATTAGTCAAACTCTAATCCTACGACACTTCAAAGCATTCGAATCATTCATATAACTAACAATTTCATTAACTAGTAATCACTTCTAGGTCTTTAACTTTTCTACGCCACACAAAATAAATAACAACAACACTTAACCACATTATTCTCAAAAATTAATCATCATTCTTATTTGACCCAAATTAAACATTACATTACCTAATTTTTTCCTCAGAATTTATTATGGTTTCTGGGAATCATTTCGACAAAAGCAACAAAAATCAATACTCAATCTTAGTTTCATCCATTCGACCTAGGACCTTATCATAAATGGGTCTTAAAAGTAACAAAACTAATTGAATCCGAATCAAATATCAAACATTACAATGATTTCTTGAAGGATGAACTTGAATGAGACTTTATATCCGAGAACCCACTGCTCTAATACCGATCAACTCCAACCTCAAAATCGAATCACAACACCTCCACACTTAATCTTTCTTGAGAACCTCTCGGATTTTTTTGATGTATTTTTGGTGATTTGTGATTCGATATCCCCTTGGAGGCGCGGATTTATGGCGGATATTGGAGAGTAACTCCGTAAGAGCTTTCTGATTTTATGAGATATAATCCTCCCTTTTGCGTGCTATTTCTATTTCAAGCGTATTTAACCTAGGTTGACTCGTGTAATATCTTATACCCGTGAAGGAGATAGGGATTTCTAGGTCAAATGGATTGTATCTATAGTGGTGAATGATGGAGATGGGTCATTGAGCTCATAGGGAAGAGATGGGGCGGACAAAAGAGAGGGGTAGGGTTACAGGTTTGTGGGGGTTTGTGTTAGTGGGTGAGGGTAGGTTTTAATTTAGGTATTTAGTGATTAAATGGGTTAAAGTGTGGTATTTTTATTTTAAGTGTGTATTGAATAATTAGTCAAGGAGTGGTATCTTTATTCCCGTGCCTCGTTAAACTGTGTCAAATTCAGATCCTTCCTGGAACCGTCACAAATATGGGATATTATATCTTTTGAAGTCGTTATGTAATACCTTAATATATTTTTGAGTCCTTAATTATTCACTAATATTTCTGAAGCTTAGATTTATTTCTGGTTGGCGTGTGGTGTCAGCCTGTGCAAAACTGGGATAACCTCCCATTCTCATTAAAATATAGTGAGTAAATTATAATATGTGATTATTTCACTGTTCCTTGGTGAGATTTTCGGGTGACAATATGTGCAGGTCTGTTTACCGTGATAATCACATAATGTCCTAATCTGATATTTTTGTCATAATAAATGAATTGTTATGGATTAAATATTAAGAAAAATTTACCATTTGTCACATGGATAATCCCATAGCCAAGGTGAATGAGTGTACCATAACTCAAGCATACCATCCGTCAATATCATACCAACCCCCCCCCCCTTATGACTCCCAATCCTATGCATCAAAACCGTAAGATTTGAATAAACTACCCTGCACTCCCTTATATCACCAACCAAAAATTTGACCCATTCCTAACCCGTCCTACCTCACATAATATACTCTCTACATGTGCATGAACATAGTGACGGAGCTAGGATTTTAGTTTTGGGTGGGCCAAATTGCAAAGTAACACTTAAAAAAATGTAGCATTATTAAATAATAACTTTATTCTAATCGCTACTAGACAACTTTAGAAAAACAAAATCATGTACTTGAACCTATATACTTGAATTATGGTTTAAACCTATATACTTAAAGTAACTTGAATGATAAATAGATTAATTTTAAAAGAATAATTCTATGATATGAAACATTGGTATGCGCCTAATTAAGAAAAAGAAACAAAATATGACGACACATGTTCTTATTGACCAATAATGACACATAATTAACTTTTATACAAGTCCGAAGATATATAACACTCATATCTTTGTTTAGGCTTCAGTATAAATGTAAACAAGTTTACTAATGAGATTTTGGGTGGGCCAAAGACATCAAAATTGATCAAGTAATTCAATTGTGCATAGGAATATTGGATATCACTGGAAAATGTAGGAGCTTTTGGGTTGGCCATGGCCCACCTTACCACATACATGGCTCCATCCCTGCATGAACATAAAAGTGATGCCCATACACATGTAAGTGCCCTGTCCACCCATGATGATACTCCACCCAAACACTCATTGTGATCACCACAGGGTGATCACAAGCATGGGAATGGAAGAAAGGAGAAGACCTCATTCCCATGTAATAAAGCTCCACATTGTACCTGAAATAATAAAAACAATTAGAAATAAAGGCAATATCCTCACCAATTCTACACACTACACATGTGTGGACATAAAAGTGATGCCTACACAAGTATATATTTCTAGTCCACCCATGATGAAAACCCACCTACACTCTCAATGTGATCACCATAGGGTGATCACAGACATGGGAATGGAAAACAGGAGACGACCTTGTTAGTGCAAGCAGTCTCGTTTGTTTTGATTGATGACAAATATGTAACTTGATACAAAACGTAAAATGTACAAGTTACTTGTTATCTTATTTTTTCTCAACATACATTCAACACCTCTCGACTTCTCGAGTCCTCGTATGATACAACACAGGTTCGTACATGTTTGTTATGTGACATTATGATCAAACCCTTAACAAACCATTTAGAATGTTTAAAATACGGTTAGGTCATTAAGTATTTAAAAAGGTTAACCATTCTACTTAGAATCTCATTTCACATTTTGCATTTACAAGTACTTTTACTTGTACATCATGTTTCCTAAGATTAAAAGGATAAGTACACTTTAGGTTTCAAACTAACATGGTACATCTTGGTAAACATATATTAGTTAAGCTAGTATACACATATTACATTCATATATACATTTACATTATTTACATTTTTATTCTTAAAATGAAAATATGTACATGACATCATTGCATACATCATATGGATATCTTTAGGATATCTTGAAGATTTAGAGAATATCATGGAAAGATCTTCAAGCAAAGAATTGGATTTGGTAATATCTTGGCAAGATTTGGAAAGATTTTGGAAAGATATGCTGTCAGGCTTTGGCGGAACCAAAACCCATAAGGGACGGACCCCTGGATTTGGTTCCGCCAAATCCGTGGGTTCGTTTTACAGGTTGCCTATAAATAGTAGCCCATTGTCTCACCATTTGAACATACATTCTCTCTACCCTTTGCATACACTTAGATCATTAGTTAACCATGTAGTAACACACATTAATCTCCCTTATCATCATGATCATAATGTTACTAACTTTCATCACGTTGTGAGTATACTCTGAAATGATCCTATGAAGCAAGATCAGAGATCGTGAATCATCATCCATCATAAGCATAGCATACCTCCTGATCTACCAAAAGGCTTGGAGATCTTGAAGTCATCATCCACCAAAGCATACCAACATATGAAGATTCAAGAGCACTTGTCATCCTCAATGTTTGAAGACTTCTTATTCAAGAAGTTCATGTAGATTCCACATACATGCATATATGAAGATCCATCACAACAAGTGTAGGGAGCTTGTGATCTTCATCCATTGAAGGCTTCCTTTCAATGGAAGTTCATTTAGATTAGCCATTCATATCCAGTGGACATTTATGTCATGGATCATCTTTGTAAACATCATAGCATCATCACAATCTAAACACCAAACTAGATTAGATGGTTTATGTGTTTGTGCCATAAAATAAAAGGTTTATACGTTGGGCCATAAAACATAGCGGGAGTGGTTGCACCCTTGTAAAAGAACTCGACATCTAGCTTAGTGTCAGAAATTGTATAAGCGACGTCAATTTGGTTCTACCTCGAACTAGAACTCGGTATTTAGCTTTGTATCGGAAAAAGTGTAAGCGAAGATTGTAAGGTTTTCTCCGCCGAGAAGGGAGCTTGTTGATCTAGTGAAGTAACTCTCGAGTTGGGTACTCGGGGAGTGGAGTAGGGCGGAGAGGAGCTCCGTGACCGAACCACTATAAATCATCGTGTTCGGTTTGCGCTTTCTTTTACTTACAGCTTTACTTTTATGTTCGCATTATATGTTGCTTGTGTTATGACTTGGTGATTATACTTGTGTGACAACTTGTTTAGTATATACTAGTCAAAAACGTATTCACCTCCCCCCCCCCTCTACGTTTTCACAATCGGTATCAGAGCCTCGTGGCTCTTATTTTCAATACAAATGGTTTTTAAAATGGAGTACGATCCATGTATCAAATTACCATTGAAGCAGAATATAATATGAAAAATGTTTCGCTAATTATACTTAGAAATTTTGCTGTTAAATGTTACTTTGTATACAAGCTTGAAGATGTCCTTGGAAAATAAAAGAAAAGATTTCTCAAAAGAATTAAGTGTCAAATTATGTGCTTAAAGCAAATTTACGAAAAATACGGTCTTGAAAGGAGCGTTTAGGATAACTATAAATTTAGTTTAAAAATCACCTCCGTAAATGATTAGATAAGTCACATATGTAGAAATGATGTTAAAATAGGTGTATTATATGTTTACTACCAAATCTAGTAAGTCCTACACATTCTCGCTATGCGAAAATACATGTTTTTAACATTCTGTGATATTTTGTCACTGCAGACCACGGATCCCATGGATCCCTTTAAAGGGTTCCTTGTCCTTTGGAGAAGGGATCCTTGGTTTGCATAGTCCAAAGTTTTTGCAAACTTCAAAAATTCATAACTAATTAACCGTAAGTCCGTAGGAGTCGCACCACCTATCATTTTAAAGGGAATTAAGTCTACTTTCATTTAAAAATAATCTAATGGCCTAAATCTAAATTGAAGTAGGTAAAACAAATCAAATGCTATAACCTGTCCAAAATATTAAGTTTTATTTTGACATAGTAGCTTAAACTTTTGAGTCGGGCAATGTAAGTTGGCATCCTTTGAACATTGATATGATTTCTTGTGAAACTACAGAATTTGGAAACAAATCAAGCTTGGCATACATCGTCATATTTAAACGCAAAGTGACAAAAAGTATCTTTCTTTTTATACTATGCTATATGACTACTTGTTTTGGTTGTTTGCATACATGTTGTTTGCTTATTGAAAGTAGTGATTGCACTTGTTTATTTATGATACATAAGTTTCAATCTTGCCATGATTTTCATTTGCTTGTTTATCAATTTCTTGTTTATGCATAATAGGACATTTGTGCACTAAGTTGGTAAATTTTTTTTGTTTCACTTATAGACTTAGATATTTTTATTTGCATGTGTTATGTGAAAGCCTTGCATAATTTACTTAGGAATAAGAACTAAGTAAAACTAGTTAAGTATCTTGGAAAGTATTGTCTTGCACAATCTCTCACTTAATGTTTCAAGTGTTAAAATGTGTAAACATGTAGTATCTTTGAAAATGGTGATTGGTACATTTGCTTCTAATCATGATGTTTAATGTATTTGTCTAGTCATAGGATAGAAACTTACCTTTGAATGATCATGTGAACTAACCGTGTCATGCAGGACGATAACACTTTGATGTTATCAATTTTCCATGTTTAAGCCACTATTTGGCTAAACTTCCTTTATTAGTAAGTTCAAAATTGTCCGTTTGATCTCTATGTTAACATGTGTCTATACCTGTGTTATTGTCATTAATCAATCACAACTAATTAATTACATATGTTTTAGGAAAATTTACGGGATTTGAACGGGTTTAGGACCTTTAGAAATCCGCTTTGTAAACTTTTTTCGATTGGCGGATATAGCGGAACCAAAAAAATGGTTCCGTCTGTTCAAAGTTTTGGTGCCGCCATAATTCACCCAACGGATCAAGCGGAACCAAAAATAGCGTTCCGTCTGTGTTGTCATTTGGTTCCGCCAGAACAAACAGCTTGATTTTTAAATTTTCATTTAAATCCCTCACTCAAGATCACTCACTTTCATCACTAAGATTCTGTTCACTGATGTTCACTCATATTAGGATTAGGACATCTCACTTGCACCTATAGGATAATCATCTCTAACCATACTTTCAAATTTCACGAAAATGCTCCAAGGTACCTTTCTCCATAAAGGAAGGAACCCTGAAATTGGTTCCTTGCAATCCGTAGACCACTGAGTATTTGTGATCATTACACACACTCACTGCATTCTTTCGTCCTTTACTCATCCATTAGCTTGATTTGTTAATTGACAACCTCTTAACAAATCCGAACTCATTGTTTGCAAAGATATCATAGATCACAAGTCCAACTCATGACTGTAGATATTATCGTATATTCACATATGTTGCCTTACTTGGTTAATATGTCATCCGTCAGGACGATAAAGATTTAAATTGAGTCATAACTCACACTTAGGTTATAGATGTATTATCAAGTCTTGCTATCCTTGAATACTATCCAAAGTAGGATTGACAACTTAAGTATTTCGTCCGAAATATTCAAGTAAATTTGACTTACGATTGTAGTCATTAAAAGTCATATCCGAAAGAATCAACACCCAAGTATTTTAACAACTTATGTTAAAACACTTATCCTATCACCTAAGTACACTTGTTCATTCACCTCTGTGATATGGCCCTAAGCTTAAATCACATCACCCATTAGTTGTACCAACCAATGGACCACAAGAATTAGTCCATTCTTGTTGTCTTCAACATCTATGAAACCTAAGTGCTCCCATAGTACAACAAACCCCTACAACACCACAATCCTTACCATCATTTGAATCCATTGAGTGCATTGCTCAAAAAGCCCTTTCTCCAAACACTCGTACCAAATCAAATGCACGCTAAACAAACTCAACCATATTTTACCACCTATAGGATTAGAACCTTCACCATCAAATGAGCATGATGCTCACATTCATTGTTTATCAATTTCCACTAGGTTGAAGTAGTAACACTTTCAAAAGTTATCAAAGTATTAATAATACTTTGTCGTTAAACTTATGCATAAGTTTCATTAAACCTTAAATCAACATTTTAACAACATATGTTAAAATGCAATCTCAAAGCCAAGCTCATGCACCCCAAGTGACAATGACTCTTGAGAAGTATACATAAGAAACCCGAGTGAATTTCTCTTGTCATCATCTAGTGAATATAATCTTGAGACCAAGTTTATTTAGGATAGGACTATCAAATTCAAACACTTTGGCTTCATATCTTCATTTAGGAAAACATGATGTTTCAGAAAATATTATGCCTAAGAAATCATGCGTTTAGTTTTCATCTTGTTAAAAGGATAATGTATATCCTATGCATCATTCTCTCTTTGCAATATGAACGGTTGTGTTACAAGAGATTTCATTACACCTCATTGGGTTAATGATCTTAGACAAACATCTTAACCAAACCTTTGTGCATATCCAATGTTAAAACTACACATCTCCAAAGCATACACAATATGTATTAAAGTTGGTAACTTTACTTAGATTCTTGTTCCAAAGTGCTTTCTTAAGAACGTTCTTAACATAGTCCATTATCACACACAAAACACATTTCTTGGTCTTAGATAACACATACTTAAACTCAACATAAAAGATGTCATCCATTAGATCATGCAATAACCTTAGATTCCAAACACAAGATTAAAATAAGTTGAAACATATTTGTCAAATTTTCATGTATAATATGACATCTTCATCACCTTAGTTTTAATAGATATAGTTGAAGTCCCATTAAGTCAAGTATTGGTGAATTATCATCTTTTATATACTTCAATAGGTAAAAATAGGAATTCGTATCTTTCTAAACATGAGAATGACTACTGGAGAACCTATTGCACTAGAAACTCAATTTAACCTAACGGTTAAATTGCTTCTAGGAGAGAAGTTGGGTATGTAGAATCACCCGTAAAAATGGTTGTGTTTAGCCTGAATTGAGCACCGCTAGTAATAGTCTCATATTCATTCTCCAACTTGAAAAATATGTATTCCTATACTTGCCTAAAGTAAGTATTAAAATAAGATATTTCATCTTGTCTTAGGAATATTAATCAAACAAGTAGTAGATGTGACTCTTCTTTAATTTATTAAGAATCACTTGCATTACACATACATGTGTTGATTACATGTTATTTGTATGATATGATTAAGTATCTTGACATTATAACTATTTGATTGATAGTCATATGTGTAAACCTTGAAAAGGTTTTGTCTGCATGCTTATATATGTTTCATGCTACTATATGTTAACATGATTCGTATGATATTTTTCATTCTTTTGTTATATGTTATTTCAAGATTAACATGTTACTTGTTAACTCATGATATACATGATTTTTTTTATATGATGTTTTTATATTTGAAAGCTCTTGTCTTTTGTTAACATTCATTAAGCCTTTTCGTAAAATAGCCTAAATGATACATGCTCCAAAAATGTTACAATGGTTTGCATGAATCTCTTGTCTCACTTCTTTTGTGAATTTGTCACACTATTTGTTTGCCATGTGTGCACCTATAATATGTCTAAGTACTTTTGGTATGATAAACATTTAGAAGTCTGTTTATTTTACTAATTAATCACATAGATCATTGTGTTAATCAATAGGTAAGTATGCTTAAGTGTATAAGTCTAACATCAAAACAATTTCACAATGTAGTATCTCAAACAATGTCATGCTCTATTGTAATATGATTATTTGTCTTGATGCTATGTGGTAACTTCTTGTCTAGTAGTTGAATATGGTGTTTTATTGATTTCTATCATAATCACATTTTTCATTAAACCTTTTGTCTTGTAGGTTGATAACAAATTATTGGTTATCTCACTTCGTGATGCTAATTTTGCATAATGCCTTTATTGCTACATAGATTAGTAATTTGTTTATAGGATCCATTCACTTGCATATAGCTTTTAAAAGCTAATAGGATTAAGTTGTAGAGGCTTGGAATTTGTGTTTGCGTATCTTTCAATCAATCTCCTTCCAAATCTCATTATTGCTTCTGCCTTCCTAAAAACATCTCCATCACCTTTTTAGTTAAAACAATACACCTCCCATAAGGAAAACCACATGCCTCGTCACGCGATCATCTCTCATTGATAGAGAAGAGCTACATGACTTCAAGGATGAAGTTCTTTGTATGCTAATCAAACATCCGCAAAAACATTACCAAACTCATCGCTCTCATTAACCTGCAACACTTTGTTGTCATTCTTCATTCAAATACATTACACATTATGTTGAATGTCCACCAATTAAGGGGGAGAGAAATTCATTCACATAATTGTCCTTTTGTATTAAAGAATACTTAGTCATGTCTCCAACACATAGGTTTACACCATTTAGATAAAATCAGTTCACAAAATCACAAGTGTGTCAAACCTTCTTAACCCAACATCACAGTTTTGCACCAATACCTCGTCAAGTGAAAAACACATCATGTGTTTGACAAACCTCTTAAACGTGAACCATTAAGTCTCCTTAGACTTTGACTAGGTTTAGTGAAACCAAATCCGTAGTTATAAGTAAATAGACCTTAGCTTGAACCCTCGTTTGATCAAAAATGACAAAACGTAACCAAATCAATTCTGGTCCCACGGCACCCTTTGATTTGACAGACAGAACCAAAAATTTTGTTCCTCCCAATCCGCGGGTACCTGGTGCAGCCTTTAACCATTTAAAACAAACAACCTTCTCACAACTAACAAGTCTAGGATTTTCTTTTTAACCTTAATCTCACAACTTCATTGTCTAGAACACCATCATAGGATCTCATCCTTTTCATTCTTGATACATATCAAGCACGTCATTGTCAGTGCAAATGATGTATCAAAACCATCAACATGTTGGTCCAACCAACACTCTTCCATCACATGATGTCATTCTCATCCTCATATAGGTATCTAGTATTTCTAATTTGTGCATATGGAATTTCTATTCCTAAGTGATCATTGTCTTCACTTCCTTTTAATTCCATTCAAGCATTTATCATGGCATAAGACATCATCTCTAGTAGATGATAATGTCATAAAAGATCATGACAGTCAAATCATAATCTTAACCGTCTTCAATACTGTTAGGTCCTATTTTAGCTTTAACACAAGATCTAATACACGTACAACTACTTAACACAATCGTATAATAACTAGAGAACTAGATAACGAGAGAGAATATATGAAATAAGAAGAAGAGAATGGTTGCTTTCATTCACGCATAACTTGGACAGGAGTTCGGCACAATGAGAATAAAACCAACAACGAGAATGAGCATACAAGCACCCTATTTATAGACTAGAATTAGGGCGACATGTGCTTGTGTGTTTCTAGAAGATATCTTAAGATATTACACGGCCCATGGACTCCCAATGAGCCGTAGGCTTTAAACCTTACATAGAGTCCAAATCTAGCAACCTAATTTCTATAAATGGCCAAGACTTGAAATGTATTCAAATGTGTTCCCAACAATCTCCCCCTAAGGCTTGGTCATCTTGGTTACTCGATGTCATCTTTGCTTCTTTGGCTTTTGACGTCTTTAGAATCTTTGTTCTTTGTTCTTGTTGTGATATGATATGGTATTGTCACGATCTGCCTTCCACCGACGTTCTTTCATCTTGATGTCTTTACGTCTTTTCCACCATGCTCATATGTCTTTTGACTTTTGTTCTTCATATCTCAAGTAGTTCTCACTTCATAAGCTTCAATGTTTGACTTGTGAAAGTTTGACATGCTTGATCTTTGACTTTTCTTTAACTTCTTTGAAATTTTGTTATCTCTTAGTCTTGGTGAGAACTTTTATCTTCTGGATATGAACATGATGGAAATGGAGGTGGTGGAACTCCTGGTCTCCATGATTACCTGCAGTGTAAATAGTTAGCAATAAATCATCCGGCACTTACAGATTCGGACTTCGAGATCGTCAACAGCATAGTGTGAAGACTTTCTCTAATCCTAGTCCAAGCTGTTCTGAACCGGATACCCCCGAAAGTGCTTACACAAATACACCAAAGTGTATCAACGGTTCAGTGAGCCACTGAAGTATACTGAAGTATCACTCAACGACTGTAGACCGTTTGGTACCACCATGAACACTAATCGTAACCCACAAGGGATTACCGAAGTGACCTGCTGTCAGGGCTGTTTGACGTTGACCCTGGCAGGATTTCCATTCAATCAGTGAGAATCACAATATGTGAATTCTCTCATGAATGTTCTTGGTAGATTACTAAGACCTGTGTAGGACACTCTTATAATTTACAACTGGTGTTCCTTTTGTTGAACAACCAGTGTAGTAATACTAAGTGTTCCTATGAGATCTTTTATGTATCTCGTGGCTCTAGACTCGATAAAGTGCTTATTGGTTTTAGTCGTCGGAGGCATGGAGCAGATTGCCTCCTTTTCAATATCAACATATCTCGGAGTGAGAGGTCGATAGATAATGAAGGGTTCTCCTTGAGAAATGAAACAAGTGTCTTTTGAGAGACACCTGAGTGGCTAGAAGGTTTAGTGCGGTGCGTCACTAGGTCCATGACGGCTTAATATTCAATACCGGTGTTTCCGTTGTAACAACCAGTAGCATATGTATTGAACCCGGTGTCTGCCCTAAGGTTGATCAAATGGAGGGCTATTTCTTTCCACCATTTTCTTTACTTTTCTTTTTCATTCTTCAACCCCTTCTTTCCCCTTTCATTTCTTTACTCCTTTTTTCATCATACCTAGGACTTTTCTAGTACTAAACTATTGGTATTGTCCTTGGGTAGATCCCTCCGGCTCTGGCGGATCATAGGACGGTTTTTCCTAACCTTAGTCACCTTATATCTCCATGACTATCCTATTGTTGCCATAAACCAATATTTTTGAAAATCTCTCAAAGTGCTTATGATTGTAAAAACATATTTTGTTAACACTTTGAGAGTTTTGTGATTTTCAGAAATACTCCCCCTTAATATGTGCCCATAAGTATTTAAGGTAAAGTTTGCACATGTCGGGTAGAGTTAGCACTTTTTGAATTGATTGATTTTCAATGAACATCGTTGCGAGACACGTTTACATCACTAGTAGAACTAGCTTGAAATTATTACCCGTCCAGATCATCTTCAAGGAAAATCTCTCGAAATCGGTACATTCTACTCAGACACGTCCTTTGCGAGACACGTTTACATCACCGGATAAATCGGCTTGAAATTATTACCCGTCCCGGACATGTCTTTTCGATTACTGACTTTTGATATTATCGATTCGAGGTTTCAATTCTGAGTCGAGCTCACACTAGATTTCAACCTTTTATTACCATATTTTAATCATGTCTTTATTCTCCCCCTCAAAAATAGCATATTCATGTTGTTTTTGATAAACTTTTGATTAAAATATGGTTTTTGAGGTTTATGGGATGAATTCCAAGAACTTTTGTATTTTAGAACAAAGATTTCATTTTTTACTTCAAATACTCCCCCTTGACAAGGGAATACTTGTTCTATTGAGCAGAATTTTGAAAAACTTAGAAAAATTCTGGTTAATTCTACTCAATAGTAAGAAGCTTTCGCTCCTTATATGATGATTGTGGCACTGAAGCGTACCACAGGGTCCTTTCATTAAAAGTACGGGTTCTGCACTGTGATGTGTGCACAAGCCATATCAACATTCATATAAGCTAGAATTATTAAACAAAGATTTTAACAAACTCTTACATCATCCCGAACTTCTGAATGTAGTGAAGACTGGATCAAGTCTTTGGAAGTTCCTGATTGGGAATGATGGTATTCCCCCAACGTAACTCTCTAACCGTCTCATTTGATCTCAATGAAACAACATTCGCTCGATCTTCAGCACAAACTGACGGATTTCTCTTAGCTGAGCACCCGTCCATCTTCTTGTCTTTTGCAACTCCTGATCTTGAACTTGGATTACCAACCCATCACGAACCTTCTTTAGCTTGTGATCGCAGAACTTATGAATGTCCTTATACGCCATAAAGCAGTTAATCATTAGATCGCTTTTGCAAACGAACCCAAAGGTTGGTTCCTTCTTCATGGTGTATTGGGCTTCATTGTTGATCTGAGGAAGTGATAGCAGTGGTGCGGTAAGATTCAACTTCCTCTGATAGCTCTCGACCCCAAACTGCAGATCTTCTACACGTTTTTGTATGATCTTTCTTCTAATGAAGTTGAGTATAGAAGCGCTGAATGCGTATTGAAGATCCGTTGTGAAATGTAGCAGCTTCCCTTGAACTTTGATAAGGTACATATCTTCAAGGTCATTAAGACTCAAATATGGGAAATCTGCTTCAGAGAACGTGTAGAGCTGCTGGTCGTGCCTTCTAACTTTGATTTCGGACAAGAAAGTGTAGTCATATTTCTTCTCACCCGTTAGACTCACCACATCAAGAATCCTAAGGTTACTTTTCACTGGAGTAGGAGATTTCTTGGTGAGTTTACTCTTGTACCAAGTCTTCCTCTTCTCGAACCAATGATAAATACCCAGGCGCGCATCTTGGTCATACTGCACTTTCTTGGAGATGAAGAGTTGAGTAGCAGTTTCCTCGATGGCAGGTTGTGTGTAACTTGCTGCTGGTGTCAAAGTTATTGAGGTTGCATATTTTGGTTGACAGTTAATTCCAAGCACGAGTAATTCCAGGTCATTGTTGAAGAAAAATTGGTAAGGGGTGGTGGGCTGATCGGAGATGCGAATCACTTGCAATGGCTTTGTCCAATCAGTGATATATAGTTGATTAGTTCTGGAAGTGCTTCCAACCATTATCACATCTGGATTAGTCCAACTGAACTCGCTGGACATTGCCCTGGCAATGTTCTCAAGATGATACTCGAGCTCAGCTGCATTGAATGATCTTTCCTTGAGTAGGTTGAATGTATCGTTCTTGATGCGACGAAGTTCCCCTTTGGTCATCTTCTTGACTCGTTGGTCACATTTGAGTCGTTGAGTGAACTCAAACGTGCTATCTTCAATTACTGATTCTTCTTCCATCTGTGTTTGAGCAGTTACTAGTTGATCAAATCACTCATTTCCCTGTGTGGTGTCTTCATCTAGCCAAGAGACAGCATTCGACCTTCTGGAAGTCTTTTTGCTAGATGATGTCGCATTGGTCTTGGGAGGTGAAGGTGGTGGATCATCGTACTGTTCAAATTCTCTTTCTTCAGTCTGCTCGAACTGATGCTCCATTTCTGTAGGAACAGATCCCGAAGCCTTTGGTGTTGGAGTTGCTGTAGTTGTTGACGGACCGACGGGTTCTTTGAGTTGTGATCCAGATCCTTCGACACCTTTTTGTTTCTTTGCTTGGGTGTTTGGATCTTGGTCTTCGTCCTCTCTCGGACGTTTACCCTTATTAGCCTCAACTTTACATGACTCCTTTGCCATGTTTGCTTTTATAGCCTCCATGATGGCTATTTCTTCTTCAGTCTGAGATGAGAGGTTCACTAGAGCAGTGAGATGCTGAAGTTGGATTTCTTCAAGAGTTAGTTCCTTCGGCTTTGCTAGTTGGGTTGAGAATACAAGAGGAACCGAAGCGACGATGTTTTTGACTTTGTCTTCAAGGTTGGAATCGATATGCTCTTCTATCTGTTGTGACACAACCTTTGGCAAATACTTCTTGAAATACACCTTGGTACTGCCCTTGACTTCTTGAAGCAATTGATCTTGAAGATCAGCTTAAAGGAATTTGTCCATATGTTCTTTGGTTTCTTGCATCTCTTTGAATTATGTGGCAAGGCCTTTGACCATATTTGTTAAGTCTTTTACCCGGTCACTGAGCTGGTTGTCTTTCTTTGCACGCGCCAGCTTTGTTGCCTTTTTCAACTTTTTAGATGCAGGTGAGATTACTTCAACCCGTTTCTGCCTAGGGATCTTCTCAGTTTTCTTGCTTGCCATGACTGTTTTTCCTTTAGCTTCTTTTGTTGCTGATTCTTTAGATGGTGATGATGGTGGTGGTGATGAGGGGTGTGTTGATGATTCTGGAGGTGTTTGAGCCTTTGGTGGTGAAGCATACTGAGACTCTGGAGGAGTAAGTGTTGAATGTGGAGGAGTGATTGGTGGCGTTTGAATATATCTGTCTGCCTCCTTTTCAGCCATCCTTTGTTCTTCCTCCTTCTTCTTTTCTTCTTCCTCTTTCTGTTCTGCTTCTAGTTTTTTAGCAGCCTTAGTAATCTCCTCCTCATCAGTCAACGCCTTATCTTCATCTGTATCTTCCCAGAAATCAAAGTTTTCTTCATGTGATAACACCTTTTCCCTTTCTTCCCATTCTTCCATCTCAACATCCTTCATCTTCTCTTCTTCCTTCTTTTCCTTGTCATTGCCAGGTTGATTAACCGGACTTGGCGGAGGTGGGATGACTTCAGTATGAGACTCAGACCTATCGGGTTGATTAACCGAATGAGGCTGTAGGGTATTCACAATACAAGAATCACTAGTTTGAGGCTATTACTTGGATCGAATGAGTAAGAACTTAGAGAGAGAAAGAGAGAGGTTGGGAGCCTTTGTAGAGAGAGAAACAAGATGATATTAGCTTAATGTGAAAGGTCCAACCCTTCCCATGGGTGGGAAGGGAGTATTTATACTATTACATAATATTTCCCTAGTGGACTGTGGAGCGAGCTGACAGAGGGTAAAGACCCGACCCACTCCACAAATATAGATACGACTAATACTAATACTAATAATACTAAGCTAATATAGATAAGCCTACGAGCTATAGAAATGCTAATTAGATGCTCGGGGTGACCGAGCCTTCATCTGAATATTTATATTCCTAACAATCTCCCCCTAAGGGAGGTCACCCCGGAAATAATAATTCGAATTCTAGCATTCTTTCTTCTGAACTTGTCTTTATAGCTCGTAGTCTTTGATTCTTCAAAGTCTTGTATCTTTGTGCTTTCAGCAGTGATCTTATGATGACTGTTCTTCTATCTTGGATGATCTTTGAGAATTCTTCGAATTTATCATCCAACATTTGTTTCCAAGTCATCTTTCAGCAGTAAGTTTCCTTGTGATGTGATATTCTTCGAGCCGACATGCTCACACTATTATGGTGTCATGATCTTCAGCATCAGAGTTTGCAGAATCTGTGTTAAAGGTCTTATGGTTGATCATGACTTTGTTGAAGTACAATGATGATGTAGTGTGAACATGTGGTAGAGGATTGGCATCTTTTCTGCAACCAGCTACAACAGCAACCAGCTACAGCATTCCACAGCTACACTCGCCAGAAGTTCCTGCATACGACAGTTAGCAACAAATCGACCGGTACTTACAGGTTCGGACTTCGAGATTGTTAACAGCATAGTGTGAAAACTCTCTCTAATCCTTACCAAGACCGTTCCTAATCGAAAACCCACAGAGGGCTTTTTAAGATCGAACCGTAGCACATCAACGATTAGGTGAGTCGCAGGAGATCACTCCACGACTGTAGACCGTTTGAAACCGCCGCGATCACTAAGCGTAATCCATAAAGGACTACCGAAGTGACCTGCTTTCAGGGCTGCTTGATGTTGACCCTGGCAGGAATTTCCATTCAATCATTGAGAATTACATATGTAAATTCCCTCATAAATGTTCTGGAAGATTGCTAAGATCTGCGTAGGACTCATAAGTTTACAACTGGTGTCCTTAATGTTGAACACCCAGTTTAGAAATAATTCGTGTTCCTATGAGATCTTTTTATGCATCTCGGGGCTCTAGACTCGATAGTGCGTTTTGATTTAGTGAGCGGAGGCTGGAGAGAACTGCCACCTATTCAATATCATCTAACTCGGAGTGAGAGAGACGATAGGAATGTATTGAACTCCGTGACAATTGAAACAAGAATCCTTTGAGGGACCTTGAGTGGCTAGGGAGGGTTGTGCAGCGTATCACTGGGTCCATGATACTTTGTCTTCAATGCCAGCAATCAACTAAGTGATTCTGACAGCATATGTATTGACCCGGTTTCTGCCTAAGTTGTAAGGAGGGCTATTTCTTTTCACCCTTTCTCTTTACAATTCTTTTTCATTCTTCAACCCCTTCAGTGCTTACCGAGACTTCATAACTAGTACCTTGTTGGGTTTGTTCCAGTACTAGCTCCATCTCAGTCGGCCACTCTTCCCTTCATCACACTTTTCTCCTTTTTAATCATACTAAGGACTTCTACACTAACTAGTGGATTGTCCCTGGGTAGATCCCTCCGGCTCTGGCGGGATCGTGGGAACTTGAGCCTAACCTAACCATCCTTATAACTCCATACATTAATTAAAATGGTCGGTCTTTGGTATTCATCCACGATTGCCAAACCAAATCTTTGAAAAAATCTCTCAAAGTGTTCATGATCTTGAAACACATTTTTGCAAACACTTGAGAGTTTTAAATTTTTTAAATGCTCCCCCTCAACATGTGCTCGGTTGATTGTTTTATAAATTTGCACATGTTAGGTAGAGCTCGCACTTTTGAATTGATCCACTTTCAGTGAACATGACCGATTCGAGACACGCTTACATCACTAGTTAGACTAGCTTGAAATTATTACCCGGCCTGGTCAAGTCCACAGAAAGTTTCTCGAAATGGTACACTCTACTCAGATTCATCTTTTTCGAGACACGCTTACATCACTGGTTAGACCAGCTTGAAATTATTACCCGGCCAAGACGAATCCTTTCGATTGATGACAGTTCAAGTTTCGTCAATTCATTGGTTAATTCTGAGTCACGGTCACATGAGATGCCAAATCCTTTGTTTTTTTAAAACAATTTGCTCCCCCTCAATATGTGCATTGATATAAGAAAGATTTTCGCACATATGGAAGAGCTTGCGTTTATGACCAAAACATTTTGCTCCCCCTCAATATGTGCCTTGATATACAAAATGGTTTAGCACATACGGGAGAGCATACATTAATTTCCAAATCATCACATTTTATCAGAATTTTCTATTTAAATCACATTCTCTCCCCCGATCAAAAATTTCAAACCATTTGAGATTTGTGATCTCAATTGATTTAAATACATTTAGAAGAATTTGGGAGAAAATGTGGTCAGGTTTTAAATGTATTCTGATTTTGGAGCATACTATGCTCCCTTGAAACAGCTAGAGAGCGTCACTGCTGATGTTTGCACAAATTTGGCAAGGTGTCGGAAATTTGAACAAATATGCTCCTCCTCAATTAATGACCCGTTTTCCATTAAAAGAGCTGTAGTCATTCAATTGAGCGACGGATATTTGTGAAAATTTAGTTCAATTTACCACCTTGTGTAACATCAAGACTCTCTTGAAGAATCAAACAAGATAAAGAGTCTGATGTAAAGAAGACTTCTCTTCTTATACACGTAATGACGCACTGAAACGTACATCAAGACGGGAGAACATGGATATAAAGTAATCCATGCCCAGGTGAACATCACCCGGTTGGAGGAACAGCTATCTTTTTGGCGACATGCTTTCCCCATTGTATAGTGCGGGTTGCAGTATGAAGTAACTGCAAGCCATTAAGACATGTTTTAACTGATTAGTATAACTTCTGCTCGAGCTTCATTTAAGAATCCGTGCCATTGTTGAATGACATTTCTAGATACGTAAATGTTATCGATAAACAGAAGACATGCCTAGGTAGTACTATTTTTTTTGGTATTTTCTGATTTTTTCGATTTTTATGGTTTTTTATAGGTTTTATATTTTTGTATTTTTCTTTTTGATTTAAGATATATACAACTATGTACAAGGATATAAGAAGACAATCCTTTACTCCTCCTTTTCTTCCTGAAGACACTTGAGGGTTTCAGGAGTCATGCTTTTCATGCCGAGGCGTGGGAGAATAAACTGAAACCTTTCTCTTGGGAGGGCCTTGGTGAAGATGTCAGCTAACTGAAACTCTGTCCTCACGAAGTATAGTTCCACAATTCCTTTTTCCACTTGTTCCCTGATGAAGTGATGCCTGATGTCGATGTGTTTAGACCTGGAGTGCTGAACATTGTTACAACAAAGAGCAATGGCGCTTTTGTTGTCACAATATAGGGGAATTTTGTTGTATGAGAATCCATAGTCCGAAAGCTGTGATCGCATCCAAAGGATTTGTGCACAGCAAGCAGACATAGCAATGTACTCAGCTTCAGTAGATGATATGGAAGTACTCATCTGCTTCTTAGAAGACCAACTAACCAACTTTTCCCCTAAAAACTGAGCTCCTCCTGAAGTACTTCGACGAGTGTCTTGACATCCCGCATGATCAGCATCTGCGTAAGCCGTTAACTCCATTGCAGTGTCCTTAGGATACCAGAGACCCATATGAACCGTGCCTTGAAGATATCGGAAGATCCTTTTCACTGCTTCAACATGCTTCTTGGTTGGTCTGGATTGATACCGAGCACACATACACACAGCAAACAGAAGATCTGGTCTACTAGCCGTGATGTACATCAAAGATCCAATCATGCTTCGATACTTTGTGACATCTACTGGAATCCCTGAAGGATCTTCATCCAGCTTTGTTCTATCAACCATGGGAGTGTCAACAGGTTCACTTAAATAGAATCCAAACTTTTTCAAGATCTCGTTGGCGTATTTGGATTGATTAATGAATATGCCTCCGGGACTTTGCGAAACTTGTAATCCTAAGAAGAATGACATTTGTCCCATCATAGACATTTGGAACTTGGAATTCATCTCCTTTGAGAAACTATCACATTCACTAGGATCTGTTGAAGCAAAGATGATATCATCTACATATATCTGAACCAGCAGTAGATGGTTCTTGACTTCTTGGTGAAGAGTGTGGGATCAACAACACCCTTGGAGAATCCGTTCACTAGGAGGAACTTGGACAATGTATCGTACCATGCCCTTGGCGCCTGTTTTAACCCATAAAGAGCCTTCTTCAAGCGGTAAACATGAGTAGGATGTTCAGCATCCACGAACCCTTCTGGTTGACTCACATAGACTTCTTCCTTTAAATCACCATTCAAGAATGCCGTTTTGACATCCATCTGGTAGACTATCATATTTCGACTAGCAGCGTTTGCAAGGAAGATTCTTATAGCTTCAATTCTAGCAACCGGAGCAAACGATTCTTCAAAATCAATGCCCTCTTCTTGTGTGAACCCTTTAGCAACTAGCCGTGCCTTGTTCTTTAACACATCACCATACTCATCAAGCTTCACTTTGAAGATCCACTTTAAAGCAATGATCATTGCACGTTCCGGAGGAGGCACTAGTTTCCATACTTCAAGTCGATCAAATTCATGGATTTCATCCTGCATAGCCTGGAACCAGCAATCTTTAGTCATTGCTTCTTTGGCATCTTTTGGTTCGACTTTAGACAGTACGGAATTGAAGAAGCACCATAGTGCATCAGTGGCTAGCTGATTACGTGTGGATACTGGTCGTGAGGGATTGCCTATGATGTTGTCAATTGGATGATCACTGGTCCATTTCCTGAGATGGTCGTGAGGTTGATGGTTGTGAACAGAAGAAGCAGTGCTGTGATCTTCAAGTAAGGATGTGTCTGATGAATGTTCAGGAGCAAATATGTTTTCAAAAGGAACCTCTTCAACAGGAGCAAAAGGATTAACTTCCAAAGAATTATTATCTGAAGATTCTTGCATTACTGGAGAAGTTTGAGTGTTTGATGACGAAGGCGATTGACTGGCAGCAGGAGCATTGTGACTGACTGATACTGAAGCTGCAGGGCCTTCTGAACCTTGTGGGGCTTGAACCTCATCCATAGGAATTATAGCTGGTTCACTCGGGATGGTTCCATTCGTTGGCTCAAAGTATTCATCAAACATGGGATCGAATAATTTCTTCAACTCCTCACAAGTAGGTGGTACATAAGAATCTGCAGGCGTGGAATTCTGTACAAGCCCTGAACTAATGGGTCCAGGAGACAAAAGGTTAAGATCGGGTCCAGAACTAATTTGTCCTGAAGCAGGTTGCTCACTCAGCTCATCGAACGTAACATGAATGGTTTCCATGATTTTACGGGTTCTCTTGTTGTAGATTCGATACCCTTTACTGTCTGGTGCGTATCCGACAAAAATACCTACATCTGCTTTAGCTCTTAACTTTCCCAAGTCTTGACTATCGTTGGTAGGGTAGCAAAGTGCACCAAACACACGGAGAAAGGAAAGATCTGGTTTCTTGTTATGAATTAACTCGAAGGGAGTCTTCTCATGAACTGGATGAATTAGAGATCGGTTTTGAGTGTAACATGCTGTTGCAATAGCCTCTGCCCAGAGAAAACATCGGTGTCTTTGAAATATAAGCATAGTTCTTGCAGCCTCCACCAGAGTACGGTTCCTTCGTTCAACCACTCCGTTCTGTTGAGGAGTGCGAGGGATACTTTTCTGATGCGTGATGCCAATACTTTCATAGAAATTACGGAGTTGTTGATTAACAAACTCCGTACCATTATCAGTGCGGATGATTCTGACAGTTTTATCGAGCCTTACTTGCAGCTGTTTTATCAGTTTAATGATAACCTCTGGAGTTTCGTCCTTGGTTCTCAAAAACTTCACCCATGTGAACCGAGAATAATCATCTACTATCACCAGAACGTACTTCTTTCCATTTATGGTTTGTATTCTCATTGGTCCACACAAATCCATGTGGAGGGTATGAAGAACTTCCAAGTTGGTGTTGATGGTTTTAGGCTTGTGGGTTTGTTTCTTGCTTTTACCCAGTTGGCATGCAGAGCAAAGATGATCTTTCTCATATTTTAGTCTGGGCATTCCTCTAACAACATCTTTACGGGAAAGATTATCTATGGTACTGAAGTTCAAGTGGTTCAAACGACGATGCCACAACCATGATTTTGTTTTAGAGGCTTTAGAAAGCAAGCAAATGGGAGAGGACTTCAACATTTCTTCAATCGAGATGGTGTATAGATTGGTGCCCCGACTGCCCTTGAGGAGATCTAAACCATCCAATTCCCTGACGAAACATGTATGCTTTCTGAAAGCCACTTCCAGATCTGAATCACAAAATTGACCCACAGAAAACAGATTGTGTCCTAGTCCTTCCACATAATATACCCTTGAGATTACACTATTACCAAACACATAATCTCCATAACCCATAATAGCACCAAAGTGGTCATTCCCAAATCTAACTGTCCCGATAAACTTTTTCACGAAGTTCTTGAGCCGTGAGCGATCTCCAGTCATATGTTTTGAGCAGCCTGAGTCCCAATACCATAGGACGATTTGTACGACCTGCATTTGAAACCAGACAACAATGGATAACTGAAAAATGTGGATCCCCAAGTGCAATTGGGGTCCATTTGGCCAGCACACACATATTCAGAAACCACAGATTTCACAGATGCCACTATCTTTACTGAGGAGACAGAACTTGAGACAGGACAAGACCTAGATGGAAGGCATTGTGATTCTAAAGGCAGGATTCTACCAGTTGGTCTCCATTCCTTATTCTTCACAATTTTATGCATATTCATTTTAGGTAATGGTCTCTGTTTTCCTAAATTGAATTTCCTTCCAGTGGGTCTCCATTCCTTAACTTTCACAATTTTATGCTTATTCATTTTAGGTAACGTGCACTGTTTTCCTAAATTGAATTTCCTTCCAGTGGGTCTCCATTGATAGCCTATGCTAGCAAATGTTTTTCCTGTTGCTTTCCAAACCTTTTTGCATGCTTCAGTTACCCTACCATTCTTAACATGGGATGATGCAGAAGACATCAGGAAAGACACAACACATTCATCATGATTAGCAGAAATTAAACAATTGTCGCAAGTTTTACAAATAGCATTAGAATTCGAATTAATTATAGTACTTTTGATACTAGAATCAACACGATTCATCCTACTCATTGTAAACTTATTGTTCCTAGGTTGGGCTTCTACATTCTTCAAGTGATCATTCTTAGCTGGCGCAGTCCTATCTTTTCTCGCATTTTCTCTAGACCTTGACTCGCTAGCTTGGGTGTCACTTTTTACTCCTGTAGAAGCATCGAATGAAACATTAGTTCGTTTTTCTGTCACATGCCTTCCAGGTAATGATGTGTTGGGTTCTGATGTTTTTGGTGGTAGATCAAAGGCTACAAGCTTGTTCTCAACAGTAGATGATGATTCAACAAATCTATCTCTATATCTGCTAAACTTAGGAGTTGAACTTATGGCATATTCTAAGTTTTCCTGAATCCTTTTCGTGAGTTTGCAGGCATAGACAACTGCCTTATCAAGTGGCTTATCAATCCTATCCTCTTCAACCACCTCACGAAGTGTGTCAAGGCCCTCTCTAAGATGATCGAGATATGTTTGATGGGCAAGGTTATTATTTCTAAGCTTAAACGGAATATCCCCAACATCAACATCATACTTTTTACTATCAGTAGCCTTTGGTGCATCACAATTACAAGTGGTGCATGGCATTTTACCTTTCACCCGAACCTTCAGATTCTCAATTTCATTTGTCAAAGAGGTTATTTGATCATTGTGATTGCTTCTTGTGACTTTAATAGAATCATATAACTCTTTGAAATGTTGTTTAACCTTTGAATTTTCTTCTCGATAACACTCATTTTCATAATGTAACTTATTTATGGTGTTTTGATATTGAAAATTCTGAGAATCTGAAGACGAAGGTTTATTGGTGCCATATACTTCACACTTGTTGGATTTCAATTGGGCAATTTGGGCCCTCAGCAGTCGAATCGTGTTCGTGTGAGCTTGAATTGTCTCATCTCGTTTGCTTAATTCAAAATACGTATCAAATTCAGGAGCATCCAAGGATGTCTTGTCATTTGATATTTTCTGTTTTTCATTTAAGTGTTGATATTTCAATTGCAGATTGAGAAATTCGACTTCCAATTTTGAAAAACGTTTAACCATATTATCATGGTCATCTTTTTGAATTTTTTCAAGCAATTTTAAATTCTCCCCCTCAAGCTCAACAACACGATTCTGGGTGACATTTAACGCAATAGCATACTCATTAAATTGACAAGCAGACAATGCAGAATCAGTGACAGTGTAAAATACATCTTGTGCAATACATTTAGCAAGCAAGTTGTCGTTAGTAATGAGTATGTTTTTTCTTTCAATCTCACGACTCTTAAGTTCTATTGCATATTCATTCACCTCACTTTCCATATCTTTAAACACTACTTCCATTTCCTTTATTTCAGCTTTAAGGGCAGTTTGCAACCCTTCAAAATGTTCTTTAAGTAGTTTAAAGAATGGCATGACCTCAGTCAAGTAACACCTTTTTGCATGTTCAAAACACCTTTCCCCCTCAGTAATGCCAGTTGGTGTGATTCTCTTCTTACATGTTTTATCAAAATCAGCAAATAATTGCCAAAGCACATATAAGCTAATAAAGGTTTTGCATTCAGTGGGAAGAGACAAAGGCACCAGATTCCTAGGTGTATTGGGAGGATACACCGTTATGGATGCAACTTTTCTAATGAGGGGGGTGTTGGCCTTAAGTTTTTCTACCTTAAGGTTTTCATTATCTTGTTTCCAAAATATCTGTTCAGGTGTTAACTTCTTTTGAGGAGCAAACACAGTCAAACGATTTTCCTCATAATAATCATGGGGTTTGATTATTATTCGTCTGGCTATGCACTCGGGATCCCTCATTTTCTCATTCATTCTTTCCTTTGTTCTCTCACTCATCTCCTCTTCCTCTTTATAGTGGATAAGCTCAGGCGGGTCATGATTAGGCATAAACATCACATTTGAATCATTTAATGCAGGTTGGGCTATCTTAGCAATCTCATGAATAGCTAATTTAGATCTACCTACATTGTTTTCGCTATGCTTGTCACTTAACTTTCTGTGCTTATACATCATTTGAGCAGTCTGCCTGGTTTGGTCTTGTGTGTACAACTTATCTTCAAGCTTATTTTTTAACGTCTTGAGTCTAGAGAAATCATTTAAAAGTGTTGATTCTTTTTGTTTGAATTCTAGCTTAAGTGTATCAACACACTTTTGTGCTTCCTGTTTCTGTTTGACAGACTGTTCTAGCTGACTTTTCAAAGAACTCAACTCTAATTTTAATGTTTCTTCTCTTACTCTAGACTCTTTAATAAGTGTACTCATTTGACCTTCTAATTTCTGCTCTCGTTCATTAAGCTCAAATTTAGCACGCTGTTCATACATAGCCACTTGTTCTTTATAGATGTTTAGTTTCGTGATCAAGTTATCATCAGGGACAGGCAATTTGTTCTCATGGCACTCGCATGCATTATCTATATTATCCGCATTATCTAAGGCACATACATTCCTCCTAACACAGACATCATTATTGACAAAAGATTCACCATTTGGTACATCAGGCGAGTTGTTGTGATTCAAATACTGTTCATATGAAATAATATTGCTATTTTCCATGTCAACATTACTTGAGTCAGAAACATTTGCCTGATGTACTTCTTCGGGATTCTTTTGTCCCTCGACAATATTATATGTGTCATAAATTTTTAGTACCTCAGATATCACGGATGCATTAGAAGGACCAGCTTGACGGGGAGATGAGACCATGGAAGACAAGTTAGCCATGAAGATTGTTTGAGCCGTAGGTTCATCATCTACATCAGAGTCATATGCATCACAGTCATCTGCCTTGAAGATGTTAGGATCATTAAGTGCTAGATCCTGAACAGGTTTCTCATCCACATCTTCATCAAAAGTATTTCCTCCATCTCCTGCCAAGAACAATAACTCTTCCTCATCCAATACCGCTCCATTCTCTTGAGCTTGCATTAACAGCATCTTGTCTTTGAAGTAATCTGAATTCTGAGGACGTTTAGGTTGATTGCAGTTTCTAGCAATGTGTCCAAGCCCCCCACAATTATAACACTTGATCTGTTTCCCTTGCCCCTGATTGGCATTCCCTGCTCTATTCTGCACATAACCTCGACCCATGTTTCTACCAGCTCTCCCTTGCACATTCTGAACCACAATTTTCCCATCCTCCACCATTGCTAGATTGCGTGGGTTGGATGAATTCCTTAACTGATTGTTGGTCTGAGGGAGTGATGCTTGAAACTGTTGAACCAGTAATGAAACTTGATTGGTGAGGTTGTCAATCATTTTGTTGGTCTGAGAGTACCCTGAGTCAAGTTGAGAGCTCATAGCAGGTACTTGTGAGTGAAGTTGATGATAGCTTGGGTTTGATGATGATTGAATTGTCCGTTGAACATTTGTCATGAATGCCAGTGGATCATTTGTAGTTGAAGGACTTAACTTTTCTCTCAGCACTCGATCATAAACAGCATGCTTCTCATGTTGTTGCAGGTAGGCATACAGCTGTTCATAGTTGGTATCCCTTAAGCCTTTGTTGAGTTTGACTGCAGTCACAAATCTGTCCCATTCAGGAGTCATATTGTTCACAAACTTTGAGTTAAGTTGGATATTGGGCATAGTCATTCTGATCATCCTCATATCATTCACCAACTTATGAAATCTCACATAGTAGTCTGTGACATTCTCTCCTGGGTTCATTTTGAAATGCTCGAACTCATCATACAGCTGTGACTCACGATCTTCCTTTGTGAGTTCTGATCCTGCTAACAGCATCTTAACGTTGTCCCACACAGCTTTAGCTTCAGTGTTGAAATTGATGAGCTTGTATACATCCTTTGGAAGACCTTGAATAACTATGTTGGAGGCTCTAATATCGGCATCATACCTCTTCTTTTCTTCTTCATTAAGATCATTGTAGTTTCTAGGTCTGTCGATGCCCCAAGTTACAGTTCCATCTTCACCAGTTGTAACAACGTCTCTGGTGGTACCCATCTGATAAGGTCCTTCGTCAATTGACTTAAGAATGTTAACACCATTATCTTTTCCCAAGCAGTAAAGTCTAATTCGTTGTACCCAAGACTCATAATCCGTCCTATCTAGCATAGGTGGACGAGTGTCAGATCCTGCTGCTTGAATATCATCTGATGATGTACTTGATGTGGTAGCCATAGTAACTACGGGATTTTACTGATCTTGTGATTTAACCGAGAAATCGAATCTTTCGCGGGAATTTCTAAAATCACCAAGACACAAACCGCCTAGACAAACCGCGTAGACACAAACCGCGTATGTGCCTAAGAGACAAACCGAGTTCACACAGGAGATACAAACCGCGTTGACACAAACCGTGTATGTGCCTAAGGGACAAACCGAGTTCACACTAGAGATACAAACCGCGTTGATACAAACCGCGTATGCACCTAAGAGACAAACCGAGTTCACACTAGAGATACAAACCGCGTTGACACAAACCGCGTATACGCCTTAGAGACAAACCGAGTTCACACCAAAGATACAAACCGCGTTGACACAAACCGCGTATGCGCCAAAGAGACAAACCGAGTTCACACCGGATGTACAAACCGCGTTGACACAAACCGCGTGTGCGCCTTAGAGACAAACCGAGTTCACACTAGAGATACAAACCGCGTTGACACAAACCGCGTACGCACCGTAGAGACAAACCGCGTTGGCACAAACTACCAAACCTGTCACTTTCAATGCAGTTTGTCCTTTTGCCTAAACTAGTAAAAAAGACAAACCGCGTATCCGATGTACCACAAACCGCGTTCAAGATCGTCCCAACTACACAAACCGCATTCAAGAACACATCCACAAAAACCCACGAATTGCTCCAAAATCACCACACCGTTCTTAGATCTGTGAATCCAAACACCAAATACCACTCTAATACTAATCTTAATCTAGAAAGTACAAAGTAAAACAACTTCTAATCACTAAACAAAGTACAAAATGAGATTTATGCTACTAAACAAACCGAATCCAAAAAAAAACTTAAAACTACAAATCGAACCAACAAGAAAAACCTCAAGAACTACACAAATCCGTGAATACCAACTCTCATGGACCTAACCATGGCTCTTGATACCAATTGTAGGGTATTCACAATACAAGAATCACTAGTTTGAGGCTATTACTTGGATCGAATGAGTAAGAACTTAGAGAGAGAAAGAGAGAGGTTGGGAGCCTTTGTAGAGAGAGAAACAAGATGATATTAGCTTAATGTGAAAGGTCCAACCCTTCCCATGGGTAGGAAGGGATTATTTATACTATTACATAATATGTCCCTAGTGGACTGTGGAGCGAGCTGACAGAGGGTAAAGACCCGACCCACTCCACAAATATAGATACGACTAATACTAATACTAATAATACTAAGCTAATATAGATAAGCCTACGAGCTATAGAAATGCTAATTAGATGCTCGGGGTGACCGAGCCTTCATCTGAATATTTATATTCCTAACAGAGGCTGAGGTGGAGTAATATATTTAACAACACCAAACCCTCCGGGTTGATTAACCGGATCAGGGTGAGGTGGTGTTACTTCTTTAACTGTCCCAGACCCACCGGGTTGATTAACCTGATCAACATAGGTCTGGGATCCCCCAGCTTCTTTAATTTGTTGTTCGAATCTCATTTGCTCTTCAAACCTTAATTGTGCTCGTCTTTCCTCATCAGCCTTATGTGACCTACGACTTTCTTCTAGTGCCACCTTAGTTGCTATATCTTCTCTATAAATTTCTTCAACGGTGTCCTTCTCAGATTCGGATTCCTCTTCCTCAACAATCTTTCCTTCCTCAGATTTTGGCTTAGGAATTGTAACCGGAACTCTTCTTTTGACGATTCTATGTGCGGAAGGTCTGATCTTCTTAGTTGCACTAGAAGCACTTTCAGTTTTGCTGCTTCCCTTTGAACAAGTCTTAGTAGATCCAGACTCATCAACATGCTTGGAAAACTCGACGTGACCTTGACTGAAAGCACTATCATAATCTCTGTAAGCTTGAGTTTTCTTAACTTTTTCTGTCTGCAGAGATTCTGGTAGTCTCATCCCTTGCTTATGTATGCTGCCTTTGGGAATGTAGACTGAACAGATAGTCTTGTCCTTTTTATACAGATGCATTTCTCAGTCTTCAGGACGTGGAGAGATGTTTGTGTTGTCGTTAAGTAGAAGACTAATGAGTAGTTTGGCATACCGAACAAATGGGATTTTGGTTAACGGTTTCTGATAGTGACTTTGGATCTGATAAACAATGTCTTCCCAGATAAGTTGTGCATAGTCAATCTGTTTCTGTTGACTATACCCCAGAAGATTTGAAGATGTGACAAACGGGGGTGCTCGTGACCACTTTCCCTTCCTGAGACTGAATGGACCAGAATGTAATATATGGTTCTCCAGGGTTGAGGGATGAACTTGGCGTCAACCTTTGAGATTTTCGTCAATGGTTTGTCCGGTTGTACATCGTAGCCAATTTCAACAAGGAAGTTGAGGACTTCTTCTTCAGTGGGTGTAGGGTAAAATCTATTTGTCGGTTCAGGTGCTTCTGGTAACATCAAGGCTTTGCGAAGGTAGTTTGTATTGACTTTTACTTCTTTACGATCCAGCTTGCATGTAAAATATCTTTCTCCCAAGTCCAGCTTTATAGTATTCCACATTTGATGAATGTATAATTCAGGAATACTATCTGATCTGTCTAGCCAGCTCCTGCACTTGTGTCGCTTGAGTACCTCTATTGCAATTTGATAGGTTGGTTCCGCACACTTGACTCTTTGAAATTCTACCCTTGCGTTGTTGTTGCCAATCTCCGCCTTATAGCCTTGTGGGAAAACTTCAGCTTTTGTGAGCATTGGAAGTGGTTGTTGTTGTGGTGCAGCCATTTTGAGATATCTGAAACATCATTCAAATACGGATTTGCAGGATACATGAAAGTTAGCATATAGTTAAACTTGTTGTTTCACATGTGATCCTTTTATTGCTTAGTTTGATTTTACAAGTTAAACATAGCAATTTGATTTCATGTTTATTGTTCAAAGAGCAATTTCGACAATTTTCAATTTTATGTGAATTTAGACAGTGTAATTTTGATAGAGAACAAATTGTAACAGGTTGGCCAATTTCGATAGAAATGGCAATTTCTATAGAACTTGTCCAATTTCGATAGAAATGGTAATTTCGATAGAATTTGACGAATTTCGATAGAAATGACAATTTCGATAGAATTTGACCAATTTCGATAGAAATGACAATTTCGATTGAATTTGACCAATTTCGATAGAAATGATAATTTCGATAGAATTTGACCAATTTTGATAGAAATGACAATTTGGATAGAATTTGACCAATTTCGATAGAAATGGCAATTTCGTAATCTCTTATACAAGAAATTTCGATAACTACTGTAGACATACATGATCCTAGGTTCTTTATCGAGATTTGTTTTTCCTGTTCAATTGAACCAATTCACAAGTTATTATATGCTCATTAAACCTTGTATATCAAACTAAATCATAACAGCTAGCAATTTCGATAAGTCTTGTTCATCAGATTATCGAAATTCATCAAAACTTGTTAAATGTTTGATTAATTTGTTCCAATAATATCACATGATGTTCCTGAGTTCCATGTCCAAGTCTTAACAAATTTTAACCACAGAATCAAAAGATAGATCTTAAACGCGTTCTTCTTAAACCCTAATCATCTAAATCATATCAGATGTGTTTCTGGGTTCAATTCGAAGGTTAAAACATGCAATTCGACACATAAGAACTTTATCCCAACAGCTTGATTACACTACAACTCACTCATACATTTTCCCCAAATCGTATCATAAACCCTAAATTTCGAACATGCCTCAAACTTGTTTCTGGGTTCAATTAAGCATATACAACATGTTAAGGAACTTATTCCGACTAAATCCCACCAAACAATTGCAACTTAAACACACAAAATCAAGAAACCCGATTATACATAAACCCTAGAATTTTAACGCTCAATTTTGCAAAATTTAACCGTTGGATCAAGAAATCCTTCAAAACCGTTTCTTAAATCACATAAGCAATGTATATAAAGTCACAAATTTGAAGATTCTTGTCCAGATTTCTTGATCGAATTTGGGTCGTAGATTTGGACGGGTGAGGAGTAGATACAGTAGGTGAAAAAATTTAATGTATAGTGTGAATTGCAATAACTGCGTACAGAGGCAGTTATTGTGATTTAACCCTTACATTAACTTTTTCCAAATTTGGCACATTTAGTCCTCAAACCAATTTGTTTTTCAATTAAAGTCCTAACTCACAATATTAACTTTTAGGTTTAACACGTTTTTGGCAATAACAACTTTAATACTCCCCCTCGACTTATGATTGTTTGAAAACATTTTTAAGATCAAGGAGGTATTTCTCAGATGATTTTACCGCCATTCTTTTTGAAGAAACAATTTTAAAGAAATTATGCAAGTACAAATTTTAATGAAAATTTTAAAATTTGAATTTCTTTCTCCCCCTCAACACTTGTTCAGAAATAATTGTTAACGTTTTGAAATGAACAACGTGTTGATGAATATTTTGTACTTGCATTTTTTTTTTTTTTTAAAAAGAAATATTTAAAGTGAAATTTTTTTTGTGTTTTTCATAAAATTATTTACAAAGATAGTTTTGATGTTTGACTCGGTTAATTGTTTTTAAGAAAATTTTCCAAGTCATCTGGAGTCAAACATCTCATACCAATCTCGTGAACTAATTCCACAAATCTTGCATGAGGCAAGGCTTTGGTGAATAAGTCAGCCAGTTGGTATTCTGTACCCACGAAATAAAGTTCAATTGTACCCTGTTCCACGTGCTCTTTGATGAAGTGGTAACGAAGAGCAATATGCTTGGACTTTGAATGCTGAACTGTGTTGCACGAGATAACAATGGCACACTTGGAATCGCAGTACACTGGAATCTTGTTGAAGACGTAACCATAGTCCATCAGTTGTGATCTCATCCAGATGACTTGAGAACAGCATGCTGACATGGCCACGTATTCAGATTCCATTAATGACAGTGATGTACAATCTTGTTTCTTTGATTGCCAAGATACGAGCTTGTCACCTAAGAATTGCACTCCCCAGATGTACTTTTCCTTGTGTCTAAGCATCCTGCATGATCAGTTTCTGAAAAGGAAATTAGTTCAAAACCAGAATCCTTCGGATGCCAGATCCCCCAATTAATGGTTCCCTTTATGTTTCGAAGGATTCTCTTAACCTCGGAGAGGTGTCTTTCAGTTGGTCTAGACTGATAGTGGGAGCAAAGATATGTGGCAAATACTATATCTGGTCTACTGGCTGTTAGATACATGAGTGACCCAATCATACTATGGTATTTTGTAGGGTCAATTTGAGTCCCATGTAAATCAGCATCTAGTTTAGGAGATGATGCAGACATTGGTGTGTTATAGGTGTCACAGCTTGTCATGCCATGTTTTTTTAAAATCTCTTTAGCATATTTGGACTGGTTTAAAAAAATACCACGGCGTGATTGATGAACTTGCAGTCCTAAGAAGAACTTCAGTTCACCCATCATGGACATCTCAAAGTTGTGTTTCATTAATTTAGCAAAAGCATTTGAGTATTTCTTATGGGTTGAACCAAAAATGATGTCATCCAAATAAATTTGAACAATCAAGATGTCCTCCCCGTGTTTTTGTATAAACAATGTTGGGTCAACAAAGCCTTTTGTGAAATGTTTAGCAATTAGAAATGCAAATAGCTTATTGTACCATGCCCTCAGGGCTTGCTTAAGGCCATAGAGGGCTTTCTTGAGCCGGTACACGTGATTCGGATGTTTTGGGTCAACGAAGCCTTCTGGTTGTGTGACGTACACCTCCTCACGGAGTTGTCCATTTAAAAATGCCGTCTTCACATCCATTTA
Source organism: Artemisia tridentata subsp. tridentata (assembly GCA_021014915.2). Classification (NCBI taxonomy): domain Eukaryota; kingdom Viridiplantae; phylum Streptophyta; class Magnoliopsida; order Asterales; family Asteraceae; genus Artemisia; species Artemisia tridentata. Next base: position 264,598,121 of record CP139508.1, read on the forward strand.
ATATACAGTGATATTCTTGCGAGCGGCATATGCCAGAAATATTCGAACGGCCTCAAGTCTTGCCACTGGTGCGAAAGATTCTTCAAAGTCGATTCCTTCTTCTTGACTGAATCCTTTAGCAACAAACTGAGATTTGTTCCGAATAACCGTGCCATCAGCATCTAATTTGTTCTTCCAGATCCATTTCAGTCCGACAACGTATACCCCTTCTGGTCTTTCTACCAATTCCCAAACTTCTAGACGCTTGAATTGATCATGTTCCTCTTGCATTGACTAAATCCAATTGTCGTAAGTAAGGGCTTCTTTAATGTTTTTCGGTTCTACTTGACAAACGATGAGTGCATAAATGCAAGTTTCACCGTCTGTGTGGAGTCTTTTTCTTGTCATGACTGGGTTGTCTGGATTGCCAATCACGTTCACTAGAGGGTGATCCTTAGTCCACTTGTGGATTGAAGGGTAGTGTTAAAAATTTTGATGCAAATTTGACGGATCCAAATTGCTTGTTGAAGACTCTACAATATCAAGAATGGTGGGAGCCGGAGCAAATGGATTGAAGAATGAGATTCTATCATAATTTGCGGGTGTGGGTACTTCAGAAGATAGAGAGGGATCATCAGCTGCAGTTGCAGTATTTGAAGCTATTTGATCTACTGATGATGATGTTTCTGTTGGTGGTGCATCTTCAGCAACTGCTGTTGTAGTAGTTACTGTTGTATCAGGTGCTTGAATGTTGACGGGTTGTGCAGCGGAACTGGTGGATACTTCAGAAGCACGACTAACGAGAGTATCATCAAATAGCGGAGCAAACAAATCTTCTAAGTCCTTACGATTGAGAGAAAGAGGTGCACCTGATTGATCAGGGAAGTTCAGACGGTTAGAATCGGGTCCTAAGCTGTTTTGCTCAGAAGCCATATCCGTAAGTTCATCAAAATGAGTGTGTATGGTCTCTTGAATTTCTCGGGTACGACGGTTCCAGATACGAAATTCTTTCGAATTCTCGTAGTATCCAACAAAAATCTCTATATCAGCTTTGGCTTTTAACTTTTCAAGGTCATCACGATCATTATTTGGGTAACAGAGAGCCCCAAATGTATGAAAATAATTTATGTTCGGTTTTCTTCTGTGAACAAGTTCATATGGGGTTTTGTTGTGTCTTTTGGTGATCATACATTGGTTTTGGGTGTAGCAGGCGGTGGAGACAGCTTCAGCCCAGAGGTAATCCGGTAATTGAGCATTTATCAACATCGTTCTTACGGCTTCCACTAACGTTCGATTTGGTCTTTCGACCACTCCGTTCTGTTCTGGGCTGCGTGCAATTAATGTTTGATGTTCAATTCCTACTTTCTCAAAGAACTCATGAAGAGTGTGATTCTTAAATTTGGTTCCATTGTCTGTTCTGATTTTTCTGACTGTGTTGCGGAGCTGAACCTGAATTTGGGTGAGAAAGGTGATGATCATTGAAGGAGCTTGATCTTTGGTGCGAAGAAAGTAGGCCCAAGTCCATCTCGAAAAGTTATCTACGATTACCAATATATACCGCTTCCCATTGATTGTCTGAACACGCATTGGGCCACAAAGATCCATATGGAGAAGTTGGAGTACATGATCTGTACTGTGCTATGTTTTTGGAGGAAAATGAGCACGAGTACTCTTCCCTTGTTCACATGCTAAACACAGGTGATCTTTGGCACACCGGAATCTTGGAAGACCATCGACTAACTTATGACGAGCAAGCTCAGTCATTGTTTTGAAATTCAAGTGAGACAAATGTTTATGCCATAGCCATGCTTTGGTATAATGAGCCTTGGAGAGCAAGCAAATCCGAGAAGATGCGGTCATATCTGACAAGGAAATGGTGTAAAGACTTGTTCCGCGGTTTCCTGTCATAAGATCGTTTTTGTGTAGGTCGCGAACAAAGCAGGTTTTCTCCCTAAATGCAACTTCCATGTCTCCATCACAAAACTATCCTATGGAGAATAGGTTATGTCCAAGGCCTTCAACATAGTATACACGACTGATTTCAATGTTTCCGTTGACATAGTCCCCATATCCCATGATAGCGGCAAAGTGGTCATTCCCGAATCTGACAGTTCCTATGAACTTTGCGACAGAGTTTACTAGAAGTTTTAAGTTGCCTGTCATGTGTCGGGAACACCCGCTATCAACAATCCAAAGGACAATTTGAATCACCTGCATCACAAGAAGATGACACAGATGGAAAGTTGGTAACGGTGGATCCCGTTGGGTTAGTAGCATAGTTTATAAGTATCTTTGGTACCCAAGTAAAACTAGGTTTATGCTGTAGCCAACGCTGCCATGTCCAACTAGATTCTGCTATCTTCCTAGTGAATGCACTTGGTGATTGGATTGTTCTAGGTGCAACTATGGTCTTGTCAACGGTGGTCTTAGAAACTACTTTTGGCAGTTTTCCTAAAATGGACTTAGCAGCGGTAGTGAGCCTAGAGGAAATGCCATTAGTACGTTTCTGTGTACGAGACAAAAGGGTTTTTGCAACACATTTTTTATGATTACCAGACAAAAAACTAGTTCGGCAAAACACACAATAAGCATCAACGATAAAATCATTTAGAACATTCATAGATTTAGCATTCGTTACATCACATTTAGAATTACAGTTTGTAAAGTTGGATTCTACTTTAGACATAACATGCGTCTTATTCAGATTTCTAGTGTGAACTTCTACTTCTTGAGTTTTAGGGGAACCACTCTTAGGTTTCCAGACACTACTCTTCTTTTTACTCTTTTTGGTCTTGGATCTGCTAACCGTGGGAGGGGTGCCTAGTCCTGTAGAAGTTGAAGCTTGCACATTAGAGGTCTGTGAAGATGCTTTCTTAGGTGTTTCATTTATTTTGTACATGCCTGGTGCAATCACATTCTTATTTACAAATTTCCCTTTTTCAAGTACTTTGATTTTTTTCTTGCAACTCAATGATGATGTGTTTTTTTTGTTGAATTTTTGAATCTAACTCTCTGTTTAATCGAACAGTGTCATTCCTGTTTTGGCAAACTTGATCAATGTCCTTTTCATATTCAGAAATTTGATGTTTTAAAACAACATTTTCTTTTTCAATATGACTTTTAGAAGCATGACTGTTTTGAAACGACAATGATTCTTTTTGGTTTTGTAATTGTAACTCAAAGTGAAGACTCTAAGTCTGACACCATTGCAATTTATGGTTGAGTTGGAAATTTTCTTTTGAAAGTTTATTTTCCACATCATCATTGAGTTTTCGAAGTCTCTCATTATCTTTTTTCAAATTTGCAATCTCGAGATTTAACATCTTAGTATCAATGTTATGATCATCAACAATCATTTCATTGCATGACAGATAAATGGAATTCATGATCATAGATATTATATCAGAACATAGAACATTCTCCAATAGTTGATCTGCTTCGTTTTTCAAAGCTTTGTTTTGACATTTTTGTTTCAAGATCTTGTTTTCTGTCGCTTCAAAAATGTTCATCATTGATGCAACCTCTGTTTGAAGATCCTGTTCCCAATGTGTAGCACAAAGTCGCAGGTGTTGAACGTGTGGCAAAAGTTGCTTTTGAAAAACTTCTCTCTTTTCTTTCTCATAGGGAGAAAGAAAAGTAGAGACTTTGATTTCTGAGTTTCGTTCAATTGCATCTTCCAAAAGTTTTATGTCTTCCATGAATGTATTAAAATATCTAAGGACAGGACATTGTTTTGGCATTGGGGCAATAACACCCGGATTTGGTAAAGGGCCATTAACTTGTGCTACTTTGGTCACTGAAACAACTTGAGAAGTTTCATTCTTTTCAATTAAATACCATGTTTGTTCTGATTTACCTTTTTGAGGTACAAAAGTGTCACTAATATGAGGGACACTTGAGTAGTCATAAGGTTTATTAAAGTGGACATTACTCATTTTAGATCGACTCTCGTCCTCTTGTTCCATTTCCTCTTCATTATTATACACAACAACACGCATGAAAGAATCATAAAATAAATTCTCTGCACTATATAACTTTGGATTTTCCTTGAGTGCTTTATGTAAAAAACTTGGTTGGTCACTCCCAATTGCAAAGCCATATCCTTGTGGATTTGGTTTGACAGTTAATTTCTAAATGGTGGTTACAGATTCACCAGTTTTATACACTACGTTTTGAAATTCTATAAGTTTGGATTCTAACACAACAATTTCCTCAAGGTAAGAATCAACTCGTTTCCTTGAAACTTGTTTTTGTTCAAGAAGATCATTTTTACAGGTTGACAACTCTGTTTTTGTTTTAGAAAGTTCAGAGTGTAAGATGTCAACTTGTTTTTGAAAATCTAATTTTTCTTGTTCTTTTTGAGAAAATAATTTATTTTTTGGAAACGGTTAACTCACGTACTTGATGTTCTAAATCTTTTGTTTTAACATATGATTGTTGGAATGCAACCTCAAAGCTTTTCTCCCGTTTTTCTTTATTTTCATAATTTGAAAGTTCAAGTTTGTAGCACTCAAGATCCTTGGCTAACAATGCAACTTTTGCTTTCAGATTTCTATTTATTTCATTGCACTTATCAATTTAGGAATTTTGTGCATCTAATTGTGTTTGGGTGGTCAAAAGCAAGGTCATGAGCTCTGGATATGTATCATGCAAAAGATCATCTTGTTCAATGTGATCATTGTTATCATCATCAAGAGGATCATCAAATGAAACAATGGGGTTAATTTTATCTTCATCAAATGTAACTACGGTGTTTATTTGGTCATCGTCTTGAGAGGATAACGATGAATCATTTTGACACACATTTTCTTCAGTAGATGCAGATGCAGAGGGTGATACAATTTCATGAATGAGACATTCAGATTCAGGTACCTGAGACAAGCCGTCGGTATCATAAACCGGGCCTGTTTCACCCATATGCATTTCTTGCATGTTAGCCATCAACATTACAGCTGCATTTGCCTCCAGATCTTCCATGTGATTGTCCGAGTATGCATTGCCCATAAAGTTGTGCTCTTTCTCAGTTAAAGTGCCACCAGCTTCATCTTTCAGAGCCAGAGGAAGAGCCTCTCTGTGATAAACACTGCCTCTGGTTCTTGGCTTAGGGCAAACATTGGCTAGATGACCTTTCCCTCCATAATTATAGCATTTGATCATGGTGTTTCTAATCCCAGTATTCCCTGTCTCAGCAATTTTTGCCCTCCTCTGAGTGTTACCAACGTTATTCCGACTATTCCCGCTGAGTTAAACCTCTGTCCACCTGAATTTCCCATATAACTACTAGAACCATATCTCCCAGAAGATCTGTTTTGAATTTCAACCCTGCCATCATGAACAACTGCCTGATTCCGTGTGTTGGATGAAGACCTAAGACGGTTGTTGGATTTGTTTGAAAATTTGCTGAAAGCTCTAGCAATCAAGGCAAATCCTTCGTTCAACGAGTTAAAAGCATCATCTTCATCTTTGTTGTCATTTGAGTAGAACATAGAATCGGTGTTGTCATATGAAACCAGTTGATTATCAGCTTGTTGCGGTGATGCTTCGTATGGAATGATTTGGTTTGAAGTCTGTGATGGATAAAAAGATTGATGTTGTGGTTGGACAAAACTCTGGTTTGGTTGTGGTACAAAGTGAGACTGAGCAATCAAAGCAAGTGAATTTGGAGTTGATGATGGTGAGTAACCACCACGAGCTGCTCTGTCTTTGTCAACTTCTGATTGGTGATGTTTCAAATAATCATACAACAACCCATATGAGGCGTTGTGTAGATTGTTAGCTTGTTGAACAAAAGTGACATACTTCTGCCAATCGGGTCCGAGACAACTCAGGAACTTTGTATTCATAGCAATCCTTGGTAGTATGATGTTGTAACGGTCCAAGTCATTGATGATATTGGTAAACCGATGGTAGTAAGACTCTAAGGATTCACCGGCTTCAATCATAAACATGGTGTATTCCAAATGGAGTTTAGATTCCATGTCCTCTTGGTTTAACTCTGTTCCTTCCATGAAAAGATGTACATGTTCCCACATGTCTTTTGCAGTCTTTTGTGCATCGATACTTCGAAAGATAGGATTTGGAATTCCTTGAAGTATGTAATACATGGCGAGTTCATTTGCTTCTTGCTGAAGGACTTGTTCTGTTGTGAGTTGAGCAACAGGAACAGGGGTAACAGTTGCTTCTCTTGGAGGAATGGCAGTGGGATCGCCAGGAACCGTTGTGGTAGGTATTGGATATGGTCCTTCAATGATTACCTTCTTCAAGTACTTTCCATGGGGTTTCTTGAGTTCGATAAACCGGAGAAATCAACTTGACCATTGTACATAGTTCCCTGGTGTTAGCATTGGAGGTGTATCCAAAGATCCTGCTTCATGTCTGGATTATTGACTGCTGATCGCTTCGCACATTTGGTCAAACCAGTGAGGTTGTTTGGGTGGGAGATGGTAAGTTTGTATTGGTTGTTGTTGAATGATTTGTTGCTGAGGGACTTGTTGTTGAGGGAAAAATTGATGTTGTTGCATGAAAGCATGTTTTTGAGGATATTGTGGATGATGAAATTGTTGTTGCTGATGATATTGTTGTTGTTGATACTGCTGTTGCTGATTGTAAAAATAGTTATAATTTGGTGGTTGAGACATTCTTGTGTTCTTGTGGATCTTGTAGACAATTGAGATGTGTGTTATGAGTTGTGTTTGGTTTTGGTTAAGTGGTGCTCTTGTTCAATTCCTATAGAATAATGTTCACAAGCAATTCCTATAACACTGTTCACAGTTGCCAATTTCGATAACACTATTTCCAATTTCGATAACACTGTTCACACTTGCCAATTTTGATAAAGATCTGAATTTCGATATGGTTCTGAATTTCGATAAGGTTCTGAATTTTGATAAGGTTCTGAATTTCGATAACTTCAGCAATTTCGATAGAAATAGACAATTCTGATAGAACTGGCAATTTCGATAGCTTATCGAAATTACAATTCTTATAATTTTCTCAATATCTTATACAAGATATGAGATTTGCCTCCAAGTCGAAGTATTTTCACAAACTTATACAAGCAAGGAAAATACTGAACGCCAATTTCGATAAACCCTTAAACTGCTGAATTTCGATAAACCCTTGCTGACAATTTCGATAAACCCTAGCGATGACAATTTCGATAAACCCTAGTGATGATGTACCCTCCGAACGGGTCGAAGGACTGCTCTAATAGAGTACATTTTTGCTCCCTAATAATTCTTTTCGCTGCCATGCTCATCTTGAACAAGAAACAATGAGAGCAAACGGACTAAGGATCGGGGGAGAATAATTACCTTTAAGTTTAACCGAAGCACAAAGCACAGTGTTGTGTATGTGTATTTTGGGCGCAAAAGAAAAAGTTATCTAGGGTTAGGATCATGAAAGGTTTATGTATATCTTTGGTAGTTTTTATCCTAGCCATATACGTGCAATCATAATTTGAGGTATACACGGACTCCAATTCGATTTTTAAATTTTGAAAGCTGTTTGTGGTTAGCGGAATCCAAGCTATTACAGTTTAGGCTATGGCAGTTGGATATTTATTAGCCGCATTTATTGCATAGTTGTTTAAGCACATATCTTCTTTTCGTCTGAATTTGTGACACAAGAGATATGGTGTAGAATGTTGTTTTTGAGTCGAATGTAATTTATACTCATACGTATATATCACTTTCGACTGGGGGGCTTGATGATGTACCCACCGAACGGGTCAAAGGACTCCCCTTCGAGCGCAAGAGATATGGTGTAGCATGTTGTTTTTGAGTCGAATGTAATTTATACTCATACGTATATATCACTTTCGACTGGGGGGCTTGATGATGTACCCTCCTAACGGGTCAAAGGACTCCCCTTCGAGCATGTGCGAAGCCCTCTATTCGGAGACCCAGGTTAATCTCCTAACACGTTTCATTGGCGTAAAACCATTCATCTATGAAGTGGTTACCATGTGGGAATCCGCCAATCGAAGCCTTAAGCCCTTTAGGGTATCTCCTACGAAGGAACTACAACGGAGAGCTACCTTGACCTGGTCATACCCACGTCTCCTCTTCCTTTAGGCTTTCCCGCCAAAGTAGAGATCGTGGGCTACAAAGCCCTAGCGGTTACCACATTTCATGGGACGCCCCCATGATCTCCGAATCAAGTGCAACGGCCCTCTAAGGCCTATTTCTCCCCTATAAATAGCTTAGACAGGCCATAACCATGGTAATGCCAACTTAACTCTCTCAACTTACTACAAACCTACCATATCACATACTTACTCGCACGCCGGAGGTGGTTCGTAGGGTCCAACCCCTGCGCAATCACTTAACGTAGTGTTTTGGTATTTCTTATTTCAGGTTAAGACAAGCTTGGCACAACCTCAACACCCCGTAAATCCTTTGATCATCATCGAAGGCCTGGTAGTGCAATTTATTGTACAATCAGTGGCGCCATCCGTGGGACCGCTACAATTGGTCTCATTATTTCCAAGCTTATAACCAACCAACTACTTTCACTATATATCCGGCATGGATCAAAGGAGAGAAGATACTCCCCCATCGGGTTTCTCGACCTTGGCGCCAATACCAATCAATGACTCTAACAATCTTCCCCCAATAACCGCCTCCACGTTCACAACACGTTCTCACCCAGAAATAACACCCAACCATCATGCTTCGACATCAGCCAATCCGGAGCCTATTATCAGTCCAGCCTTTGTCGAAGCCAACCACGAAGCGTTGGAATCTCTCTTAAGGGCTCGCAAAAGGCAAGTTTGGAATGCTGATATGCGAAGGGAGTTGGAATACTCAAGCGATGAGTATGACGAAGAGATGGAAATGGAGCCTAGGCCTCCGGCCCAAGGAGCAACACTCTCAGCCCTAAGGATTGGGTCACCAGTGGTTCGAAGGCTAACCAGAAGGTCCGTTGGGTTTGAAGGAGTCCCGGAGAGGGCTCCGACTAGGAGAGAAGGAGCGGTTGTCGAAGGTTCCAACGGGAGGAGCCAACGAAAGGAAGAGATGGGGTGAGCTTGCCTCCATTGTTAGCAGCTCATCTGGGAAGGACCGAAGCAGGGGTTCCGTTGCAGCCTTCTCACGCATCAGGCATAGAAGGAAATCCGCCAAGAATTAATATGGGAAGAAACCTTCCTCCCAATGGTATGTACCCCTCGTTCCAAACTCAGTCTTATCCTCAAGGTTTATATCCTCCAGTAAATGGGCAGCCTAATAACCCAAATCTCCCTCAACCTTATGGGAGCATACCCTTTGGGCATCCTATGGCATACCCTCCGTACGCCATGAGAAACGGTTATCCGTTCGCCGTGAACACACCTTATCAGTCCTACCCAAGCCAAACTCCTATGGGGATGCCCCCAAACAACAATCCATATAATACTGTACCCATGTATGCACCACCTTATAATTGTCTATACTCAGACCCTATGGGTTCAGCTACACCCTTCGTTAGGTGGATAGAGGACTACCCATTTCCTGATGGGTTGAAAATGCCTTCGCATATTGGGACTTATGATGGGAAGGGGGATCCGGACAATTTCCTACATTTGTTCGACGGGGCTATTAAGATGCAGAAGTGGGTTATGCCTGTGGCCTGTCACATGTTTACTTATACCCTACGGGATTCCGCCCGTATTTGGTGGAATGGGCAAAAGCCTGGCAGCATTGTCAATCTTGATGATCTCAAGGCTAAGTTCCGATCACACTTCAGTCAGCAAAAGAAGTTTACAAGGACTCATCTAACGGTCCACAACATTAAGCAAAAGGAAAACGAAAGCACAAGGGCCTTCGTTACTAGGTACACCGATGAAACTTTGCAGATTTTGGGTCTTCATGAAGATCAGCGCATTTCGGGTTTCGTACATGGTCTTCGAAATCAGAGCTTGGTGGAGTTCTTATCCACTGACCTTCCGACAACTTATAAGGGGTTAATGCAAAAGACGTATACTTGGATTGAGGTGAAAGAGGTATCTACTAATGGGGCTCCGATCGACAGAGACAGCAACAACAAGTTCTCAAAGCATTCTGTGTGGGAAGGGTCAAAGAATAAAAACAAAAACAGAGACTGGTTCTCTCCATACAAAGGCCCTAATCATGGTTTGCTAGGAAGCTTAATTAAGTCTCCAAAGGAAATACTTGCAACGGAGAGGGCTGCTAAGGCTTTCGAAGCACCCCCTCGTATGACAAGTAAGGGCAAAAACAGGGATACCAACAAGTATTGTCACTTTCATGAAGATTATGGCCATGATACGAACAGTTGCAGGGAGCTAAAGAAACAGATAGAAGAAGCTGTAAAGTCCGGGCAATTGGCACATCTGGTGAAGGGTATAAAAAAGGGAAAGGAAAAGATGTCCTACACTCAGTTGGCTAAAGATACTACTCCTCTCGAAGCCCCAATACTCATGGTTCGTTGGGGCGAAACCAGCTTGAAAAGAAAGGTAACGGAGCAGGAGGGTGACGAAGTGGGAGAGGTAACATTTCCTCCTCTTGCAGGCCAAGTCCTTTCGAATGATCCAGCGGTCATCAAAGTCCTAGTTTTCAACAGAGAAGTTAACAGAGCCTACATGGACTGCGGAAGCTCCTGTGAGATCATATATGAGCATTGCTTTCTAAAGCTCAAGCCTTCGATCAGGTCGCAACGGGTTGATTCAAAGATACCCTTGGTATGGTTCTCCGGTGAGCATTCTTGGCCTCTGGGAGAAGTGCCATTGGACAAAAAAATTGGAGAAGGCAAGCTCGCAAGAACAGAAACTCTCACATTTGCTATCGTACGGTCCGAATCTCCCTACAATTTGTTAATAGGAAGGACCGCCATGCAAAAGATGGGTATCGTAGTCTCCACCATACATGCAGCAGTAAAATTCCATACACCTTATGGGATAGGAACAATATTCTCTAGTTACAATCAGGGGAAGTCCAGGGATATGGGCAAAAAGATCAAATAAAGTTCCGAAGAGCCTCCGAAGGCCATCCTAAGTTGTACGAATGCCGAAGAACGTATTGTGGTGAATGAGCTCTATCCAGAGCAAACGGTGGTAATCGGAAAGCAACTCCCTGCCAAATTCAAGGCGGACTTGGAGAAGCTACTCAAAGCCAACAAAGATGTTTTCGCATGGACGTACTCAGACATGACAGGGGTTCCTCGGACTCTTATGATCAATGACAAGCCCTTCGGCACAGAAAACAAGCTTAATGAGTTCAAGCACATTGAACCAATTAAGCAGAAGCGACAAAGCCTAGCGCCAGAAAGGAACGCAGCTGCTTGCAAAGAGGTGGACGAACTTGTACAAGGGGGAATTCTCAGAGAAGTGAAATACCAAACCTGGGTAGCCAATCCAATCATGGTAAAGAAGAGTGACGGAGGTTGGCGTATGTGTGTCGACTTCACCGACATCAACAAAGCCTGCCCGAAGGACTGCTGCCCTCTGCCAGAAATTGATTGAAAGGTTAAATCCCTCTCGGGGTTCCGTTTGAAATGCTTTTTAGATGCCTACAAAGGGTATCACCAGATACAAAGGGCGAAGGAAGATGAGGAGAAGACAGCCTTCTACACAGGAAAGGGTGTCTATTGCTACAGGAAAATGCCCTTCGGTCTAAAGAACGCAAGGGCAACTTATCAACGATTGGTAGACAAGGCCTTCCACAAGAAAATAGGGAGGAACTTGGAAGCTTACGTTGATGACATGGTAATAAAAAGTAGGACTGAAGAAGACCTACTCTCCGACATTCAAGAAACCTTCAATCAGTTAAGGGCAATCAACATGAAACTTAACCCAAAGAAGTGCTCCTTTGGCGTGGAAGAAGGAAAATTCTTGGGACATCTGATTACCAAACAAGGGATTAAGGCTAATCCTTCGAAGATCAAAGCCATCACTGATTTACAAGCTCCAAAGTCACTAAAAGAGGTACAAAGCCTAAATGGGAAGCTCGCAGCACTCAACAGGTTCCTATCAAAGGGCGCAGATCGGTCTCTACCATTTTTCAAAACACTCAAGGGGTGTACAGATAAGAAGACTTTTCAATGGAGTTGTGAGGCGGAAGTCGCCTTCGGAAAATTAAAAGTGTTCATGGAAATCATGCCAACACTCACAGCCCCAATCAAAGGCGAAGTGTTATTCATGTACATTGCGGCATCCTTCGAAAGCATCAGTGCGGTGCTCTTAGCCGAAAGGGAGAAGAAACAAGTCCCAATCTACTTTGTTAGCAGGGTTCTGCAAGGGGCTGAATTAAACTATCCGGAGTTGGAGAAGCTAATCCTAGCCTTGGTTTATGCTGCAAGACGCCTTCGAAGGTACTTTCAAGCTCATCCCATCACGGTATTGACTGATAAGCCAATCAAGCAGATACTATCGAAGCCTGAGAAATCAGGTAGGGTAGCCAAATGGGCCATCGAATTGGGAGAACATGAGATAGAATACAAGGGTCGAAATTCCATAAAAGGTCAAATACTTGCAGACTTTCTTGCTGAAACACCTTCCGGACCTAGTCAAGACAAAGAAATCTCTAAGGAAAAGCCCCAAAAGACGAATGAGGGGTGGAAATTGTACACAGACGGAGCCTCAAGCTCCGATGGTTCGGGAGCAGGTCTAATGCTGGTCAGTCCGGAAGGGAAGGAGTATACTTATGCAATACGTTTTGAGTTCAGAGCCACCAACAATGAAGCTGAGTACGAAGCTTTGTTAGCTGGTCTTCGACTTGCAAAGGACATGGAGGTTCGAAACCTCTCCATCTTTGTGGACTCACAGCTAGTCACTAACCAGATCAAGGGCTCCTACGAAGCAAGGCAGCCCACCATCAAACAATATTTGGAGAAAACTAAAGAACTCCTCCAAGGGTTCGAGTCCTACGATATAGCACATGTTCGCAGAAATCAAAACAAGAAAGAAGATGCCTTAAGCAAGTTAGCTTCGATGGCATTTGCTCACCTAACAAAGGAGGTTTTAGTGGAAGTATTGGCTGACAGGTCAATCAAACAAGGCGAAGTGTCTGACATCATACCTGAAGAAGGCACTAATTGGATGACTCCAATTAGGGAGTATTTGATCAGCGGTATCCTACCGGAAGATCCTAAGCTTGCTCGAAAAGTCAGGGTCAAAGCCCCCCAATATAGACTTATTGGGGACAATCTCTACAGAAGATATTTCTTATCTCCATGGCTTCGTTGCGTAGGACCAAAACAGACTTCGAACATCATCTATGAGGTTCACGAAGGATCTTGCGGACTCCATGCGGGTCCTCGCTCTGTTGTATCAAAAATAATGAAGTTGGGATACTATTGGCCATCCTTGCATAGGAACGTGACAGAAATCATACAAAAGTGTGAAGCATGTCAGCTTTACTCCAGAGTTTCAAGACTGCCCAAGCAAGACATGACCTCTGTCATATCCGCATGGCCTTTCTGCCAATGGGGAATCGACATAATCGGACCCCTTCCAGTGGCCCCAGGAGGGGTAAAGTTCTTGGTCGTAGCCATAGACTACTTTACCAAATGGGTCGAAGCCAAACCTTTGGCATCAGTCACAGGGAGACATATGGAAAAGTTTGTATGGGAACACATAATCTATCGTTTTGGCGTTCCTCACATTATCATCTCCGACAACGGGAAACAATTCACCGAAGGGGTGTTCCCAACCTTCTACGAAGGCCTAAAAATCAAGCAATCATTCACTTCTGTATACCATCCTCAAGGTAATGGACAAGTTGAAGTTACCAACAGGGACATTATCGACGGAATCGAAAAAAGATTAGGACGAAGCCATCATGGGTGGGTAGACGAACTGCCCCAAGTTCTGTGGGCACATAGGACACATCCCAAGTCAAGCCATGGGGAAACTCTTTTTAGCCTTGCTTATGAAATGGAGGCTGTCATACCCTCCGAAATAAGCATCGAAACAGAGCGCATTGTGAACTTTAAAGAAAAAAAAATGACGAAAGGCTTCGGGAAAATCTTGATCTTCAGGAAGAAAGAAGAGAAATAGCCTCAATTAGAGAGGCTATCTACAAACAGAAGTTTGAAAAGTACTACAACAACCGAGTTCGACCCTCCACATTCAAGCCAGGTGAATATGTCCTTCGGCTAAACAGCGCAAGCAAGGCCGAGTACGAAGGAAAGCTAGGGCCCACATGGGAAGGACCCTACGTCATATCAGAAGCCTACGGCAATGGAGCATACAAGCTCGCAACGCTTAAGGGAGAGGTCATAGATAGGACTTGGAATGGTACCAATCTTCGTAAGTTTTACATATAAGACTTACTACTATTAAAAGCACTCAGTTTGTTTTTTCAAATTCATGTAACGCATTCTTCTCACTTGGGGAAAAAAGCATTAATGGTAGGTGTCTTAGTATTCATTTCTTAAAATGATGTAATCCTCCCTACCCACTTAATGATATAATGCATTTCCCTCAAATCTCTTGTTTCGTTACTTACAACAAAGATTTGTTCAGCCAAGTACTTTACAAGTTTCAATGTCGAAGGATGAAGCAAGACACATGTCTTGTAAACGAATAACATCCACTACCATTCACATTAACTTTCCTATATAGTCTTAGGGTATTCTAAGCCCTTTGCAACTTAAGGATGAATACGGAGTGGGTCGCGACCCTCTGTCGCAGTCAAATTATACGATTGCTAAAAATCTTGGTTCAAAATACACATAATAAGGTTATAACCTTAGGTTGTATGTGTACGTTTCTTGTAAGCGTAAGAGAAGAAAAAAGCATGAAATACAAAGAGGGACATTGTCCCCTAACTGGCATTACTAAGACCAAGCATGGTCAAAGCCAACAAAAAATACCCTGGCAATTGTTTGGAGCATGGGTCGAAGCCCAGCATAAAGCAAAAATAAATTGTTTAAACATGCAGGTAAAGGCCTAGCAAACATCATGGGACATTGTTTAAAAAGGGTACATGCCACCCTTAAGACTAAATCACTGCCAACACAGCAGACCTCATGCATTCTTCAAGGAAATTGGGTTCTTTCATAGAGACGAAGGCCTTAGAGGGCGGTTGCAGTCTTCTTGGTTGGAGAGGGGGGCTGAATTTTCCTTGGTTTCTTCGCCAGGAGATCTTCTATTGAAGTCGAAGGGTCTTTGGTTACTTCGGTGAGGAAAGGGTACTCTGCTGACGTAAATGCATTACTAGCATCATTATACTCTAGCTCGGAATTGGGACGATAGTAAGGTATCTCCGACAAAACCACAGGTTTCTTCGTCTGGGCAATTTCTTCCAACGTTGTACACGTCCCATAAAAAATGGCCGCTTTCACCAGCCTCCCAATAACCTCCCCCACCTCATCACTATGATACAATTCCATGGCAATGTGAGGAACGACCTTCGAAACCACCTCAGCTCGGTCCTCCTTCAAATTCTTACATTGGAATTTAAGTCCTTCAATTTCCTCGCAAAGCTTGCTCTCTTGCTCAACCAGACTAGCAGTTTCGGTTTCCAGACCTGTACATTTGGACTCAAGCACAGTCATTTGTGCTCTATAACCAGATACCTTAGCCTCCTCCATCTTCAACTTGCCGCATTCTGCTTGGGATTCCCTCAATTGTCCTTCGAGGCTATTGATTTTTGCTCACATGTCTTGGACGACAGGATTCTTCTCAAAGTTCTCCATTACTTCTTTGCACTTGGCCTCTAATTCGTCATACTCATTATCCCTTTCTTTTTCTCTGGCTAAGATGGCATCCATTTTTCCTCTCATAGCCACAACCGTTTGAACCAGTTCCCTTGTTCGAGAATTAAGATGATTATCCAAAACAGCCTGTCTAGCATAACTCTTGGAGTGAAAGTTACACAGCTCCTTCATTGACATATTATCCAAAATCCCTCTCCAGCTGGGAGGTGTCATCTTGTCAACCAATTGGTGACACTCAAGAGCATTTGGAAGCTCCTTTACGTCAGGCAGACCTGCGAAGGACAGAACAGTCAACCACGTGAAGTATGGTCTTTATATGACAGATTTCAACTTACTAGGAGTTTCATCCTCGGGGATCTTTAGGGTGGTGGGCATGAAGGTTTTAGCATGGGAGACTTTGGATTTCACAGACCTTGTTGAAGGGGTTGGAAGAGATAATTTCCTTTTCAGAGGAGTTTTCACAGACATCGCAACTCTTCCTTTCTTATTTTTCTTCTTGTGTGACATGCCGGAGGACCGTGCGAGCTTCGCTTGAAATTCCTTGATAAGGGGATCGTCAGAATCTGCTACATTTTCCACAAAGTGTGGAGTCTCCTCATTTTTTACTGATATTGATGGAGAGCCTACTCCGTAGCTCACATTCTTTGGATCTTGGGGAATGAAACTAACTTCTTTAGTACCATGAGCTACAACGAAATTCCTGAATGCCATTCCTGCAACAGAAAAAAGGAAAGAGATAAATATCAGCAGATAAGTTATTTTACTTTATTTGAATGGGTATATACATACTTTTTCTTTCAAATATTATCTCAGGTTTCAACGGAGAGCCTTCCCAATGATCAATGATGCCCGCCATATACAATACCGGCTCAGGAAATATTTGAACATCAAATGGATGGCGTGCAAGGTGTTAGTAAAGGGGTTTACTTCTTATGAAGTGTGGCAAAGGATCATCAAAGCGTTTCTCGTCAAATCGGAATGCCTTATCCAGCAAATCTGGGTATTCGGGAGGTATGATTGTGTTTTGTACATAGAAAAACAAACCTTTCCATTTTCTTATATTGGCAAAAGGTTTAGTTATTAAGCAAGGCACATCAGGATCACTTCTTTTAGCCAAGGTTAACCAATCACCACCAGGGCAAAGGTTAATAAAGCCTCTAAGCACATTAAACGTTGGCTCATAACCATAAGCTTTGCATACAACAATGTATGTGGTCAACTTGGCTAAACCAAAGGGATTCAACCTAGAAATATGCACTTGATAATACTGTAAAAACTCTAAGATTAACGGATGAACGGGAATCTTCAAGTTGGATTCTGTAAATGCATGAACATAAAGCCCAACATACCCAGCTGGAGCGTCAAAAATATTTTGATTTTTGTATAGAAGTATCACTTTAAACTCCTTGGGTATGGGGTATTTTCCAAGAAATTCCGTCAAGGCCTGCTCTGATAGAGTACATTTTTGCTCCCTAATAATTCTTTTCGCTGCCATGCTCATCTCGAACAAGAAACAATGAAAGCAAACGGACAAAGGATCAGGGTAGAATAATTACCTTTAAGCTTAACCGAAGCACGAAGCACAGTGTTGTGTATGTGTATTTTGGGCGCAAAAGAAAAAGTTATCTAGGGTTAGGATCACGAAAGGTTTATGTATATCTTTGGTAGTTTTTATCCTAGCCATACACGTGCAATCATAATTTGAGGTATACACGGACTCCAATTCGATTTTTAAATTTTGAAAGCTGTTTGTGGTTAGCGAAATCCAAGCTATTGCAGTTTAGGCTATGGCAGTTGGATATTTATTAGCCGCATTTATTGCATAGTTGTATAAGCACATATCTTCTTTTCGTCTGAATTTGTGATGCAAGAGATATGGTGTAGCATGTTGTTTTTTAGTCGAATATAATTTATACTCGTACGTATATATCACTTTCGACTGGGGGGCTTGATGATGTACCCTCCGAATGGGTCGAAGGACTCCCCTTAGAGCATGTGCGAAGCCCTCTATTTGGAGACCCAGGTTAATCTCCTAACACGTTTCATTGGCGTAAAACCATTTATCTATGAAGTGGTTACCATGTGGGAATCCGTCAATCGAAGCCTTAATCCCTTCAGGGTATCTCCTACGAAGGAACTACAACGGAGAGCTACCTTGACCTGGTCATACCCACGTCTCCTCTTCCTTTAGGCTTTCCCGCCAAAGTAGAGATCGTGGGCTACAAAGCCCTAGCGGTTACCACATTTTATGGGACGCCCCCATGATCTCCGAATCAAGTGCAACCGCCCTCTAAGGCCTATTTATCCCCTATAAATGGCTTAGACGGGCCATAACCATGGTAATGCCAACTTAACTCTCTCAACTTACTACAAACCTACCATATCACATACATACTCGCACGCCGGAGGTGGTTCGCAGGGTCCAACCCCTGCGCAATCACTTAACGTAGTGTTTTGGTATTTCTTATTTCAGGTTAAGACAAGCTTGGTGCAACCTCAACACCCCATAAATCCTTTGATCATCATCGAAGGCCTGGTAGTGCAATTTATTGTACAATCACCTAGCGATGACAATTTCGATAAACCCTCTTTTTCACCAATTTTGATAAAACGCTAACTTTTGCTGATCACTTTTACGTCTAGAAAACGATGTTTTAACCGAATGTTTTTGGTTCGAAACATTTAATAACACGTGAATATTAAGAAAGTTTCAACCTTTAACGTCTAAACCAAAATTTGGTGAATTTCGATAATAAGCAATGAATGAAAACTAGTGTTAATCTAATAAAACTCGAACAAGAACTCAACTTTCGACTATAAATCTAATCTCTACTCACTATAATGATCTTTTCACTTTACAAGTGCGAAGATTAGTGAAAGAAATGAGACTTTTTGTCGCAAATAACCACAAAAACCAATCGTAAACTACTAAACCAAACGTATAAATGAAAATAACAATGTAAACTACTCAAAAACACACAATTAATTATCTTCTAGCTCTGATACCACTTGTTATGTCCTATTTTAGCTTTAACACAAGATCTAATACACGTACAATTACTTAACACAATGGTATAATAACTAGAGAACTAGATAACGAGAGAGAATAGATGAAATAAGAAGAAGAGAATGGTTGCTTTCATTCACGCATAACTTGGACAAGAGTTCGGAATAATGAGAATAAAACCAACAACGAGAATGAGCGTACAAGCACCCTATTTATAGACTAGAATTAGGGCGACATGTGCTTGTGTGTTTTTAGAAGATATCTTAAGATATCACATGGTCCATGGACTCCTAATGAGCCGTGGGCTTTAAACCTCACATAGAGTCCAAATCTAGCAACCTAATTTCTATAAATGGCCAAGACTTGAAATGTATTCAGACTTGTTCCCAACAAATACTCTTATAGCATTTGCTATACATACGAGTTTTCAAATTCATCAAAAATTGCATGCATTATAACCACTACCTTCCATCACTAATCATCAACCCCATAGATTAGCGAAAAACCTACTAGTAAACCAACACCGACACTAGCACCACTCACTTTAACTCCACTTCATGTCTTTCTCCTCGGCATTGTTTTATAGGATTTTATCATATTATATTCTTTTGATTGTAATTCTTATTAGAAGATTACACTTTATAACATAGTTTATCATTGATATATTGCATTATATATATATATATATATATATATATATATATATATATATATATATATATATATATATATATATATATATATATACACATCTTATTTTTTGAGATGAAATATATTGCACTAATTCTTTCATTGTAGGTTCATCATCATATACGCTCGATCGTACATAGCATACTCATCTAAGGATGAAGTTTGCATCGATTATTTTTTGTATTTTATTGTAGGTGCTTCTTGACGTCCTCAAACCAGGAGGATTCTCTGTCTAGCACTCATATTGCATTGTCTATACACATTGGTCGTATATGACATATCTGTCTTAAGACATAGCTTCTATTGCACTAATTTTTTATTTTGTAGGTTCATCTTGACGCCCTAGAGCAAGGGGGAGCTTCTGTCACGCATTTATAGAATGCATCATATACACGCATTATTGTATATCACATACTCGTCCAAGGACAAATATTATTTTACACTAACCTTTATTTTGTAGGATTCTTCATCCTTGCATCATATACGTTGGTACCCTAGCAACGAGGAGTATTGATCAAGGGGGAGCTAATCATGCACTAACCTTTGTTTTTATAGCTTTCTTATTTCATGCATCATATACTTGGCACTCCAACTAGGGGGAGTATTGTCCAAGGGGGAGCAACAGTCAAGGGGGAGCATGCACGTATTCATAATAATTCTCATTCTTCGACACACCTTTGTATTTCGACAAAAAGGAGAAGATAGTCCAACATAGCTTACTCACGTGTATCGTTTGCTATGTGCATTTTATTCATCATGCATTTCTCATATATTTTTTGTTTTGTTGCACAACACTAACATTGATGTAGGTTAAGGATCTGAATTTGATCCATGGATCTGCTAACAACCTAGGGATCGCAACAACCATAGGGGATTGGAGTAGACAATTTAACTTCACTAGGGATGATGCAAGCTCGCCATTTCGGGGAGAAATGAAGTTAACTCCAAGGACACACCCTTTTTATTTTGACAAAAGGAGGAGAAGGGTGTAAACGGAGAAAGTAATAGGGGAGAAGAGTGTAAATGAAGAAGATAATGTAAAAGGTAGTACGGACACAAGTAACTTTTTTACATTTTACTTTCTATCACATTTACATATTTTGTCATCATCAAAAGGGGGGAGATTGTTAGTGCAAGCAGTCTCGTTTGTTTTGATTGATGAAAAACATGTAACTTGATACATAACGTAAAATGTACAAGTTACTTGTTATCTTATTTTGTCTCAACATACATTCAACACCTCTCGACTTCTCGAGTCCTTGTATGATACAACACAGGTTCATACATGTTTGTTATGTGGCATTATGATCAAACCCTTAACAAACTATTTAGAATGTTTAAAATACGGTTAGGTCATTAAGTATTTTAAAAGGTTAACCATTCTACTTAGAACCTCATTTCACATTTTGCATATACAAGTACTTTTACTTGTACATCATGTTTTCTAAGATTAATAGGATAAGTACACTTTAGGTGTCAAACTAACATGGTACATCTTGGTAAACATATATTAGTTAAGCTAGTATATACATATTACATTCATATATACATTTACATTATTTACATTTTTATTCTTAAAATGGAAATATGTACATGACATCATTGCATACATCATATGGATATCTTTAGGATATCTTGAAGATTTAGAGAATATCATGGAAAGATCTTCAAGCAAAGAATTGGATTTGGTAATATCTTGGCAAGATTTGGAAAGATTTTGGAAAGATATGCTGTCAGGCTTTGGCGAAACCAAAACCCATAAGGGACGAACCCCTGGATTTGGTTCCGCCAAATCCATGGGTTCGTTTTACAGTTTGCCTATAAATAGTAGCCCATTGTTTACCCATTGTCTCACCACTTGAACATACATTCTCTCTACCCTTTGCATACACTTAGATCATTAGTTAACCATGTAGTAACACACATTAATCACCCTTATCATCATGATCATAATGTTACTAACTTTCATCACGTTGTAAGTGTACTCTAAAATGATCCTGTGAAGCAAGATCAGAGATCGTGAATCATCATCCATCATAAGCATAGCATACCTCCTGATCTACCAAAAGGCTTGGAGATCTTGAAGTCATCCTCCACCAAAGCATACCAACATATGAAGTTTCAAGAGCACTTGTCATCCTCAATGTTTGAAGACTTCTTATTCAAGAAGTTCATGTAGATTTCACATACATGCATATATGAAGATCCATCACAACAACTATAGGGAGCTTGTGATCTTCATCCATTGAAGGCTTCCTATCAATGGAAGTTCATTTAGATTAGCCATTCATATCCAGTGGACATTTATGTCATGGATCATCATTGTAAACATCATAGCATCATCACAATCTAAACACCAAACTAGATTAGATGGTTTATGTGTTTGTGCCATAAAACACAAGGTTTTTATGTTGGTTCATAAAACATAGCAGGAGTGGTTGTACCCTTGTAAAAGAACTCGACATCTAGCTTAGTGTCGGAAATTGTATAAGCGACGTCAGGTTGGTTCTACCTCGAACTAGAACTCGGTATTTAGCTTTGTACCGGAAAGAGTGTAAGCGAAGATTCTAAGGTTTTCTCCGCCGAGAAGGGAGCTTGTTGATCTAGTGAAGTAACTCTTGAGTTGGGTATTCGGGGAGTGGAGTAGGGCGGACAGGAGCTCCGTGACCGAACCACTATAAATCATCTTGTTCGGTTTGCGCTTTCTTTTACTTACAGCTTTACTTTTATGTTTACATTATATGATTGCTTGTGTTATGACTTGGTGATTATACTTGTGTGACAACTTGTTTAGTATATACTACTCATAAACTACAATTGGCATCTTTCATATTACAACAAGCTAAATTGGATATTTGATATAACAAGTTTTAAGATTTTAAAACGAAAACGTATTCACCCCCCCCCCCCCTCTACGTTTTCACAGACCTCATTCCTATGCCAAGATCCATAAGACCTAATCTAACTAAGCTCCAATTTGTACCTGCATAATGACAACAGTTAGCAATAAAGGTCCTATCCTCACATAAACTACTCACTATACATGAGTGGCCATAAAAAGGATGACCATACAAGTATTTTTGCCCTATCCACCCATGATTATACCCTACCCAAACACTCATTGTGACCACCACAGGGTGATCACAAGCTTGGGAATGGAAAAAAGGAGAAGGCCTCATTCCCAAGCTAAACTCCATGCAACCTATACTAATTAAGCTCCACCGTAACTATAACAATTCATATTTTTCAGGTCATTATTTAATTATTTACTTTTACTCATTATTTTATTTTTAAGTAAATTTACTTTTTCGAGTAACGGGATTAGTTCACTTGCGTACGTCATTAAACATACATTTGATTCAAACCAACACTAGACTACGCTCAGTCTACACATTTTTATGCATTTTAAATTATTTTTAAGTTGACAAGTGAGTTTTATACTTTTCGGGTCATTTTATAGTTTACGTCCATATTATTAGGAACCTGTGTCAACGAACGTGTCTACGATCTACGTTTTTAGTTTAACGTCGTTTAAACGTCCCGATATGCTCGTGTCATATTTAAAATACTAAAATTACTTAGTTTGACAACTTATAACATTTTTATAAGTTTTAGACTTTCATGTTACCCAGTTTTACGTTTTATGCGTTTTTAAGACTTCACGTCTTAGTTATATCATCAAAACAACTAGTTTATACATTATACTACACAAATAAAACACAAATTCTTATATTTTTGGATTATGGCTGACCCACCCCCATGGTATCCACTTAAAACACATGCAAATACAATACCATGTACTCTTGTCTCTATATAAACACCAAAACCACTATTTCATTCATTTACCACTTATGATAAATCAAAACTTTCTCTCCCTTTGTTCTTGTTGCTGCTACAACGAACCAAATACCACCATAACACCATCATCTTGATAATCTTGAGCTCATTGGAAGGTAAAATCACAAGGTGCAAAAGTCTAGTATGATTCTTGCACCAAAAAGCCCTTAAAAATGAAGTTTCATACATCTCTCTTATGATTTATGAAAGATTTTATATAATGATTTAAGATCTGTAATTTTTAATGATAAAACACTATTATTATTGTTATAATAATGTACAAAAATCTTGGTTTGTAAGAATTAATGATTTGAAATGACTTAAAAACTAGTGATTTTGACTTTTTATAACACTTTTATATGCATGCAACAAGATCTAAATTTTTATGATTTTGCTACTGTTATTTTTGGAATAAAGACATTTGGGAATAAGTTATCTAAATGATCTATAAGTTCTAGTGGTGGTGATAGGTAGAACTAAGAGTTGACACCAAAGGTCTCACATAAAAATCATAAATTTGACCTTTTGACACTTTTAAAAGTACATACATGAAATTGGTGTTAGATCTTTATTACTATTGAGATTCTTTGGTAAAAATAGTGCTAAGACATAGATAAAATGATTGTGGGTGATAGTGGAGTCGTGTTTGCATATTTGGGTGGTGGTTGGACTTGTTTTTGTCAATGGTAATTTCAAACAGCTCACTTTTTAACTTTTGGGTCAACTTGTTTTGTTGATATATTGATGAATAATGGGAGTTTTAGTATGATTCTTGGGTCTAAAATCAAGTACTTTGAGTAAAATTTTCAAAAATGTAAGATTTGTAAAGAGATGATGTGGTATGGTCACTGAAATTTACAAAATGGTGCAAGGTGTCAAAATAGTCCCAAACTTTGTTTTGAAACCTTGTAGTATTTGGTCAATTAATCAATATCTAGGGAAAACCCATGCTTGAAATTTTTGTGGGAACTACTTTTATGTCTTAAATAAAGTCTCCCATTGATCCTAACCAAAATACTTTGATCAAGTCCCTCTGCCATTCAAAATATTTTTGTATGTCCAGATTTGACAATTTTTGGAGTCGGCTATGAAAGGCCGGGTATAAGTCTTTAATAAATTACGTGAAAACTCTAGGAGATGCCTAAGACACTGTATTAAAACATACTTGAAGGGCTTGGTAAGTGGTTGAATCTAACTTGGCAAAACGACCACCCATTACGACCTAAAAATCGGGACAAATTTGTGTTTTGTGTCATTATGATCAAGGTGTAAGTTTGCAGTGTAACTAGTATATTTTGAGTTGGCATTTTCATCTTTGAGTCCAAGCATATTGTTGAGGGTCTAATGAGTGTTGTGTTACTGTTTTTAGGTATATTGTAGAGACGTACGTTCGTTGAGGTTCCTAAGTCGTGTTTGATCATTTCCGTTCTTGTGCTCGTGAACTATCTTGTTAAGGTGAGTTCATAGCCCCACTATATACTTTTAATTATTTTATAAACCCTTGGGGGAGATGCATGCTACTTTTACATGAACACAAGTACTTTATAAACTGTATGCTTATCTGACTGTTTTATTAGCACTAAGTACCACTATTGCCAAACTTAAATCCTTATATTATGAGTCATTAATCACTTGTGTGTGAGCGTGAATATTGTGAATAAGCATATTGGGATTGACGAATCCCGTTTGTGTTGACCAGTCAAGCAAACAAATGCACTACATTTGAGATCACTAGGTATAACGGAAAATTACCTACTAGGACCACTGTTACAATTTTTATATCAATTACTGTTGATACTATAACAATTATTATATCAATTTCTGTTGATACAATTATCATATCAATTTCTGTTGATACTTTGTTAACGCTTTGGTTGTCATGAACTTAGTACAATAAATATTGTTTTCCTGATATTTGTATTTGTTGCAAATTATCACCACAACTTTGGAAATCTTGTGTTCACTATTTAATTAAACTTATGAATTTCACTCAACCTTTGTGTTGACTCTTTAGCATGTTTTATCTCGGGTCTTTAAGGTATAAAGCTGGCATGTGAAGGCGCACATAGATTTTTGAAGACAATGCATCATTATCATTCGATAAAACTTTTAAACGTTTATGTTGTACTACTTATGTACTCAAAACTTGTTGGGACCTCTTTGTAAACACTGATATTTTATATTAATCGAATGATAAATCTTTTCAAAACGTCTCATTTAGAGTCATTTTCTGTAACTTGTATTGTGTGCTATGAAGTAATACCCCAGTGACTCTATCTTCTGCTGCGACATTTTGGAGGTGTTACAGATACCCTGCACAGTAACAAACGTTAGATATAAAACCAATACTGATTCTCTGTTCATTCACTCCTAACCTCCAAAACTACCACAAGCTCAATGTGAGCTTGTGCAGACCTATCCAACACCATATGTCAAGTAATCCCATCATTGACCCCAATATCAACCCTCCTACCACCATCTTTCACAATTCCCATCCTAGGTAACTTCCAAATACTAGCAGCCTTCTCAACTTCAAAGGAATTCCTAATTCTCAAACCCATCAGCTTAAGCCTCACCGTATCCACAATAAGTTTGAAAACAACATCACAAGTCCTATACTCTTTTTGAAACAGCATAAAATTTCTCTCTTGCCAAACATAATATACTACCGCCCCAAACACAAGTCTTTGAATGATGTCCTAATAGTTACCCCAGAGATCACTTCAGCCCATATACATGATAAGTCTTCATGTCTACACATGATTTTCAGCTTGTCCCAAACATCCTTTGAAAAACCGCAACTGAAAAAACAGATGGCTGTGAGAGTCTTTGTAGCTTCTACAAAAAGGACATAACATGTTATCAGCGTTGAACCATCTTGAAATCCTATCCTGAGTCTTCAACCTTCCTCTAATCGCCATCCAAAGGACAAATGCATGTCTCAGGATGCATTGAGAAAACCATACATGCTTGTACCAAATAGTTACCCCAAAAATCACTTCAGCCCATACTTGTCTTTCTTGTGAATCAAAAATTGTTCCATCATATGAAACAAAACATGGAACTGATATAAAAATCATCAATTAAGTGGATTATAAATAGAGAAAACAAATGCATGTGAAGGACAATAAATCAAATGTTGTATCGCATGGATTAAAATTGCACCCCCATCAAATGACACTCATGTTAACTCATTAAAACCCATGACTAAAAATATTCCACTACAAATAAAATTGATAAATAACAACACATGTAACATGATCACAAGTCACAATAGACACATACGAACATCAAAATAACAGTATATCACATATATGGTCATTTAAGACATGATCTACACATTATATATATATATATATATATATATATATATATATATATATATATATATATATATATATATGTGTATATATATTACATTTAGCGGGATTCATTTAACCCGTTTGTTTGTCCAACCCGCTCCATTCCCGCTCCATTCGTGACCCGCCTAATAACTTGGGGATCCGGGCTGTTCATCCTCACTCACAACCACGCTTCTTCTTTTAGGTCCGAAATGTGGTGCTCCATGATCAAAACCTGATGGCCATTAAAGTTTCTTCGACCCGCTCTTTGCCAGCTACTGTTGCCTGTGAGGGGATGAACAGGAAAAGCAATAGTAGCCCTTTTTTTTTATTTCTTTTGTGGCTATTGTTATGCCATTTGTTACTGATACAGTATCCCATTAGTTATAGCCACATCTTTGGATCTCATCTTATCTGGATTTCGTAATTTATGATCAAAAAAGTGGTTGCGTTGGGCTATAGGTTTCCCTTTTTTATTATCTTTTTTTGGTTCATGGTTTTCGCTATTGGTAATTTTTGGATCTTAGATTTACCGTTTTGTTGTTGTTATTACTTGGTTCACGGTCTTTGTTTATTTAATTGTGGGTTTTGCTAATTTTATAGTCTCAGGTTTAGGGTTTTGTTGCTGGTATTGGTTGATTTAGGGTTGTAGGTTTCCCTTTCTTATTATCTTTTTTTGTGTTTAGTTGTTGTTGTTAAAGGTGGTTGTAAGTGAGGATGAACAGCCTGGATCCCTAAATTAGTAGGGGGGTCACGAATGGAGCGGGTTGGACAAACAAACGGGTTAAATGTAATATATATATATATATATATATATATATATATATATATATATATATATATATATATATATATATATATATATATATATATATATATATATATATAATTGTGGGTTTTGCTAATTTTATAGTCTCGGGTTTAGGTTTTTGTTGCTTCTGCTGTATCGCTTGGTTAATTATGTTTGGTTGGCCATATTTTAAGCGCTTCAGAACTTATTTTAGTGGTCAAAAGAAATTGAACACTTTCAATGTGTTTGCTAAATGTTATGTCAAAAGTATTATCATTTTTGTCAACCAGATATGATAACCATTGGTTTTTGACTCATTTGTTGGGAGTATGGTTGGATTACGTTCTTTTGTTACCTTATGACCTAATGCTAATGTGTTTATTTTATGTCATCTGTAAAATTCTTTGATTGTTTACCATGTTTTCTTTGTAGGTTAATGTTATGTTAGTGGAACAGCAGCTTTTGGCAAAGCTTTGTGGACCTCATTACGTTGTCAATGGGTTTGATGGCATAACAACAATGGTTGTGTTTGTTGCAAGAATGGATTATGAGTCTACGGGATAAGGGGATTAAATTTTAGCTGGTCCATATCTTGGCGGGGCAGGTCACTAGATTTGCAGCCATGGTGGCCATATCCTCTTTTTTCGATTCTTAGCAGACTTATTTGTTGTAGGTGCCTACCAGTTTTATTTACATTTTTTTTGGTTGAAAACAAATTGTTGCTTTACGTACATTAGGCCTATGATGATTAACACCTATTTTCTGACACGGATTAAATGGGCCGTAAAATATTGGACATGTAGCTTGGCTGTGCAAGGACCGGATGGCATCATTATGCAACCGTGTTTCTTTGCAGCTACGGCGGCGTCTAGAATTTTGCCTCCGTATTTGGTTTACAAATCAGAGCCTCATAACTGCTACTTATTTGTTATGGACAGAGCGGGTCTACTGTGAAATATTGGATGCGTATGTTGGCTGGGCAAGGACCGAATGGCATCATTATGCCACCGTGTTTCTTTGCAGCCACTGCTTCGTCTAGAACTTTTCCACTGTATTTGGTTTAAAAATGTGAGCCTAATAATTTCTACTTATGTGTTAACGATGGAACTGGTGGGACAAAGAAACGGGTTAGGTGATCCCACTAAATGTAATATATATGTAACGTTATGTTCATATTTGCTGTAATAACGGACTACCAGTCTACAGGGTAAGGGGATTGTATCTTAGATGGTGCACATCTTCGCGTCCCAGGTCTTTGGATTCTTAGCAAACTTATTTGTTGTAAGTCGCTACCAGTTTAGCTCACATTTGTTAAGCTCCAAAGCACGTTTTGTTGCTTCACGTATGGTAGAGCTATGATGATTACCACCTATTTTTTGACACAAATGAAGTGGATCCTGAAATATTGTGTCCATAACTTGGCGGGGCAAGGGCCGGATGGCATCATTATGCAACTGTGTTTCTTTGCTGCCATGGTGGAGTCTACAACTTTATCAACCTGTTTGGCTTAAAAATCTGAGCCTAAAAATCTGGCTAGGCAAGGACCGGATGGCATCATTATGCAACCGTGTTTCTTTGCAGCCACGGCGGAGTCTAGAATTTTGCCGCCGTATTTGGTTTACAAATCAGAGCCTCATAACTTCTATTTATGTGTTATGGACAGAGCGGTCTACTGTGAAATATTGGACACGTATGTTGGTTGGGCAAGGACCGGATGGCATCATTATGCAGCCGTGTTTCTTTGCAGCCACTGCTTCGTCTAGAACTTTTCCATTGTATTTGGTTTAAAAATGTGAGCCTAATAATTGCAACTTATGTGTTAACGATGGAACTGGTGGGACAAAGAAACGGGTTAGGTGATCCCACTAAATGTAATATATATATATATATATATATATATATATATATATATATGTAATGTTATGTTCATATTTGCTGTAAGAACGGACTATCAGTCTACAGGGTAAGGGGATTGTATCTTAGATGGTGCATGTAACACCCCCAAAATCTACTTTGCGGAAGCATTGAAGTCATGGGGTGCTACTGAAATGGAAATCATAACACAAGGTAACGAAGAACCAATTACACACTTTGATAAAAATATATTAACTTTGATTGATTCAATTATAACAAACTTCATGTTTCAAGTTTGTTTACAAGTTTAATGGTCCCTCAAAAATAAATGTTAAACATTTGTTAAAAACACTTGGTCAATAGTATAAGCCTGCCGTCTTGCCAAACCTTGCCACACGTGCATCTATCCAGATACCTGAGAAAATATGCTAAAAGTCAGCAAAAAGCTGGTGAGTTCATAGGTTTAGGTTATAACAAATTTGGACCAATAGTTTAGTTTGTAAACATAGAAATGTCACATTTATATTTTATTTGCGCTAGCACTAAGTTCATGCAACCGAAGCTCGACAGTCCAGTGTGCTATAACCTAGCACATTCAATAATCACAAAGGGGCCCTTAGCGAGTGCTTAACCCAATTCACTCGTAATCCGACTTAATATACGCTCGTTTTCCTATCCGGTCAAACCGAACGGGGGAGTCACCCCAATAGATCTATTCATATTAATCGTGCTTCCCAACCGGAATTAACAGTGCATGAAGGCGAGCATAATAATGGGTTCTAGAGTCTTAGGCTATCTGTGCAATATCATTGGTAAACATAGTATAAATGGTTCATAAAATTGGTTTTGCATGTTTCTCACCCCATTCATATAAAACAAGTATAAGTAAAAAAAAAAAGGGGGGGGGGGCTATAAACTCACCTTTACTGGCCTGAACTGTGAATGCTGTGAAATTAAGGAGTGCACGACACCAACACGCAACCTAGATTAAATAATCATGTCTTAGTTTCAAGTATTAAGTTTAAGTCCTTTCATGATATAGTTTCAATGTTTTAAGGTATTTATGTTATGTTGTTGTCTCTTGTGTGGCGGCAAATGTGGTTACTAAGGTCTTTCCTAAGAAATGGTGAGGTGTAACTCTACAAATGACCTAAAGGTATGGAAATGAGGGATTTGGGGTTATTGAACTATCTAAAGCCTAAATGGGTTCAGTCGGGATGTAATATATATATATATATATATATATATATATATATATATATATATATATATATATATATATATATATATAATATTATAGTTGTGTGATTTGTTCGTCGTGTCCGATTATGTTGATTTTTGAGGTAAGACCTAATGTATGTGACGTTTATTACCTATTAGTTAAATGGGTCAAGAAAACTTAAAATAACGTAAATTTTAGTAGCTTGGATAATTTAACTAAGTTATCATTATTCATTCATTTTTACCCAACGTCGTCCAATTTGTTCATGTTAAGTTGATTACGTCATTCCTAGTTGATATATTAATTGTCTTGGTTTTAAAATATTAATCGTAAGTGTCATCTTACATATATACATCGACGTGTGTTATAGTCTAAACTTATCGTGTAATGTTTCGTCATTTATTTCACTTGAGTACTATATTTTTAATTATACGAATGTGTGTCAATTTTTATATCTCTATTTTCCCGAGTATATGTTATATCACTTATGACATCGTAAAACAATGTATATATATATCGTGTGAATATAGTCTAAATGTTTCAATCACCTTCGTCAAGTTTTACATTTCGGCTATCCAATTTTTTTTAATTTACATGTACGCTATTACAAGTTGAGATCTTTATTGTGCGTCGGTTAAAATTTGTTAAAATGTCCTCCATAATACATGTGAGTCTCACACTTGCAATTCTATATAATTTACGCCGATGTTTATTGTTTTACGTTATATATATATAATTTGTGAGGTGACATCCAAGTTAAATGGTCTATTAATATTTGAATTCTTAAGTTCGCGGCAATACATGTTTTAATTATCTATAAGTTTCAATATTAGTCGTTTGCGTGATCGGCTATATTGGTTTTATTTTTATAACTAGTATTTATGTATATGTATCAACAGTTTTTATTTGACTAATACCTATTGGGCTGCGGCCCAACTATGGCAAAGGAGGAGGGGGAATAAAGTCACTAATGGGTTGGGCTCTATCTCCAATGTCTACAATGGTTCTGGTGGGCCGAATCAATTTGTTCATACACCCATTTGGCGGACTTGGAATAAAGGGATGCTTGTTGGGCTCAGATTTAGCTCCCTAAGTGGGCTCTAGTCTGTTGATTATGGACTGGTATTATCTACACAAAACACACCAGTTGAGCCAACTGATGTGTTGTTCCTGGGACTCCCTTTTTTTCCGATAATGGTTACTAACCAATGTCTTAAAATTCATTCCCTTGGCTCAGCTTCGAATAATACTCACTCCAATGCTTTGGGAGTCTAAGTGTTAACAAAGGGTTTGGGTTTTTCACTCAAAGGGCAAATATAATCTCTAGTACAACCTAACTCTTATGACCAAGGATTTTTCTATAATCCTTTAACATGGAAGCTTAATATCGTCCGTCAAAAAAGAGTACTTATCCGAGTACTTACAACCTTGGTGGGTTTTGTGTTGAGGCGAATTGGTGCTATTACTCAAGTCTATCTCTTACAATCATCAAAACTAGTTCAATACTAGGACTTATAACCCCTAGAGTCATTGACTCGAGTCACATGTTTTCACCAATTTGAGCAACAAGCTCTATTTCCCTAGTAACTAAGTTCTAGTCCTCTAGTGTCCTAGGTCACGTGAACACAACAAAGATAAAACCTAACGACCATTTCTATAACAAGGAATCGCCACGACTGGACAATACTTATCATTCGAAGTTCTAACATCAACTTAAATTAATTTACATTCAATCTAGGATTACTGTGAACAATCTAAAATAAATAGATTTGAGAAGATTTGTATATAATCTCATTCCTTACAATGGTTTCAAGAGATAATGGTATTCGAATGAATTTCTAATCCTAAGACCCAACTGTCTCAAACTAAGCCACAATAGACTTATGACTAGCCATTCGTACCTCAGGTTTTCTAGTAACCTACGCCACAGTGACAACTTCAACAACAACACAAACATCTAAAGATTTCATGTATCACAGATAACTCTCTTATCAATAAGTTCATAACCGAATTAAATAATTTCCACCACTTGAATTCTTCACCCATTCGACTTGGGTTTAGCAAACATAACCTAAGATGGTTCTAATGAATTAAAAGGTTTGATTACAACTTAATTCTCACCATGATTTCAGGCGAGGGAATAATTTCAGGAGAGTCGAACAAAACTCCAAATTCGAACCCAATTATCCCAATTCGAATCACAACCCTCCACAATCTTTTGCTCTTCCTTGAGTATTTCTTGATTCTCAGAATACTTTGAGTATGATTTATTAGGGTGTGATCCGAATGCCTCTGGGATATAGGTTTAAAAGGAAGAAATAGAGAGTAACTCCATTACTACTTTCGAACTTGGGGGATGTGAGGTTTCTAATTGTGTGTTCTTTCTCCTTCAAATGGGATCTTCTGGTTTTGACTTAGGGGTTTTCGAGGTTAGTGAAAGTGATGAGAGGGTGTAGGTCAAAAAGAAAGAAATCATAGGGAGGGGATGGTGATATGTCGACTGGGTTTTTGGGGATTTGATGGTGAAAAGGGTGCGTGGGTTTGTAATGTTACAGACAAGAGGATAGGGGAGAAAGGGATGGGGCGTTGGGGAAAGTGTGAGTGGGTTTGGTGTTGTGTTTTTATTTTAAGTGTAGGCCAAATGTTTTATTTTAAGTGTTGTATTGAATTAGAAGCGAGTTATATTATACCCATGTTTTCGTTGTACTGAGTTAACTCAGGTCCTTCCCGGAACCGCCTAAATTATGGAACAGTAGAATTTTAGGGATGTTTATTCAATACTTGAATGTGTTTTTAAGTTTTTAAGTATTCATTGTAGTTCCTGATTAATTTCTGTTTGATCTCCGGTGCGCGTGTTGTGTCAGTCTGAGTGAAACCGGGATAACCTCCCATTTTTACTACAATTCTGTGGGTAAAATGCGAGATGTAATAAATTCACTGTTCTTGGTGAGATTTCCGGGTAACAAAATGTGCAGGTCTGTTTCCCGTGTTAATCATATAAATGTCTAATACAGTGATTCAGTCTAACTAATAGGAATATCATGAATTAAATATTAGGGCAAATTCTACCATTTGTCACATCCTCCCCGTCTTAAAAACGAAAACCGTCCTCGGTTTTCACTTAGAAATGCCCGAAGGGGTTGGGGTTTTGAAGGCTCTAGTGTTTTGGTTCTATTTTCCACATTCCCTGTGTGAATTCGAGGTTTTGTGAGAGATGGTTAAACTTCGATAATCGAGATATATAGTGAGAGTGCTAAAGTGCAGGAATTCTTTCATGATGACTATTCCCATCAAGGCATGATCCTCCATGAACTAAACATAGGTGATCAGGCTATGCTTAGTTGAGGACTGATGATGCGATGCCGGGTATAGTCACAATGACATAGGGTTTCTATGGGTTCAGAATCACAACAGGTTTCTAAAGGTGCACCACCTCATATGCCAAGAATGTACTAATTAACTATCAACTTCAAATGTGATGGGGATGGGAGAAGGGTTATCATAATATCTTGACCTCAAAAGCTAAGAATTCGTCACGAGGAATTCATACAAGTACTGATACAACATGTCCTTTAAGAAGGTACAAATACTTGGGGGAATTCGATCTAACAGAATCTAGGTGTAGGTCTTTTTGTGCGACGTAGGGAACTTTCTCCTCACGCATTGTTACCACCGGTGTCGTTGTTGAGGTTCTGGTGAGCTCTCCCCCTTCTATTGCGTATGCGTTTTCATGAGTTATTTCTTCACTCTGGTTCCTCAGCTCCGGGCATTCACTCCTGGAGTGCCCTATCACTCTGCACTCATAGCAGGTTATTATGACATTTGGGTCCATCACGAGGGTGGGAGTCTTGCAATTCCTAGTTTTGTGCCCTATTTTTTGGCAGTTCCTATACTGAATGGGGCAAGGTCCATGGTGATGAAACGGGCACATGCTGCACTTGGGTAACGCTCTAGCATACCCTATCTCTGTGCTGGTGCCTGTAGTATGAATTTTGGCCACTTCTTGCCATTTGGTTGGACAAGTATTACCGTTATTTTGAATTGATCTCTCCACTTCCTTTTGTTGTCAGTCACCTTCTCGGCGTTAATCCTGACTACTGGATCCTTTGACCTAGTGTCCGTATCTATGGGTTACTGGGGATTAGAGGTCCTGGAGGTAATTCCATTACTTCTGACGTAAGGGAGGTAATTCTCCTAGGTGTCTCTCTCGCAATCGGGCGTCTGTTCGAACCATCTTAGGGCTTATTGGTGCCAGTCCTTGGCTAAATGCAGCAATGTTAGTACTTTGCACCGTGGGACTCCAGGATTTTTCCTCCAACTTTTTTATTTTGCTGTAGGAGCAATACTTTCTACGCACCATTTCCTTAAAACTTTCCCAAGGCATTGCATATGCGGCATCCATGCCTGTGGACTCCTAATAGCTGTTCCACCAGGTATGAGCGACACCCGTGAAGGTGAGCGATGCATACCTAACCTTATCCTTCTTCGCACAACTACATACTCGAAACATAGCCTCTAGCTGTTCAATCCATCTACTTACAGCAATAGTTCCCTCAGTTCTCTTAAGATCTCCAGTTATGATCTTTCGGAACTCCTGATAAGTGCTATGGCGGATGCTACTGTCTTTAAGTTTTGAGCTTCCTATCAGTAGTCGTGTTGTTGACCTCTGCTATCACACAATGATTAACTAATATGTCTAGCATTGGTGGATTTATGACGAGTAGATTTGCTTCATTCTTAGTTGGAATAGAGGCGGCAATAGGTTGAACATGAGTGGCCTTGGCTGTCCTTTCTGTAGGAGTCATCTATACCATAAAAGATGGGGATGAATGAGATCTTAAATGGAGGAGGAGGTATAAATGGGGTCTGTATCCCTACTGACATCCTAGGGTATACTTTGGTTTCTTAGCTGGGTAAGGCTTGAAACCTAGTGGCAAGCGAAACTTATAGTCTTAAATATACATTCTACTTCAAGTCTCGTTCGAGAGACATCTTATCTTAAATTGTTTGCTCGATAAATATATCGGTCGGTCACTACGCTGAGATATATTTTCTAGTGAGAATTTTGTATGAGAATTCCTTTAATATCTTAAGGCTTTTAAATGGTTTTGCTTAGGATCTAAGTCTTACAGTAAATGTAGCAGTCTTACAGTCTGAACTCCTAAGGTGTCTCTGGTGTCTTAAGGGCTAAAGATAATAAGTCGTATTTCGGTGAACTTTACCAAAGCATGTCATGCCAATATCTATAGTCTGGGTGATAACGTTCGATTTGTCTTACGAGGTTTGTTTTGGTAATAATGTGTTGATAAAACTCCTTGCACTAGGTCAGTTTGAAATCCTAAGGGTTTAGTGATAGGCTAGACAATTTACTCTTACGATAGGGGTTCGGGTAATTTCGTGATGCCTTAGGGTTTCTACTGGGTCACCAGTCACTTCTAATAACCTCCGGGTTCTTAAGGATTTTATGTTTCACCTATTGTTCATTCTTGCTAAGGGGTCCTTTATTCGTGGCTAGAATCTTATGAGTCTTACAGACCGATTTTTTTTTTCCTTTTCCTTTTCCTTTTTCCTTTTCCTTTTCCTTTTCCTTTTCCTTTTCCTTTTCCTCTCCATTTTCCTTTTTCCTTTTCCTTTTCCTTTTCCTCCCTTGGGAGTTTATGATAGAGCCTTGTGACGTCCAGTGTATAATGAAGATATTGCCAAAATTTCTGGGTTTTATGGGTAATGTTCGTAGTCCTAAATTTTTGTCTTAAAAAGGACGATGTTGACTGCCTCTAGCAGTTATTTTGTCGGCTTAGCGAGATATGGATTATCTGACGCATAGAGTAGAACCATGTTGATTTTCTACTAGCAATCGGCCAGTCTGTTCGTTCAAATGTGCAGTGTCTTGTACCGAAGGAGAACTTGAGAGTGTAAATATAGTCGTTGCGGTCCTTTAACACTCTTGCTATAGGGCCATAGTGTGTTCTAGTCGCCTACGGGGTCACGATATATCTAGTTGCCATCGAACTTACAGATTGGTGCTGGAGTGGGTCAGAATTGGAAAGGCTTGGCAAGGTGGTGGAAGCACTATATTATGTTGATTAGTATCACACAGTAAGGCAAGCTTTCCCATTCTTGAGTAAAGCCGTCAAAAACCTTAGGAATCCTTTCGGTAGTTTAAGTTGAGCCTCGATTTAAATCTGGCTTAACCCCACAACTCATCAAACAAGAACTGTCATGGGATTAAACCTAACCTTAAACTACGTAACAACTTGAATCTAACTTAACTTCACAACTCATCAAACAAGAACTGTCATGGAATTAAGTTAAATGTCAAGTTGTAAGAAAGAAACTCAACATTTTTGAAGGATTGACTCAATTTTTGGATCGCTTTCAAATAAACAACTAGTAGATAACCAAGAAGGAGGTTCATCTAAGGGGGATGGGGTGTTTCTTGGTGGGGTTGTCTGACTATGGTTGGGAGTTGTGGGTTTCCTATTGAACTAGGTCGTAATAGGGGCAAGGCAAACTTCTAGGTTAAATTGGTTCACGTTGTTACTAGTACGATTGCCTAATTCTCATATTTCCATTATATGTAATCCTTTGGGTTTCTTGGGATGGAAGCTGATGATTTACTTTGCAGCAAGAATTTGGGGTCATTGTTCCTTGTGTATTTCTTGGGCTACAAATGAATGGTTTGACTACGTAGGATTTAGGCTTGGTGAAAGGGTGTTGAGTTTAGTTGACAGGGATTTATTTGCTGGTGAGGGTGGTAATGGGAAGAAATTTTTGAGGAATTTTATGGGCGTCTAATATCTGGTTTATTATTTGGGAACAGTAGGAAAATTTGTCGTTTGATTTGCGAGTAAGGAGTTGGGTAATTTGGTAGATAAAATGATTGGTAATTTCAAGTAAGGTCATATTTTGGGGATTTTGTGAAGTGGTGGTTATGTAAGTTTTAAGGTTTTGGGGATCTTGTGGCTAAAGGAAATGGACAAAACGATTTACAGATTATAGTCTATAATTTAATAGAGATGTCATTGTCTAAGGAATATTGTGAGGTTTTTGGGAAGGTGAGATAAAGTCATCATATAAAGGGATAACGTCATGGTAGGTTATGAAAGGAAAGGATCAAATCAATAATGGATACATATAACAAAATGAGCTTGTTATAACTTAAGAGTTGATTACAGGGTTTGAAAATTACAATCTCTCTAATAAGATTCTACACTGACTGAGAACTACTCAGTTAAGTGAGTCACTACTAATCATAACCAAGACTGGTTCCTAGTCCTATCCAGGTGTCGGAACCTAAAAGCGTACTCCTCAAGTTGTGCCTTGATTTCAACAAGGCGAGTCCTTAATGCTAAGTCTTTGCTTTAGTGTTCCTGATTAGTTCTTAACAATGCTGCAACCTGAGCCTCGAGGATCAGCATCCTCTCGTGCATCATCTGGGTTGCCTCTTGAGCTACATCCTGTGTCTGCTCAAGTCTACCTAATCTGTCACTTAAGTCAAGGATGTTCCTATTGTTGGAGTGTATCCTAGCATAGAGTCGGTTGAAGTCATCATCATACTGCTCGAAACGAGCTGGGTGTAAGTCATCAAACAGATCAGAGTGGAGACCTAGTATGTCAGTCTGTAAGTCTAGTTGGGTCTGGATCTGTGAGATAGCGTCGGTCTCTGTCACTACTGACGATGTTGCTGGACGTGAGGAATGTGATATCTCTGTGCTATCCTATGTCTCATCCTGAGCTTTCCTTGAGCTCCTTCCAGTCTCAAAAGCACTAAGCACATTCTCCAGTACTATGCTAATCCGGGGCACGACTGCTCTCTGCTCTCTATCCTCGTATCCAAATTAGCATCAATCCTTGTACCCTCGGCAGGGGTACACTCGGCTACTTTCTGTTCAACATCCTCTGTTGAACAAGAGTTGTTGCTCCTTCTGAGCCTCTGACGTGGAGGTGAGTGGGTAGGTGAATGTGGTGATGAGGTGGGTGGCGGTGGTGTAGGCTCAATGGTGTTAGGGTTTGATACATGATGATCTCGGAGCATCTATATGCTGGAATCATTTGAGTCTGGGGAAGACATAGTCTGTGACAAAATTGTATAGTATTTGGGAGATACTCATAATAACTAGTGTGGGTCAAGTGTATATAGACATATACATATAATACTCATACTACCCTTAATCATGTAAATAAGTCACAAATAATAGCATGCCGTCAAATCAAATAAATATCAAGCAACATGGCAAACACTTAGTATGTCACAAAGTATAACATGCAGTCAAGTCAAAATAAATCTCAAGCAACGTGGCAAGCAAGGCAAGTGGCGGTCATAGGGACTTGTTTTTTAAAAAGTGGTTATAGTTTAGGGTTTATATGTATCTAGTTCTCTATAACCTAGGCTCTGATGCCAATCTGTAACACCCCCAAAATCTACTTTGCGAAAGCAATGGAGTCATGGGGTGCTACTGAAATGGAAATCATAACACAAGGTAACGAAGAACCAATTACACACTTTGATAAAAATATATTAACTTTGATTGATTCAATTATAACAAACTTCATGTTTCAAGTTTGTTTTCAAGTTTAATGGTCCCTCAAAAACAAATCTTAAACATTTGTTAAAAACACTTGGTCAATAGTATAAGCCTGCCGCCTTGCCAAACCTTGCCACACTTGCATCTATCCAGATACCTGAGAAAACATGCTAAAAGTCAGCAAAAAGTTAGTGAGTTCATAGGTTTAGGTTATAACAAATTTGGACCAATAGTTTAGTTTGTGAACATAGAAATGTCACATTTATATTTTATTTGCGCTAGCACTAAGTTCATGCAACCGAAGCTCAACAGTCCAGTGTGCTATAATCTAGCACATTCAATAATCACAAAGGGGCCCTTAGCGAGTGCTTAACCCAATTCACTCGTAATCCGACTTAATATACGCTCGTTTGCCTATCCGGTCAAACCGAACGGGGGAGTCACCCCAATAGATCTATTCATATTAATTCCTAACCGGAATTAACAGTGCATGAAGGCGGGCATAATAATGGGTTCTAGAGTCTTAGGCTATCTGCGCAATATAATTGGTAAACATAGTATAAATGGTCCATAAAATTGGTTTTGCATGTTTCTCACCCCATTCATAAAAAAAAAGGGGGGGGGGGGGGCTATAAACTCACCTTTACTGGCCTGAACAGTGAATGTTGTGAAATTAAGGAGTGCACGACACCAACACACAACCTAGATTAAATAATCATGTCTTAGTTTCAAGTATTAAGTTTAAGTCCTCTCATGATTTAGTTTCAATGTTTTAAGGAATTTATGTTGTTGTCACTTGTGTGGCGGCAAATGTGGTTACTAAGGTCTTTCCTAAGAAATGGTAAGGTGTAACTCTACAAATGACCTAAAGGTATGGAAATGAGGGATTTGGGGTTATTGAACTATCTAAAGCCTAAATGGGTTCAGTCGGGATGTAATATATATATATATATATATATATATATATATATATATATATATATATATATATATATATATATATTATAGTTGTGTGATTTGTTCGTCGTGTCCGATTATGTTGATTTTTTAGGTAGGACCAAATGTATGTGACGTTTATTACTTATTAGTTAAATGGGTCAAGAAAACGTAATATAACGTAAATTTTAGTAGCTTGGATAATTTAACTAAGTTCTCATTATTCATTCATTTTTACCCAACGTCGTTCAATTTGTTTATGTTAAGTTGATTACGTCATACCTAGTTCATATATTAATTGTCTTGGTTTTAAAATATTAATCGTAAGTGTCATCTTACATCTATATATATCAACGTGTGTTATAGTCTAAACTTATCGTGTAATGTTTCATCATTTATTTCACTTGAGTACTATATTTTTAATTATACGAATGTGTGTCGATTTTTATATCTCTATTTTCCCGAGTATATGTTATATCACTTATGACATCGTAAAAGAATGTATATATATATCGTGTGAATATAGTCTAAATGTTTCAAACACCTTCGTCAAGTTTTACATTTCGGCTATCCAATTTTTTATTTATTTACATGTACGCTATTACAAGTTGAGATCTTTATTGTGCGTCGGTTAAAATTCGTTAAAATGCCCTCCATAATACATGTGAGTTTCACACTTGCAATTCTATATAATTTACACCGATGTTTATTGTTTTACGTTATATATATATAATTTGTGAGGTGACATCCAAGTTAAATGGTCTATTAATATTCGAATTCTTAAGTTCGCGGCAATACATGTTTTAATTATCTATTAGTTTCAATATTAGTCGTTTGCGTGATCGGCTATATTGGTTTTATTTTTATAACTAGTATTTATGTATATGTATCAACAGTTTTTATTTGACTAATACCTATTGGGCTGCGGCCCAACTATGGCAAAGGAGGAGGGGGAATAAAGTCACTAATGGGTTGGGCTCTATCTCCAATGTCTACAATGGTTCTGGTGGGCCGAATCAATTTGTTCATAAACCCATTTGGCGGACTTGGAATAAAGGGATGCTTGTTGGGCTTAGATTTAGCTCCCTAAGTGGGCTCTAGTCTGTTGATTATGGCCTGGTATTATCTACACAAAACACACCAGTTGAACCAACTGATGTGGTGTTCCTGGGACTCCCTTTTTGCCGATAATGGTTACTAACCAATGTCTTAAAATTCATTCCCTTGGCTCAGCTTCGAATAATACTCACTCCAATGCTTTGGGAGTCTAAGTGTTAACAAAGGGTTTGGGTTTTTCACTCAAAGGGCAAATATAATCTCTAGTAGAACCTAACTCTTATGACCAAGGATTTTTCTATAATCCTTTAACATGGAAGCTAAATATCGTCCGTCAAAAGAGAGTACTTATCCGAGTACTTACAACCTTGGTGGGTTTTGTGTTGAGATAAATTGGTGCTATTACTCAAGTCTATCTCTTACAATCATCAAAACTAGCTCAATACTAGGACTTATAACCCTTGGAGTCATTGACTGGAATCACATGTTTTCGCCACTTTGAGCAACAAGCTCTATTTCCCTAGTAACTAAGTTCTAGTCCTCTAGT
Source organism: Artemisia tridentata subsp. tridentata (assembly GCA_021014915.2). NCBI lineage: Eukaryota > Viridiplantae > Streptophyta > Magnoliopsida > Asterales > Asteraceae > Artemisia > Artemisia tridentata. The sequence continues at coordinate 264,639,559 of CP139508.1, forward strand.
GTCCTAGGTCACGTGAACACAACAAAGATAACACCTAACGACCATTTCTATAACAAGGAATCTCCACGACTGGACAATACTTATCATCCGAAGTTCTAACATCAACTTAAATTAATTTACATTCAATCTAGGATTACTGTGAACAATCTAAAATAAATAGATTTGAGAAGATTTGGATATAATCTCATTCCTTACAATGGTTTCAAGAGATAATGGTATTCAAATGAATTTCTAATCCTAAGACCCAACTGTCTCAAACTAAACCACAATAGACCTATGACTAGCCATTCGTACCTTAGGTTTTCTAGTATCCTACGCCACAGTGACAACTTCAACAACAACACAAACATCTAAAGATTTCCTGTATCGCAGATAACTCTCTTATCAATAAGTTCATAGCCGAATTAAATAATTTCCACCACTTGAATTCTTCACCCATTCGACTTGGGTTTAACAAACATAACCTAAGATGGTTTTAATGAATTAAAAGGTTTGATTACAACTTAATTCTTACCATGATTTCAGGCGAGGGAATAATTTCAGGAGAGTCGAACAAAACTCCCAATTCGAACCCAATTATCCCAATTCGAATCACAACCCTCCACAATCTTTTGCTCTTCCTTGAGTATTTCTTGATTCTCAGAATACTTTGAGTATGATTTATTGGGGTGTGATCCAAATGCCTCTGGGATATGGGTTTAAAAGGAAGAAATAGAGAGTAACTCCATTACCACTTTCGAACTTGGGAGATGTGAGGTTTCTAATTGTGTGGTCTTTCTCCTTCAAATGGGATCTTCTAGGTTTGACTTAGGGGTTTTCGAGGTTATTGAAAGTGATGAGAGGGTGTAGGTCAAAAAGAAAGAAATCACAGGGAGGGGATGGTGATATGTCGACTGGTTTTTGGGTATTTGATGGTGAAAAGGGTGCGTGGGTTTGTAATGTTACAGACAAGAGGATAGGGGAGAAAGGGATGGGGCGTTGGGGAAAGTGTGAGTGGGTTTGGTGTTGTGTTTTTATTTTAAGTGTAGGCCAAATGTTTTATTTTAAATGTTGTATTGAATAAGAAGTGAGTTATATTATACCCATGTTTTCGTTGTACTGAGTTAACTCAGGTCCTTCCCGGAACCGCCTAAATTATGGAACAGTAGAATTTTAGGGACGTTTATTCAATACTTGAATGTGTTTTTAAGTTTTTAAGTATTCATTATAGTTCCTGATTAATTTCTGTTTGATCTCCGGTACGCGTGTGGTGTCAGTCTGAGTGAAACCGGGGTAACCTCCCATTTTTACTACAATTCAGTGGGTAAAATGCGAGATGTAATAAATTAACTGTTCTTGGTGAGATTTCAGGGTAACAAAATGTGCAGGTTTGTTTCCCGTGTTAATCATATAAATGTCTAATACAGTGATTCAGTCTAACTAATGGGAATATCATGAATTAAATATTAGGGCAAATTCTACCATTTGTCACAGTGCACATCTTCGCGTCCCAGGTCTTTGTATTCTTAGCAAACGTATTTGTTGTAAGTCGCTACCAGTTTAGCTCACATTTGTTTTGCTCCAAAGCACGTTTTGTTGCTTCACGTACGGTAGGGTTGTGATGATTAACACATATTTTCTGACACAAATGAAGTGGGTAGTGAAATATTGTGTCCATAACTTGGCGGGGCAAGGGCCGGATGGCATCATTATGCAACCGTGTTTCTTTGCATCCATGGTGGAGTCTACAACTTTTTCACCCTATTTGGTTTAAGAATCTAAGCCTAAAAACTGCTACATATATAGTTGTTCAACCCGTACTTTTAAAACTTGATTTACTTATAAATGTTGTGCCTGCTGTTGTTGGCAGCATAACAATTCTTTCTTAAATTGGGTACCTCAAAAGCAGCGAACGGTGGTGGTGTAGGACCAGCACCCAATGGCCATTCAGCGGTATTCATTTAACCCGTTTGTTTGTCCAACCCGCTCCATTCGTGACCCGCCTAATAACTTGGTGGTCCAGACTGATCATCCTCACTCACAACCACCGTTTCCAAGTGTAAGCTTTCTTTGCAGCGAGGGCTATGATGATTAACAACTATTTTTTTACACAAATGAAGTGGGTCGTCAAAGATTGGATCTGTAACTTGGCAGAGCAAGGACTGAATGGCATGATTATGCAACTGTCTTTCTTTGCAGCCATAGGAAGGTCTAGATCTTTTTCACCGTATTCGGTTTAAGAATCTGAGCTTAATAGCTGCTCCCCTATGTCGGACTGTTGTGAGTCATAACGGCTACATTTGTTGGTTACATCGAAAGTTGTGGCTATAACTAATGGAGATATTGTATCTTTAACATATGACTTGCTTCTACTGCTCATCCCCAATAGGCAACTGTAGTTGAGACAAACAAACATGTATTTGGATCGTGGAAACGTTGATGTCTGGCAGGCTTCGGTGCCGGCCTTGCACTATTTCGATTTGAATGAGGTGGACATATCCTCTTTTTTTGATCCTTGGCAGGCTTATTTGTTGTAGTTGATTATCAATTTTAGGGCTATGATGATTTACACCTCTTTTCTGAGGCAAATGAAGTGGGTTGTGAAAGATTTGATCCGTAACTTGGCGGGGCAAGGACCGCATGGCATGATTATGCATCCGTGTTTCTTTGCAGCCATGGCGGGTTCTACCTATTTTTCACCTGTTTGGTTTTAAAATCTGAGCATAATACCTGCTACTCTATGCTGGGTTGTTGCAAGGCATAGGTTTTTGGGCGTTCCAGAATATGTTCTGTAGGCGGGTATGGATCCATAACTTGACGGCACAAACACTGGTGGCATAATTATGCAACCGTGTTTGTTTCCCTCAATCGTCATCTTTATATCTTTTTTACTCTGTTTCCTCTAAAAATCAGAGCCAAACAACAGCTACCCTAGCTCGACCTGTGTGAATGCCTGTTGTTATTATTATTTTTTTTTTATTTATTATTATTTTTTTAATGATTGCTGCTTACACTGTTCCTCTGACCAAAACATTCGTTTTCCTCGGCAGCTATCTATGTACTGCACGATGAATATCAGAAAAACTGGCTTTAGATACAGGTTTAAAACCACATTCAAGTTTATAAGCCCCTAACCCCGGTTCTAGAACTGTATTTGAAAAAGGTTTAGATCTAAATATTGATGGGATGGATGTTAATTCCACTGGTGGCGCATCAACTTGGGAATCGCGTCATACTCCAGAAAATGGTGAATGGGCCTCAAAGAAATCAGATGGCATTTAGTTAGAGGATCTGCCACTATCTTCTAGAGTAGGACCCGATTCCCAAGTTGATGTACCAGCAATGGGATGCCACTTGGTTAGAGGAGTATTTGAAGAGGAAAGTTATTATAAATGCCTATGTGGTGATCTCAACTATTATGAACTAGAAGATACCATTATGGTTCAAGTCAAACCTGCATTAACTTCTGGTCAGTTTTCATATATATACTTTCTGTGTCTGCCTTGCATTTACAAGTTTTATATCATACTTAGGTTAACTTCTATAAAAGTCTCTCATCATCACCCGCGCGCATTTGAACAAACATAGATGTCAAACAAAAGAGAATGTTGTGATAAGTGATTTGATAAGGGGATCCAAGTTGAGATGCTCCACGTCTTGGCGGGTCAGGTGACTACACCTCCAACCATAGAAGGCATATCCTCTTTTTTCGATTCTTACCAGACTCATTTGTTGTAAGTGGTTACCAGTCTTATTCACATTTATTTTCCTGCAAAACCGCATTCGTTGGTTCAGCTAGGGTAGGGTTGTGATGATTAACACCTACTTTCTGAGACTAATGAAGTGGGTGGTGAAAAATTGGGACCGTGGCTTGGCCGGGCAAGGACCGGATGGCATCGTTATGCAACCGTGTTTCTTTGCAGGTATGGCCAGTTGCACATCTTTTTCGCCCCATTCGGTAAAAAAATCTGAGCCTAATAAGCACTACCCTATTTACAACTGCTGCACCCCCTGGGTTTCTAATTGCTTCAATGTTGGGTTCTTAGGAATCTGAACTTTTAAACTCTTACTGATGAGACCCTTTTGATTTGGTGAATGGTCGTCTTTCAATTTGCTTATGACTGTTGCATGTAATGCATGATGAATATCACAGGCAATGATGAAAGCTATTACAATATCCTATTTTGTTAAGTGTAGATTACCGTAACCTGTGTTTTGGCATAACGACCAGATGGTTGCAGCCAACACCGGTTTTGGGTACCTCTTCTGTAATCGCTGATCTGAGCCCTATTATGTATATTATCATCATGCATTATTGTTGACCCATCATTGATCCACTCTTACTACTTACTCTCTTTGGAGCTCAGAACTTTTTGTTTCGTTGTGTCTCAATTCATTTGGCATGTTGGTACATAACAAGAACAAATAAAAGATAAGTATTGCTCTAATTTTTGTATGCAATATTCCAATATAAAACTGTTGCATTTGTATATCCATGCTTATGATATCTTAAATTTACAAGCTTAATCAACTGCGGTACACGACTGTGTTTAGAATTTTTTTTAATGCCAACAGGTTTTTTATATTAAAATCCCTGACTGCATACTATGGAGACAAGCTAAATATAAAAAATAGACAGAATATCAATGATGGATGTACCGAGACCAAGCACAGCTATTACTGATTTCGCATGGTGTGTGTATCCATCATTGATACTTTGTCAATATTTTTATACCCCTTAAGTTTTCACGCTCAACTACCTCAGTACATTATGCTTCAACTCAGATCAAGATCGACTGTTGGTCAGCTGCCATATATATACTTTGTATGTCTGCCTTTCGTTTACCAGTTTTATATTATGCTTAATGATACCCTGTTCTCTCCAATTACAGTCTTGTGCGCCAAGGTCTGCTTAGGGTTTTTTTTTTTTTTTTGCTGGATATCTATGAAATGCATGAGGAATATGCCAGGCAATGATGAAAGCCGTTACTATTTTCTATTTTTGGTGAGTGTGGCTTGCCATAACCCGTGCCTTGGCATAACGATCAGATGGTTGCAGCCAAGGCCGGTTTTGGGTACCACTTCTGTAATCGCTGATCTGTGCATTATTATGTATATTATCATCATGCATTATCGTTGACCCATCATTGATCCTCTCTTACTACTTACTCTCTTTGGAGCTCAAAACTTTTTGTTTTGATGTGTCTCAGTTCATTTGCCATGTTGCTACATAAGTTGAACAAAGAAACGATAAGTATTGTTAAAATTTACATGCTTAATCCACTGTACTACATGAGTCTTCTTATATTTTTTTTATTTTTTTTCCTGCCAACAGGTTTTATATATTCAACAGCCTCGCTGCATACTATGGAGACAAGCTAAATATCAAAAATAGACGAAATATCATTGATGGATGTACGGAGACCGAGCCGACCTATTACTGTATTCGCATGGTCTGTGCATCCATCATTGATACTTTGTCAATATTTTTGTCACTCCCAAGTTTCCATACTCACCTATCTATACTTTGTATGTTTTACTATATTCGCACTTATTAATACTCTACCTGCGCTTCCTTTTCGTCGACAGACACTGATCATCGCTCATTATATTATTGGCAAGAGACACCTTCATTTACTTTATGTCTTTGTTACGATAGTTATCTGCTTATCTAATTGGTCTCAATTTTTATAGAAACTGAAATTGTTTTATGCATGTTGCCAGGTTCAGTCCTACAAAAGTGTCTGATCATCGGTCGCGTGCATTTCACCAAAGACAGATGGGAAACTAAAGAGAAAGTTGTGACAAGTTATTTGGTGCAGATTACTTATTCGCACCATCCTCTTTTGTTACCCATCTATCTTTGAGAATTGCAACCTATTGTTGATCAGGGCCTTTTGTGGAACTGCAACTTCCAATATGCAAGACCAAATTTGGTATGACAAACACGGAACATCCAACATAGATGGTTGCTCTTATCTTCCCCTCGAATTCCTTTTGCTATTTCAACGGGCTACCAATACGTCTGGTGCAGACCATTGTTTAAAGACCGTTTAAATAACAAAGGGAATTTCAGGGGGAGGTCAGCTTTTCCACCTATGATTATTGACACTGCTAATCTAATTGGTGTACATTTTTATAGAAACTGAAATTGTTTTATGCATGTTGCCAGGTTCAGTTCTACAAAAGGGTCTGATTATCGGTCTTGTGCATTTCACCAAAGATAGATGGGAAGCTGAAGAGAATGTTGTGACAAGTGATTTTGTGCAGATTACTTCTTCGCATCATCCTCTTCTGTTACCCATCTATTTTTGAGAATTGCAACCTATTGTTGATCAGGACCTTTTGTGAAACTGCACCCGCCAATATGCAAGAGCAAATTTTCTGTGACAAACACGGAACATCAAATGTTGATATCAGCAGATAAAGAACTTCATGTAGTCTTCATTTACTAATATTGACACACGATATACAACATAGTTGTTTAATCTTATTTTCCCCTCGATAGTAGATAAAATGTAATCAGTTATGTATGTTAGCCTCAAAATATCATTGTAACACATATTTTCGGCTTTCTGAAGGTGGAGGATACAAATACAATGTTAAGATATATTGTCAAACAACACAAGTGCCTACAACACTACAAATCAATAATGAAAAAATGCAATCAAATCCAGCAATACCTTCACATCATACGCATACAACAAACTAATACTCATAAACCTTATCTATGCAAATATCTTAAGTATGCAAACATGTTACTCTCCTATATGACTACCCTAATGCACATAAACCTTATCTAAGTTAACCTTATCTATGCAAATATCTTAAATATGCAAACATGTTACTTTCTCATATAACTAGCCTAATACATCTAAACCTTATCTAGACCTCTCTTTTTTTCTGCCATTTCAAGCTTACAACACTAGCAAACACGTCGTCACCTCCTGCTTTAGCAAAACAGCCCGCCACGAAGCGCAGGTTTCCCACCTCGTTATATACGTTCTGCAAATATGGTTTGAAATGTAAAGCAAATGAAATAAAAATCTGAATGATTTTATGATATTATTAAGGGTATATTAGGAATTTGAAGATGTAAATTTACTTTTATTTGAATTTATAATGATTTGAGTAAATATGACAAATATGATCTCTAAATTGGGTATATATATATATGGAATTAACCTCTTTTTTTTAAACCAATTTTTGGTAGATATTGCATCAAAGTGTTTGCAATTCTAACTTTGCGTCAAATTGTTTTATCACTGAAAATGTATTTCAAATCTTTTGATCGTGATTAAGTTCTTCCCACATCATCATAATTTTCTGTGTTATCATAATTTTCCAGCATCATCATATTTTTTTGCATTATCATAATTTTCAAGCATCAAATTGTTCCTACATCATCTTAAATTTCCTGCCTCAAATTGTTTTATCATGCAAAAGATAGTTCATGCATTATCATCATCATCATCATCATCATCATCATCACCGTTGTCGGATCATCTTCGTCATCGATCATGGTAGTCATTGTTGATCAATGATCATCATCATTGATTTAATCTTCATCCCTGATTTCAACAACATATTTATTATTGGTTTTGATAATCGTCATTCACTTCATCATTGAATTTTTGAACATCAGCAGCAAACCTATAATAGAACCTAGAAAAAACCAAAACAAAAGAAACATCGAAATAAGAAATAAAAAATAATAGAAGATTGGAACAGCAGATGTCTCGGTTATTAATAAGATCACCAAAAATTTTAGAGAGAAGGGTTCGATCGAATACGTAATCTCGTTCTTTGTGCAAAGATTAAAAACTAAGATGCTCATAAGGGCATTACCAAAATAACCTACTTGGAGCATCCACGATTGATCAAATCGATAAAAGATTTTCACTATTCTAAAAAGCTTTTTGAATGGATTTTTGTCATTGCATTGAAAGCTTTTTAAAAAACTTTTCTACAAAGACTTGATAAACTTCAAGTATTTAACAAAAGCTTTAGTCATTAAATGTGTCATGTATTAAATGCATTAAATGTATCAAGTCTTTAAAGAGTTGATGCATTGTAGATGCTCGTAGTTACGAAATTGCTACACACATCTTAGACCTTTGATCTAGTCAAAGTCAATGAATCCAATGATTGAGATGTTGTCTTACATTTTTTACTTTAGGCTATGTGTAGTGGTGCGTAAGAGAGGGTGGGGGATTGTTTGACATGTGGCATATGGGACTGTGTGGGGCTTTGTTGAAAAAGTGGTGTAATGGTATGTGGGGCGTTGTTTGACACGTGCCACTCCTTTTCTTTTCTTTTTTATTTTTTTTAATCACTACATATTATATTTTTAATTAAACATTTAAAATAAAAAAAAGTTCCAGATTCAAAATAAAAAAAGTGGGCGGGATATATTTCAAATTTCAAATTCAAACACATTTTTAATCACTATAAATATACTTGCTTCTGAAACACATATCACACACAAACACATTCAAAATCCAAACTATTCAAATTCAAGATCCAAAGTTCTCAAATTCAAAATGTCTTCCAGAAAAGATTTCGGGCAACAATTTCTATCTGCACCTCGCCAAAAGGATTTTGGACAACAATTCCCTAGTCCACCCTATGAACAAGTCCCCGGTCCACCCCATGAACAAACCTTTCTAGTTTTCAGTCCACCCCATGAATTTCCATCTCCATCTCCACCGTTTAACAATCCACCGGAAAATCCGTTAGGGTTAATTGAGGAACAAATCTGACAAGATGAAGCAGATATGCAAGTCTTCCTGGAAATGGAAGCACTTGAAAGAGAAGAGGAAGCTGCTCGTTTGGAGCAGCAAGCCAGGGAGTATGCAGAACGTATGGCGAACTGGGAGAGTAGTTTTTTCACACCTGAATCCTCTGAAGATGGTTGGCCAGACTCAGATGATAGCTTCTTTTAATTTCGGTATCGTAGTTTCGTTTGTAATTCCGTTCGTTGTTTACGTTAACTGTTCGTTGTTTAATGTAGGTTCAATTTGATGTTTAATGTATTCTATTTGATGTTTAATGTAGTTTCAATTTGCTAAGATATTCAACATTTTACAAGTTTTCTAAAGTTTACATCTCAAACAACTACACATTCTCTTAAAAAACAAAAAAACAAAACAAAACTACAAAAAAAAAAAATAAATAAATAAAAAAAATAAAAAAATACACATTTTCGGGCGCTGTCAGAACCACCGGGGAAGGATTTTTTGGGGCAACAGCGCCCCGGCGTTTTGGTCGTGTGGGCGCTGTTGGGACGCTTTTCGGACAAATTGGGGCAACAACACTCCCATTACGGATAGTCTTAGAGAGGTGTTTTACTTGAACTCATCCCCACTGTTAATATGTTACATTTCTTAGCATGCGTGGTACGACCATTGGTTATATGTTCTTGCTAAGCGATTAAAGTAATCCAAGGTGAATTTGTTTCTACTTGCTATCACCTTCTTGAAGTTATTATATCTTATATACTAAAAGGCGTTTTTGGTCTTGCTTCGGATGTGTTGTGCGGAACAGTGGTTCGCACAGTGAATTTGCTGAAAGTGTTGTACGCTCAGCAATTGATGTTGCTTCAAAGGCTTAAAGAATTGTACGCATAACACATTACAAAACAAGTTGTGGCGCATCTAAACTCATTAACTCGGTCCTCAACATCTTCCCCTCATCTCTAGAAAATTCCAGCAACCCCTCATCTCATCTTTTTCTCACCAAACCCTTACACCGACAGATGCTACTCAAAAATTCTCCACACAAATCCATAAACAAATGGTTTAAACCATGACCCCGATTCACCAACAATCGATTTCAACCATAGAGGTCAAGAGGTATTGTTTTTGAAGATTAAGGTAATGAACCCTAATTCTATTTTTTAAGGTTATCAGCTTTTTAGGGTTTAATCATAGAGAATTGATTCCGGCCTTTGATTAATATTTTAATTTTTGTTCAAAGGAGATGGTACGGGTGATTGGAGGGCTGAAAAGAAGGCATAAAGGAAGGGAAAGGTTATAATCGAAGAGGTATTGTAAGTTTTAAGCCACCGTGTTGGTGTGTTCATTTTCCTTCAATTATGCGGGTCGAAAACAGAAATATATGAAATTGATTCTAATTGGTAGTTCATTTAGTTAGAACTTAGAATTAAAGGCTCTTTGTTTGTTTGAATATGTGGATATATGTACACACTTCAGAGTTTGTATCTGTATGGTTGAAGATTATGTGAATATGCGTAAAATCAAACTGCTGCAATTGTTTTGTTATACTTTTTGATAGTAGTGATAGTCAAACTCAAAGACTTTTAAGACCCGATGATGAAGGGAGAGTGTTTTTGATGATCGTGCTACAAAGTACTTATCATTTATGATGACTTAAAGTGCAACTTCTATAAGAGAGAACACAAACCCCTGAGGGCAATGCTGAAAACTTTGAAAATCATCCAGCTGCTACTGATGTTCCTCTTAACACAAGCAGGCCGGGTAATTTGGTTTCTATGCATATGGAATAAATTTTGTATTTCTATCGTGTTCCTAGAGTAAGCATCGTTATTTGAAAAATAAAAACAGTTCATTAAAAGTTACCAACAAAATTAGTTTACCTGACATTAATAAGACCAAGTAAATGTGCTTTTTAATGTCAAGAAATATAGTAGTTGTTTGTGTGACTGATAAAACAATGGCTGTTTGGGTCTAAGCATTACATGTGATTGTTAAAGTATATCGAATCAATGTCTTTATTTAGATTATTGGCATAGATACTAAACTTCCTGTTGTTTGGAGCAGAGCATGTTGTCATCTCTTCGGCTAGGTGGCCACGGGATGCAGCCGCCGGCTTTGCTACATTTGATTAAGGTCAGTAATTACTTCAAAAATAAGCTATGTGAACAAAATTTGGCTCTAACCGGTCCATAACATCTACTTTCTTTATCTAAAAATTAAAAAATACCATATATTTTGTGATATTTTTGTGGTTTTAACTTTTTATTTTATTCAACGTTTTTGGACTTCCTCCTCTCTTGATGACAAGAAACATAAGAATTACAGCTCCATTTCTCCTTTCCCAGGTAAAGAATGACTTTAATTAAACATTACAAAAGCCAGCTTTATACCCATTTTAACCAATTTTTTTAGATTTGTAACAGGGTTAGTGTCGACGCAAATTGAGTACAGATAAATAAAGACAGCATCAATTCAGTATTTCTGTCGTCTCCACATTTCAGCGCTCATCTGCTTCCATGCATTATACTTCACCATTCAGGTATGTCAAATCCTCTAACCCATTTTTTTAATACAAAAGATGCAATGTATGTTTATGTATATAAGTTGTACCAAAGATAAAGAATGGGGTTCGTATGCTAATTCTATCGGCTATAACCAATATATTTGGTCAATCTATATATGGTTTGTCGATGTATGAACCAAAAATATGAATTAAACAAGTGTTTATAATTGTTGTCGATGCAACCAAAAAAATACATACACAGCATTCTCTTTTATTTAAAAAATAGACAACCACATTTGCAGCATTCTGTTTCTACCACCATATATTTTCTTATACTTTTAATCATTATTTCACATCTACTATTAGTTTGTGTAATACTGATATTAAAAAGGATGGTCACTAAAATTTATAATTTACTATTTTCGTAAAAAGTTGGTGCCTGCAATGCCCGAATGCCGAAGAGGGCATATACATGTAATTAACAATGCGTATTCAAAGCAGCAGATGTCAAAACACTATAAAAACAATGAACTTGGTATTCTTACATCCTGTTCTGATTACAGAGTAACGAATTAAAGTCCTAACTCACCTGTCTATCAAAACGTTGTTCGCAATCTATGACTAAAATATTTAATAGAAACCGCAGTATATACTAACTGATCTCTCTATCAAAATGTTATTCGCACTTCATTTTTCTTACGACGTGTTCTGATTTAACTTTGGTTCTAAAATATGCTTTTGTTATACTAGGATTGACTCACACAGGTGGGAATTACTTCTGACTTCATATTCATCTTTGTTTATCAGTATGCTGTTTAATGATCATCGCCAACAAGGTTTTCTGCATCTACTAGCCTTTCCTTTTGTTTCAGGTAACTTTATGACAAACCATTCAAGTGCTATTGTTTCTTTCATTTCATTAATGTTTTCCCAATTTTATGCTGACACGAGAGTCCGAAAACCAGATACCAACTTATAAGTACCAGCTACATCTTCACTATGTTATTTGAAACAATTGTTAATATAACTGATCACTGAAATCAGCACATAACAGGTTTTATCAAAACATTTAAAGGTCCGCTGTAATTAAAGATATATATACGCTTCACTCACTTTAACAACGCAATGCAGATCTAATTAAAAAAAAATCATTTTCTCAGTTATTTTACATTTGCATAATAACACGCGTATATGTTTTGCGTTAGACTTCAGGCATACTTTACTTCTTTATTTGAATTCCAGATAAAGAATACCATTGTTGCTAGGTATTTGTATCCAATGTGCGTGCTCTTTCACCTGCCATCAATCCCTTAGAAATATAACCACTTAGATATTCACTTTCCTTATTCACGTTTTTTTACCAGTCCTGGATTGTGCCATCATGGTTGTAACAAGTTGATGCTTCAACCGATAGTTCACTGAACCATTTAGTCCACTCGCGCAAACAATTCTCGGATGCAACTTCTCACCAGGGCCAAGACATAGGTAAAAACATTGCCTTTTTAATTCAGTATGGCTGATCTAATTATCTATTTATCTCCCAAGGGTCCAATAACTTAGATTAAAAAAAATTAATAAAAAAATAAAAAAAAATATAACCAAAACTGGTTGAAATAAAAACTTGCATCCGATTCTACATGGTTAGCCACCAAAATCCATAAAACTTTGAAACATCAATGTCACCAAACCAAGTAGTCGAAATAGATTGCCTACCATTGTTGCTGTCAGAATGGATAATAAAAAAAATAAAATAAAAAAACAACTGGTAATTCATTAATAGTATTCATTATAACCCACAAAGATCACGTGCTAAATCTTGCACCTTGATCAATGCACTTAAAATCTCACGGTCCCTCTGCTGTGCTTCAGTCAAGCACTCAAGACCATCATCAGCAACATCATTAGATGGGCCAAAAGATTGGCCCTCTTGCATTGTGTCTTCCTTGACAGCAACCTTCGCTCTTAGATAATCACACTTCTCACCAATCTCCCTGATAAAAACTTCATTCTCAGCTTCTTCTTGCAAAAACAAAGATTTAAAACAGACCCTAAGATCATCTGAACCGCAAAGCTCTCTTAGCTTATCAAAATGAGGAGTAGCAGCCATTTGTTCTCAGATATTTGGTATGTATTTTACACCAACTGAATGGTTTGCTTATATAGGCAAAACCTAACTCATAAACGAATATGAAATGATTCAACTCTGTTTCCCATGCACACATTAAATGCATAAAACCATAAATGTAATGTGAATCATATTTTTAGAAAAACAAAATATGAAACCAATAAATTGTTGTAAATTATTTTAAATTATAAAAACTAATAATTAAAGATTCATAATTGTTCTTACTGCATTATAACTCTTTCTTTTTTGCAACAGCTGATGTCCCTGCATTTGATTCAACCATGTCCAGCCAAACATGATAGTAATAACTATGATGCCAGACTCATGGGCAACCTGCCTCTTGCTACACGCATAGGGTGTACAAATAGCACTGATCGTAGATCATCCAGATGCTTATGGATCAGAACAGACCGATTCATTAGTTCCCGTCATCCTAGATCCACTTTAGCTAATGCAACTCAAGAAGAAGCTGCTAAAAATGAGCACACTCAGATTCAACACTTAATATTTTGTATCAGATTACCAACAAATTACTTTTAATTGCTACATGCTAAATTCTAATGCTATCCGTAGCTTTAAAATTTACAGCAACAGTATGTTTACACAAACTCACCCGCCGCAACGCGCGGGCCTCCCCGCTCGTTAAATATCTATAACAAGTATATTGCTTTTTTTTTTTTTTTTTTTTTCTCTCTCTCTCTCTCTCTTTTCGTAATGTAGAGTATGTTTGGCGTAGAGCTTTTTGTAGCTTTTTGAGACGATGAACGATGAGCAATGAGCTTTTTAATTTTTAATGTTCGTTTGGTAAAAGAGCGGTGAGTTTTGCTATTTTTTAAGAAAGCTCATTTTTTCAATGCTTTTTTAAGAAGCTGTGAGCGGTGAGCAGTGAGCTGTGGCTACAGTTCACAGCTACTGCTCACATCTCACTGCTACTGTTCACAGCTACTTTTGCCAAACATAGCCGTACTTTCTTCAAGAGCACGACGATTATGATTTCGTTGAAAAGGTCAAATTAAAGAGCTCAAGAAAGTGACTCAGAATATAATCCACAAACAACATCGAAAGTAAATTAAGATGCGTATACGTAGCATGATTTTATATTATAGAAAATGATTTATCTATTGATTATCGAATATAGATGTTTAAATAATCAACGTTTCTGATTAGCGATGTTCTATATAAGTATATGATAGGGTCGAGTGATTAGTTTCCGACTTGCTACTTATTAGTTTTACTATTAATTTAGTTTATGCTTGCACAATATGATCAAACAACAACAAAAACAAACTCAATCCCGTTGGAGCAGGGTATGGGAGAAGTAGAATGTATACAGATCATACCCCTACCCCGAGATAAACCCGGGAGTAGAGAGACTGCTTCCAACGAGACTTCCGGCAAGTGCAAAAGTGCAAGTAGAGAGAGAAAAAGAGAAAGCAACAAAGACAGTAAACAATATTGCTTGCACAATATGATCGTTTCTGCTTATTGGTGGGTTAGTTAACTGTGTTTGGTTACTTCATTCTTGATACTTAGGGTGCGTTTGGTTTGTAGAGGGGTTTCGGATTCGGATTTAGATTTAAATTTCGATTAGGATTTGAATTTGGATTTGATGTAGGAAAAAGAAAAAAATATTTAATAATAATAATTATTTTATATAATAATTTTGTAATAAAAAATATTATTATCTAAAAAAAATGTATAAAATGATGAGAGGAGAATAGTTGGTGGGGCCCACTAAAAATTTTAATACTTACCAAAACCCTCTAAATTACTTATCAATCAATCTTTCATTCATTAATTCATTCCTCCTTCTAAAATTTACAACCAAACAAAATTTTAATGTCACATCAAACCAAAACCCATACCAAACCCCCATACCAAACACACCCTTATAATCGCATGTGTTTAGGTGATCGGGACACTCATATTTTTGGTTGGAACATTTCATTGTATAAGCAGTTAAAGCATATTATAAATACTGTACAAGTACGTAAGTATATACTTGAGTGTACCAATCAAAAAGTGTAACTGTTTAAATCAATTCGCTTTCAGGATAGACCACCTCATGAATTCTCTATAAGTCACAAGTTGAACTTTTGGTGGTTGAGAAAGGTGCAGTTATCCCACTTCCACTTGTCAACTATTTGATCGGGCTTTATTTGGTTTTCCTTTCGTCCAATGTTGACAGGTATAAGAATTTATATGATTATGAGGTGCTGCATTTAGCATTTGTATGATACCGTAAAGGGGATTTCTAAGCGATACTATTATTACTTTGTATGATTGTACATTGTTTCATTACTATTAAATTACATTTTTCTTTTTGAAATTAATACATGAAGCTAGTCCGTCAATCGGATGGGTCATAAAACTACTTAACTATATATTAAGATATTAATAGAAAATGTTTCTTTGAGTCCAATTGTTATGAATTCAGGATTTAATGGAAATAAGAGCGCGTGCTAATTAAGTTTTGTTTGTTTAAACTTGTAAAATATAGGAAACATACCATAATTCCTTATGACGAGCATTAGGCAAAAACGAATTTTACGTGTGTCGCAAAAAGAATTCAAGATAAACATACATTATCTTTGCATATTGTGGTTGTTAGTGTGCTGCCATATCCAAGAAGAAACCCGTTGGATGAAATTTTGTGTGTCAACGACTCACCGCAATTAGGATGTAGAGTCAACCCAAAAATCTTTACCGGTTTAATATAGTGAGGATTGAAAATAGATCCAAGATTTTTTATTTTTTATTTTTATTTTTTTTTTAGCCACAAATCTCTTCATTATTATCATGCTCTCTTTTATTTATTTTTTAAGTAATACTTTTTAATTTAGGGCAAATAACAAAAAAATGCATCGAACTTGACACTTTTTGTGATTGTGTGTAGCCAACTAATTTTTTTCATTATAACACAAAACTTAGACACTTTTTGTTATTGTATGTATCCACGTCAATTAAACGTCGCATCATTAGTCATTTATACTAACGGCCGTTAGTAAATAACTTACAATTTCGTTTTCTTACATTTTTATATATTTTCATACGTTTTCGTCTGTTTTTACACGTTTTTGTCCGTTTTCCTACGTTTTCATCCGTTTTTACACGTTTTCTTCCGTTTTTATTCATTTCATCCGTTTTCTTACGTTTTTGTCAGTTTTTACACGTTTTTGTCCGTTTTTATACGTTTTCATCCATTTTTATATGTTTTCGTCCGTTTTTACACGTTTTCGATCGTTTTTATACGTTTTCGCCCATTTTTCGTCCATTTTTATACGTTTTCGTTAGTTTTTGCATGTTTTCGTCTATTTTTATACGTTTTCATCCGTTTTCTTGCGTTTTCATGTGTATTTGTCCGTTTTTATAAGTTTTCGTTTGTTTTTGTATGTTTTGTTACGTTTTCATACGTTTTCATCCATTTTTTTGTGTTTTCATATGTTTTTATACGTTTTCATGTGTTTTCGTTCGTTTTTGCACGTTTTTCGTCCGTTTTTATACGTGTTAATACAAATATCGTCCTAAAAACGTTATTTATATTTTACGATCTTTGCTTTATTTTGTTAATGACAATTATAAGGTTTATCTTTAGCAAAGCATAAATATATGTTAAAGTCTTTTACATTTATAGTAACAAGCTTTTTAAACTCATTTACATATCACATGATCACTAGGAATTACATTGCATACATATATACATTTATATGTTTATTTTTATTTCTTAAAAATCTATATATTCTAATATACAGCAGTTGAAAAAGACAATGAATACCCCTCTAAAAAAGCAATACTCAAATTCTAAGATGTCTACATTTGTCATTTCATCTACTAATTTTAATTAGACCATTAATAAAAAAGTCAAAGCTTCATCAATTTTCGGACCATTAATAAAACAAAAAAAATTAAGCATCCTCTTTCCCCTTTTTTTCACCCGTCTCTCCTAATACCGATTCATTATCAAACCCCAACATCCTTAATTCAATTGTTTTGATTTGATTAAACCAGATTCAACATCCCTTAGAAGCAGATCTATGCCGGCGGTTTTTTTGTTGTCTAAACCTTAAAATCGGTAATTATTGCTTATATTCAAATTTCTATTTAGGTTTAGATTTGAATCACATAGCACCACAATTTGGATGTGTTGTTTTTATGTTGTCACTTTAATTTGTTTTTATAATATATTTTATGAATGATTTTTTGAATCGATGTTGCTATTCATGTATGCTATTTTAGGTGGCTTTGTTTTATGAGTACGGGAATCCTGTTGAGCCAAAGGGTGTTGTTAGAAGAGTTACCGACATAGTCTGAGATGGGTAGGCTTATAAAAATAATACCTAAGGGATTTTGGTGACTGAATGCAAGGTGTTCGATGAAATGTCTTTGAAAGGTAACAGATAGATATTATTAATATACATTGTTATTAAATCTCATTTTTTACACTCACAGTTGTTTGAAAGTAACATTGTCTAAAAGTTCTGGCTAATTGAAATAATGTTATTTTATTTACTAATTTGGATCTTGCTTTCTTTAACAGGCAACCCACGGATTGTTGACGACAATTTTTCACCCGACAAGCCTCTTGATTCCGCAGATAATCACGTTTCAAGCAGTTCTATGCAATGGACAAGCTCAAGAAGATGGCTTTACAGGTATTCTTTTTAATAATATCTAGATAAAATAAGTAAACCTAAGATTTGTGTAGGTATTTTTTGAAAATGATAGGATATCATGGTCAATTTGGCAGAATAGGTGAAAATTGGTAACTTCTTTTGTTCTTTCTGGTATTATGAACATTTAAAACAAACTATGTTATTAAATTAGTAATCCAATTCATTTAAGTAGTTGCAATACAATTTTAAATGTTGTAATACTTTGTAACTTCTTTTATTCTGAGTTTTGTGTTTCTGGTCCTCAAATGCAAATTTTAGATGTTGTAATACTTTGTAACTTCTTTTATTCAGTTTTTATATGAAGACTCAATAACCAGGTCAAGCCATGGATTAAAACCAGTCTTGCTCCGGGCTCTGGAGTTGTTACAAAATACTTGCTCCAAAGGTATTAGTTGTGTTTGTATGAAGATCAGATTTGTTTAGTCCCGTTAGAAATACAACTAACGAGTAGAGGTGAAAAACTGGACACAATGGGTGCCTTGGGTAATTGGTCAAACTCGCTAAAATGCTTACATATTATTGCAAAACCATATTTTGAAAATAATAATACAATTGTAGGGTATTCACAATGCATGAATCACTATCTTGAGGCTTGTTTGGATCGAATGAAGGAGTTTTTAGAGAGAGAAATGGGAGCCTTTAGTGAGAGAAAGTAACTAGTGTAATATTAGATTGAAAAGGTCCAACCCTTCCCTTGTGTGGGAAGGGATATATATACTACTACATATTATGTCCCTAGTGGACTGTGGAGCGAGCTGACAGAGGGTAAAGACCCGACCCACTCCACAATAGTAATTAATAACTAAGCTACTAATAATATTACTGATAAGCTTATGAGCTATGATGATCTAATAAGTACTCGGGGTGACCGAGTCTTCTGCTGAATATTCATATTCCTAACAATCTCCCCCTAAGGGAGGTCACCCCAGAAGTAATGTTCTGAAATTCAGCACTTCTTCCATGGATCTTGACATCATAGCTCGTACTCATTGAATCTTCAATGTCATAGATTGTTGTGCAAACATCAGTGATCTGAAGATGACTTCTCTTTTGTCTTGGATGAATTTTGAATAATCTCTGAACGTATCATCCCACTTGAGTCTCCAAGTCATCTTTCTGTAGTAATACTCCATGTGATGAAATATACTTAGAGCCGACATGCTCACACGATATGGGGTCATGATCTTCAGCATCAGAGTTAGCAGAAGCTGTGTTTAAGGTCTTTTAGGGTGATCATGACTTCTTTGATGATGATGTGGTGTGAACATGTGGTGATGGATTGGCATCTTTTCTGCAACCAGCTACAACAGCAACCAGCTACAGCTTTCCACAGCTACAATCGCCAGAAGTTCCTGCATACGACAGTTAGCAATAATTCGACCGGTACTTACAAGTTTGGACTTCGAGACAGTCAACAGCATATTGTGAAAACTCTCTCTAATCCTTACCAAGACCGTTCCTAATCGAAAACCCACAGAGGGCTTTTTAAGATTTTACCGTAGTAAATCAACGATTAGGTGAGTCGCTGGAGATCACTCCACGACTGTAGACCGGTTGAAACCGCCGCGACCACTAAGCGTAATCCACGAGGAATTACCGAAGTGACCTGCTTTCAGGGCTGCTTGATGTTGACCCTGGCAGGAATTTCCATTCAATCATTGAGAATTACATAAGTAAATTCTCTCATAAATGTTCTGGCAAATTGCTAAGATCTGCGTAGGACTCTTAAGATTACAACTGGTGTCCTTAATGTTGAACACTCAGTGTAGAAGTAATTCGTGTCCCTATGAGATCTTATTATGCATCTCGTGGCTCTAGACTCGATAGTGCGTTTTGATTTAGTGAGCGGAGGCTGGAGAGGACTGCCACCTATTCAATATCATCTAACTCGGAGTGAGAGAGACGATAGGAATGTATTGAACTCCGTGACAATTGAAACAAGAATCCTTTGAGGGACCTTGAGTGGCTAGGGAGGGTTGTGCAGCGTATCACTGGGTCCATGATACTTTGTCTTCAATGCCAGCAATCAACTAAGTGATTCTGACAGCATATGTATTGACCCGGTTTCTGCCTAAGTTGTAAGGAGGGCTTCTTTCTTTTCACCCTTTATCTTTACAATTCTTTTTCATTCTTCAACCCCTTCAGTGCTTACCGAGACTTCATAACTAACACCTTGTTGGGTTTGTTCCAGTGTTAGCTCCATCTCAGTCGGCACTATTCCCTTATGCACATTTCTCCTTTTTAATCATACCTAAGGACTTCTACACTAACTAGTGGATTGTCCCTGGGTAGATCCCTCCGGCTCTGGCGGGATCGTGGGAACTTGAGCCTAACCTAACCATCCTTATAACTCCATGCATTAATTAAAATGGTCGGTCTTTGGTGTACTTCCACGATTGCCATAAACCAAATCATTGAAAAATCTCTCAAAGTGTTCATGATTCTGAAACACATTTTTACAAACACTTGAGAGTTTTATATTTTTCAAATGCTCCCCCTCAACATGTGCTCGGTTGATTGTTTTATAAATTTGCACATGTTAGGTAGAGCTTGCACTTTTAGAATTGATCCACTTTCAGTGAACATGACCGATTCGAGACACGCTTACATCACTGGTTAGACCAGCTTGAAATTATTACCCGTCCTGGTCAAGTCCATAGAAAGTTTCTCGAAACGGTACACTCTACTCAGATACATCTTTTTCGAGACACGCTTACATCACTGGTTAGACCAGCTTGAAATTATTACCCGGCCAAGACGTATCCTTTCGATTGATGACAATTCAAATTTCGTCAATTCTTTGGTGAAGTCTGAGCCTTGTTCACACAAGATGCCATAATCCATTGTTTTGTAAAACCATTTGCTCCCCCTCAATATATGCATTGATATAAGAAAGATTTTCGTTCATATGGAGGAGCTTGCTTTTATGACCAAAACATTTTGCCAAAACATTTTGCTCCCCCTCAATATGTGCCTTGATATGCAAAATGGTTTAGCACATACGGGAGAGCTTACATTAATTACCAAATCATCACATTTTATCAGAATTTCCTATTTAAATCACATTCTCTCCCCCGATCAAAAATTTCAAACCATTTGAGATTTGTGATCCCAATTGATTTAAATACGTTTAGAAAAATTCGGGAGAAAATGTGGCCAGGTTTAAATGTATTCTGATTTAGGAGCATACGATGCTCCCCCTGAAACAACGAGAGAGTGTCACTGCTGATGTTGCACAAATTTGATAAGGTGTCGGAAATTTGAACAAATATGCTCCCCCTCAATTAATGACCCGTTTTCCATTAAAAGAGCTGTAGTCATTCAATTGAGCGACGGACATTTGTGAAAATTTAGTTCAATTTACCACCTTGTGTAACATCAAGACTCTCTTGAAGGATCAAACAAGATAGAGAATCTTGATGAAAAGAAGACTTCTCTTCTTATATACGAAGTGATGCACTGAAACGTACATCAAGTCGGGAGAACATGGATATAAAGTAATCCATGCCCAGGTGAACATCACCCGGTTGGAGGAACAGCTGTCCTTTTGGCGACATGCTTTCCTCATTGTACAGTGCGGGTTGCAGTATGAAGTAACTGCAAGCCATTAAGACATGTTTGAACTGATTAGTATAACTTCTGCTCGAGCTTCATTTAAGAATCCGTGCCATTGTTGAATGACATTTCTAGATACGTAAATGTTATCGATAAACAGAAGACATGCCTAGGTAGAACTATTTTTGGTATTTTCTGATTTTTCGATTTTTATGGTTTTTATAGGTTTTATATTTTTGTATTTTTCTTTTTGATTTAAGATATATACAACTATGTACAAGGATATAAGAAGACAATCCTTTACTCCTCCTTTTCTTCCTGAAGACACTTGAGGGTTTCAGGAGTCATGCTTTTCATGCCAAGGCGTGGGAGAATAAACTGAAACCTTTCTCTTGGGAGGGCCTTGGTGAAGATGTCAGCTAACTGAAACTCTGTCCTCACGAAGTATAGCTCCACAATTCCTTTTTCCACCTGTTCCCTGATGAAGTGATGCCTGATGTCGATGTGTTTTGACCTGGAGTGCTGAACATTGTTACAACAAAGAGCAATGGCGCTTTTGTTGTCACAATATAGGGGAATTTTGTTGTATGAGAATCCATAGTCCGAAAGCTGTGATCGCATCCAAAGGATTTGTGCACAGCAAGCAGACATAGCAATGTACTCAGCTTCAGTAGATGATATGGAAGTACTCATCTGCTTCTTAGAAGACCAACTAACCAACTTTTCCCCTAAAAATTGAGCTCCTCCTGAAGTACTTCGACGTGTATCTTGACATCCCGCATGATCAGCATCTGCGTATGCCGTTAACTCCATTGCAGTGTCCTTAGGATACCAGAGACCCATATGAACCGTGCCTTGAAGATATCGGAAGATCCTTTTTACTGCTTCAACATGCTTCTTGGTTGGTCTGGATTGATACCGAGCACACATACATACAGCAAACAGAAGATCTGGTCTGCTAGCCGTGATGTACATCAAAGATCCAATCATGCTTCGATACTGTGTGATATCAACTGGAATCCCTGAAGGATCTTCATCCAGCTTCGTTCTATCAACCATGGGAGTGTCAACAGGTTCACTTGAATGGAATCCAAACTTTTTCAGGATCTCGTTGGCGTATTTGGATTGATTGATGAATATGCCTCCGGGACTTTGAGAAACTTGTAGTCCTAAGAAGAATGACATTTGTCCCATCATGGACATTTGGAATTTGGAATTCATCTCCTTTGAGAAACTATCACATTCACCAGGATCTGTGGAAGCAAAGATGATATCATCTACATATATCTGAACTAGCAGTAGATGGTTTCTTGATTTCCTGGTGAATAGTGTAGGATCAACAACACCCTTGGAGAATCTGTTCGCTAGGAGGAACTTGGACAATGTATCATACCATGCCCTTGGCGCCTGTTTTAGCCCATAAAGAGCCTTCTTCAAGCGGTAAACATGAGTAGGGTGTTCAGCATCCACGAATCCCTCAGGTTGACTCACATAAACTTCTTCCTTTAAGTCACCATTCAAGAATGCCGTTTTGACATCCATCTGGTAGACTATCATATTACGACTCGCAGCATTTGCCAGGAAGATTCTTATGGCTTCAATTCTAGCAACCGGAGCAAACGATTCTTCAAAATCAATGCCCTCTTCTTGTCTAAACCCTTTAGCAACTAGCCGTGCCTTGTTCTTTAGGACATCACCATACTCGTCAAGCTTCACTTTGAAGATCCACTTCAAAGCAATGATCATTGCACGCTCCGGAGGAGGCACTAATTCCCAAACTTCAAGTCGATCAAATTCATGGATTTCATCCTGCATGGCCTGGAACCAGCAATCTTTAGTCATTGCTTCTTTGGCATCCTTTGGTTCGACTTTAGACAGTACGGAATTGAAGAAGCACCATAGTGCATCAGTGGCTAGTTGATTACGAGTGGATACTGGACGTGAGGGATTGCCTATGATGTTGTCGATTGGATGATCACTGGTCCATTTCCTGAGATGGTCGTGAGGTTGATGGTTGTGAACAGACGAAGCAGTGCTGTGATCTTCAAGTAAGGATGTGTCTGATGAATGTTCAGGAGCAAAGATGTTTTCAAAAGGAGCCTCTTCAACATGAGCAAAAGGATTAACTTCCAAAGAGTTATTATCTGAAGATTCTTGCATTACTGGAGAAGTTTGAGTGTTTGATGACGAAGGCGATTGACTGGCAGCAGGAGCATTGTGACTGACTGATACTGAAGCTGCAGGTCCTTCTGAATCTTGTGGGGCTTGAACCTCATCCATAGGAATTACAGCTGATTCACTCGGGATGGTTCCATTTGTTGGCTCAAAGTATTCATCAAACATGGGATCGAATAACTTCTTCAACTCCTCACATGTAGGTGGCACATAAGAATCTGCAGGCGTGGAATTCTGTACAAGTCCTGAACTAATGGGTCCAGGAGACAAAAGGTGAAGATCGGGTCCAGAACTGATTTGTCCTGAAACAGGTAGCTCACTCAGCTCATCGAACGTAACATGAATGGTTTCCATGATTTTACGGGTCCTTTTATTGTAGATTCGATACCCTTTACTGTCTGGTGCGTATCCAACGAAAATACCTATATCTGCTTTAGCTCTTAATTTTCCCAGGTCTTGACTATCGTTAGTTGGATAGCAAAGAGCACCAAACACACGCAGAAAGGAAAGATCTGGTTTCTTGTTATGAATTAACTCGAAGGGAGTCTTCTCATGAACCGGATGAATTAGGGATCGGTTTTGAGTGTAACATGCTGTTGCTATAGCTTCTGCCCAGAGAAACATCGGTGTCTTTGAAAATATAAGCATGGTTCTTGCAGCCTCCACCAGAGTACGGTTCCTTCGTTCAACCACCCCGTTCTGTTGAGGCGTGCGAGGGATACTTTTCTGATGCGTGATGCCAATACTTTCATAGAAATTACGGAGTTGTTGGTTAACAAACTCAGTACCATTATCTGTGCGAATGATTCTGACAGTTTTATCTAGCCTTACTTGCAGCTGTTTTATCAGTTTAATGATAACCTCTGGAGTTTCGTCCTTGGTTCTCAAAAACTTTACCCATGTGAACCGAGAATAATCATCTACTATCACCAGAACATACTTCTTTCCATTTATGGTTTGTATTCTCATTGGACCGCACAAGTCCATGTGGAGGGTGTGAAGAACTTCCAAGTTGGTGTTGACGGTTTTAGGCTTGTGGGTTTGTTTCTTGCTTTTACCCAGTTGACATGCAGAGCAGAGATGATCTTTCTCATATTTCAGTCTGGGCATCCCTCTAACAAGATCTTTACGGGAAAGATTATTTATGGTACCGAAGTTCAAGTGGTTCAAACGACGATGCCACAGCCATGATTTTGTTTTAGAGGCTTTAGAAAGCAAGCATATTGGAGAGGACTTCAACATTTCTTCAATTGAGATGGTGTATAAGTTGGTGCCCCGACTGCCCTTGAGGAGATCTAAACCATCCAATTCTCTGACGAAACATGTATGCTTTCTGAAAGCCACTTCCAGATCTGAATCACAAAATTGACCCACAGAAAACAAATTGTGTCCTAGTCCTTCCACATAATATACCCTTGAGATTACACTATTACCAAACACATAATCTCCATAACCCATAATAGCACCAAAGTGGTCGTTCCCAAATCTAACTGTCCCGATAAACTTTTTCACGAAGTTCTTGAGCCGTGAGCGATCTCCAGTCATATGTTTTGAGCAGCCTGAGTCCAAATACCACAGGACGATTTGTACGACCTGCATTTGAAACCAGACAACAATGGATGACTGAAAAATGTGGATCCCCAAGTGCAATTGGGGTCCATTTGGTCAGCACACACATATTCAGGAACCACAGATTTCACAGATGCTACTATCTTTACTGTGGAGACAGAACTTGAGACAGGACAAGACCTAGATGGAAGGCATTGTGATTCTAAAGGCAAGATTCTACCAGTTGGTC
Source organism: Artemisia tridentata subsp. tridentata (assembly GCA_021014915.2). Taxonomy (NCBI): domain Eukaryota; kingdom Viridiplantae; phylum Streptophyta; class Magnoliopsida; order Asterales; family Asteraceae; genus Artemisia; species Artemisia tridentata. The sequence continues at coordinate 264,665,105 of CP139508.1, forward strand.
TCCATTCCTTATTCTTCACAATTTTATGCATATTCATTTTAGGTAATGGTCTCTGTTTTCCTAAATTGAATTTCCTTCCAGTGGGTCTCCATTCCTTAACGTTAACAATTTTATGCTTATTCATTTTAGGTAACGTGCACTGTTTTCCTAAATTGAATTTCCTTCCAGTGGGTCTCCATTGATAGCCTATGCTAGCAAATGTTTTTCCTGTTGCTTTCCAAACCTTTTTGCATGCTTCAGATATCCTACCATTCTTAACATGGGATGATGCAGAAGACATCAGGAAAGACACAACACATTCATCATGATTAGCAGAAATTAAACAATTGTCGCAAGTTTTACAGATAGCATTAGAATTCGAATTAATTACAGTACTTTTGATACTAGAATCAACACGATTCATCCTACTCATTGTAAACTTATTGTTCCTAGGTTGGGCTTCTACATTCTTCAAGTGATCATTCTTAGCTGGCGCAGTCATATCCTTTCTTTCATTTCCTCTAGACCTTGACCCGCTAGCTTGGGTGTCACTTTTTACTCCTGTAGAAGCATCGAAGGTAACATTAGTTTGTTTTTCTGTCACATGCCTTCCTGATAATGATGTGTTGGGTTCTGATGTTTTGGGTGGTGAGTCAACGGCTACATACTTGTTCACAACATTGGATGATGATGCAACAGATCTATCTCTATGGCCTCTAAACTTAGGAATTGAGCCTATGGCATATTCTAAGTTTTCCTGAATCCTTTTCGTGAGTTTGCATGCATAGACAACTGCTTGATCAAGTGGCTTATCATTCCTATCCTCTTCAACTACCTCACGAAGTGTGTCAAGACCTTCTCTAAGATGATCTAGATATGTTTGATGGGCAAGGTTGTTATTTCTAAGCTTAAACGGAATACGCCCAACATCAACATCATACTTTTTACAATCAGTAGCCTTTGGTGTATCACAATTACAAGTGGTGCATGGCATTTTACCTTTCACCCGAGCCTTAAGATTCTCAATTTCATTTGTCAAAGAGGTTATTTGATCATTATGATTGCTTCTTGTAACTTTAATAGAATCATATAACTCTTTGAAATGTTGTTTGACCTTTGAATTTTCTTCTCGATAACACTCATTTTCGTAATGTAACTTATTTATGGTGTTTTGATATTGAAAATTCTGAGAATCTGAAGACGAAGGTTTATTGGTGCCATATACTTCATGCTTGTTGGATTTCAGTTGGGCAATTTGGGCCCTCAGTAGTCGAATCGTGTTCGTGTGAGCTTGAATTGATTCATCACGTTTGCTTAATTCAAAATATGTATCAAACTCAGGAGCATCCGTGGATGTCTTGACATTTGATATTTTGCATTTTTCTTCTAAGTGTTGATGTTTAAGTTGCAAGTTCAGATAATCAACTTCTAGTTTCGAAAAACGTTTAACCATGTTATCATGGTCATCATTTTGAATTTTTTTCAAGCAATTTCACATTCTCCCCCTCAAGCTCAACGACACGATTCTGGGTGACATTTAACGCAATAGCATACTCATGAAATTGACAAGCAGACAATGCAGAATCAGTGACAGTGTAAAATACATCTTGTGCAATACATTTAGCAATCAAGTTGTCATTAATGATGAGTATGTTTTTTCTTTCAATCTCTCGACTCTTAAGTTCTATTGCATGTTCATTCACCTCATTTTCCATATCTTTAAACACTACTTTCATTTCATTTATTTCGGCTTTAAGGGCAGTTTGCAACCCTTCAAAGTGTTCTTTAAGTAGTTTAAAGAATGGCATGACCTCAGTTAAGTAACACCTTTTTGCATGTTCAAAACACCTTTCCCCCTCAGTAATGCCGGTTGGTGTGATTCTCTTCTTACATGTTTTATCAAAATCAGCAAACAGTTGCCAAAGCACATATAAGCTAATAAAGGTTTTGCATTCAGTGGGAAGAGACAAAGGCACCAGATTCCTAGGTGTATTGGGAGGATACACCGTTATGGACGCAACTTTTCGAATAAGGGGGGTGTTGGCCTTAAGTTTATCTTCCTTAAGTTTTTCACTATCTTGTTTCCAAAATATCTGTTCAGGTGTTAACTTCTTTTGAGGAGCAAACACAGTCAAACGATTTTCCTCATAATAATCATGGGGTTTGATTATTATTCGTCTGGCTATGCACTCGGGATCCCTCATTTTCTCATTCATTTTTTCTTTCGTTTTCTCACTTAACTCATCCTCTTCATCAGTGTAGATATGCTCAGGTTGGTCATGAATAGGCTTAATCATCACATTACCATCATATAGGGCTGGTTGAAGTACTTGCATACCCTTAAGGATGGTAGACTTTGGTTCACCTATCATGATTTTACTATGCTTATCACTCAACTTTCTGTGCTTATGAATCATTTGAGCAGTTTGTATGGTTTGATTTTGTGTGTACAACTTATCTTCAAGCTTGTTTTTTAACGTCTTGAGTTTAGAGAAATCATTTAAAAGAGTTGTTTCTTTTTGTTTGAATTCTTGCTTAAGTGTTGTTACACACTTTTGTGCTTCCTGTTTTTGTTTGACAGACTGTTCTAGCTGACTTTTCAAAGAACTTAACTCTAATTTTAATGTTTCTTCTCGCACTCTAGACTCTCTAATAAGTGTACTCATTTGACCTTCTAATTTCTGCTCACGATCATTAAGCTCAAACTTAGCACGCTGTTCATACATAGCAACTTGTTCTTTATAGATGTTAAGTCTAGTGATCAAGTTATTATCAGGGACAGGCAATTGGGTCTCATGGTACACACAAGCATTATCTACATTACTCGCATTATCTAAGGCACATACATTACTCATAGCACACACATCATTATTGACAAAGGATTCACCATTTGGTACATCAGGCGAGTTGTTGCTATTCAAATATTGTTCATATGAGACAATATTGCTATTTTCCATATCAACATCACTTGAGTCAGAAACAACTGTCTGATGTACTTCTTCGGGAATCTGATGTCCCTCGACAATATTATATGTGTCATAAATTTTTAGTACCTCAGAAATCACGGATGCATTAGAAGAACCAGCTTGACGAGATGATGCCAGGGAAGACAAGTTAGCCATGAAGATTGTTTGAGCAGTAGGTTCATCATCCACATCAGAGTCAAATGCATCACAGTCATCTGCCTTGAAGATGTTAGGATCATTAAGTGCCAGATCCTGAACAGGTTTCTCATCCACATCTTCATCAAAAGTATTTCCTCCATCTCCTGCCAAGAACAATAACTCTTCCTCATCCAATACAGCACCATTTTCTTGAGCTTGCATTAACAGCATCTTGTCTTTGAAGTAATCTGAGTTCTGAGGACGTTTAGGTTGATTGCAGTTTCTAGCAATGTGTCCAAGCCCCCCACAATTATAACACTTGATCTGTTTCCCTTGCCCCTGATTGGCATTCCCTGCTCTGTTCTGCACATAACCTCGACCCATGTTTCTACCAGCTCTCCCTTGCACATTTTGGACCACAATTTTCCCGTCCTCCACCATTGCTAGATTGCGTGGGTTGGAATAATTCCTTAACTGATTGTTGGTCTGAGGGAGTGATGCTTGAAACTGTTGAACCAGTAGAGATACTTGATTGGTGAGGTTGTCAATCATTTTGTCGGTCTGAGAGTAGCCTGAGTCAAGTTGTGAACTCATAGCAGGTACTTGTGAGTGAAGTTGGTGATAGCTTGGATTGGATGATGATTGGATTGTTGGTTGTACATTTGTCATGAAAGCCAGTGGGTCATTCGTAGTTGAAGGATTCAGCTTTTCTCTCAGCACCCGATCATAGGCAGCATGCTTCTCATGTTGTTGCAGGTAAGCATACAGCTGTTCATAGTTAGTCTCCCTTAAACCTTTGTTGAGTTTGACGGCAGTAACAAATCTGTCCCATTCCGGAGTCATGTTGTTCACAAACTTTGAGTTAAGTTGGATGTTGGGCATAGTCATTCTGATCATCCTCATATCATTCACCAACTTATGAAATCTCACATAGTAATCTGTGACATTTTCTCCTGGGTTCATTTTGAAATGCTCGAACTCATCATACAGCTGTGACTCACGATCTTCCTTTGTGAGTTCTGACCCTGCCAACAACATTTTAACGTTGTCCCACACAGCCTTGGCTTCAGTGTTAAAATTGATGAGCTTGTATACATCCTTTGGAAGACCTTGAATAACTATGTTGGAGGCTCTAATATCGGCATCATACCTCTTCTTTTCTTCTTCATTAAGATCATTGTAGTTTCTAGGTCTGTCGATGCCCCAAGTTACAGTACCATCTTCACCAGTTGTAACAACGTCTCTGGTGGTACCCATCTGATAAGGTCCTTCGTCAATTGACTTAAGAATGTTAACACCATTATCTTTTCCCAAGCAGTAAAGTCTAATTCGTTGTGCCCAAGACTCATAATCCGTCCTATCTAGCATAGGTGGACGAGTGTCAGATCCTGCTGCCTGAATATCATCTGATGATGTACTTGATGTGGTAGCCATAGTAACTACGGGATTTTACTGATCTTGTGATTTAACCGAGAAATCGAATCTTTCGCGGGAATTTCTAAAATCACCAAGACACAAACCGCCTAGACAAACAGCGTAGACACAAACCGCGTATATGCCTAAGAGACAAACCGAGTTCACACAGGAGACACAAACCGCGTGTGCCCCAAAGAGACAAACCGAGTTCACACCAAAGACACAAACCGCGTATTCGCCAAATAGACAAACCGAGTTCACACCGGATATACAAACCGCGTATGTGCCAAGAGACAAACCGAGTTCACACCAAAGATACAAACCGCGTATTCGTCAAATAGACAAACCGAGTTCACACCGGATATACAAACCGCGTATGTGCCAAGAGACAAACCGAGTTCACACCAAAGATACAAACCGCGTATTCGCCAAATGGACAAACCGAGTTCACACCGGATATACAAACCGCGTATGTGCCAAGAGACAAACCGAGTTCACAGTGGAGATACAAACCGAGTTCACACTAGATACACAAACCGCGTAGACACAAACCGCGTGTGCGTCAAAGAGACAAACCGAGTTCACACCGTAGACACAAACCGCGTGCGCACCGTAGAGACAAACCGCGTTGGCTCAAACTTCCAAACCTGTCACTATCAATGCCGTTTGTCCTTTTGCCTAAACTAGTATAAAGACAAACCGAGTACTCGATGCTACACAAACCGCATTCAAGAATCGTCCAAACAACACAAACCGCATCCAAGAACTCTTGAAAGAAAAGCACTCGAATCACCCACAAACACCACACGAGCCTTAAATCTGTGAATCCAAACACTAAATACCACTCTAATACTAATCTTAATCTAGAAAGTACAAAGTAAAACAACTTCTAATCACTAAACAAAGTAGAAAGATGAGATTTATGCTACTTAAACAAACCGAACCAAAACTTAAAGAAAACTACAAATCTAAGCAAATCTAACCAAGAAAAACCTAAAGAACTACACAAATTCAATATAAAACAACCTCTAATCACTAAACAAAAACACAAAATGAAGCGTATGCCACTAATCAAACCGAACAAAGATCTTGAAACACTCCAAATCGACCCAAAAGTAAAAACACCTCACAAACTACACAAATTCGTGAATACCAACTCTCATGGACCTAACCATGGCTCTTGATACCAATTGTAGGGTATTCACAATGCATGAATCACTATCTTGAGGCTTGTTTGGATCGAATGAAGGAGTTTTTAGAGAGAGAAATGGGAGCCTTTAGTGAGAGAAAGTAACTAGTGTAATATTAGATTGAAAAGGTCCAACCCTTCCCTTGTGTGGGAAGGGATATATATACTACTACATATTATGTCCCTAGTGGACTGTGGAGCGAGCTGACAGAGGGTAAAGACCCGACCCACTCCACAATAGTAATTAATAACTAAGCTACTAATAATATTACTGATAAGCTTATGAGCTATGATGATCTAATAAGTACTCGGGGTGACCGAGTCTTCTGCTGAATATTCATATTCCTAACACCATATTTTGAAAATAATAATACAATTTTCTTTATTAAAATGTGATCCAAATGTATAATATATCATTGAAAATAGAGTGCTAACAATAATGTCAAATGACTGACTAACTCATTCTGAGTAGAACTTTTTCTAAAACATAAATGTTCCACAAATTGTTGCCAATCACAGATGACAAACGTGGTAAGTTGGTAATCCTATTATTGCTGTCAATTAATAACTTTATTCCATAAGTCCTGACTAATATGGCATAAAAGATATTGTTATACTACTATAAAGATACGCACCCTTTTTTTCCCTTTCATATTTACAATTTATCTTATTATATTGGTGTGTGAAACATGATCTGTAGGAGATAATTGATGAAGAAGATGAGAAGATCAGAAGTTTGAAGGATGGGTTTGACGAAGATGTGTATAACGACGTTGTCACACATATGAATGAACTGAATGTCTACAACCCGAGTGGCAGATATCCAATACCAGAACTTTGGAACCAGAAAGAAAATAGAAAGGCATTACTGAAAGAGGGAGTTGAGTTTCTTCTCAAGAAATGGAAAGCACATAAACAAAAGAAACGAGTTTATTCTTAAGGTGAGTTAACATATTATCAATATTGGGAATACGATTAGGAAGACTAAGTTGATGCGTTTATTGATATTTTGTTGCTTAAGTTTGATATCCCTCTGCTGTTTTTAAAAATGGCAGCTTGAAGGAGGGTGTTTAGGTGCTTAAATGGGGCTGAAATGAGGGGTTCTTAGTGCTGAAATTGCGGCCAAAGAAGGTGACTGAAATGGGGGCTGAAAGGAGGGTGTGTTATGTGCTTAAATGGGGCTGAAGGAGGGGTTTTGGGTGCTCAAATTGCGACTAAAGAAGGTGGCTGAAATAGGGGCTGAAAGGAGGGTTCTTTTTGTGCTGAAATTGCGCCTAAAGAACATGCGTTGAGCCGCTGAAAGAGGGGCTGAAATGGGTGTGTTTGGTTGCTGAAAGTCGTGTATTTAGGTGCTAAAATAGGGGCTGAAATGTTTACGTTTGGTTGTTGAAATGGGAGCTGCAATGGGTGAATTTCGTTGCTGAAATAGGACCTGAGGTTCATGATTTTAGATGCTGAAATGGCCGTGTTTGCGTGCTGAGACGAGGGCTGAAAGGAGGGGGTTTGATGATGATTTTTTCTGCAATTCCATTCTATTTGGTGCAAATCTGAGCCTCAGTTCTTAGCCTTAAAAAAGGGCAATGAAACTGTTTGGGATGATCGGCCACAGGGTGAAGCACGGGTATAAAAGGAATAGGAATGGATACCAGACAGTGGCTTAGGAACATGTACTCATTTAACGTAAATTAAAGAGTAAACTACACCGTTGGTCCTTGTGGTTTGCGTTGACTGGCGGATATGGTCCTTTGACCAAAAAAATTGCGCCGGTGGTCCTTAAGTCAGAAACGTTATGCACCGTTAGTCCCTCATTCCAAGTGGCCCCACAAACTGATGATAACGCCCGTTATCTATTGGAATTAAAAGGGCAATTTGGTCATTTCACAACACACCCACTACTGAATAAATATAATAATTATAAGACCCACTGCTCCCTCACATCTCTCTCAATCCTCACATCTCTCTCAATCCACAATACAAAAAATTCATTATCACCAAAGATCCAAGATCCAGTAACTCATCTCCAAAAAATCATCAAAAGATGATAAACCAACAGATCCACCACAAAATCCAAATATGTTCAAGCATAAAAAAAACACAAATCAGTTCAATTGAAAGAGTTGGTTTTGTCAAGAAACCCTATAGGAGGCGATCTAATGAACATCCAGTGGCAAAATCTTCACGAGCTCGTGGTTTTGGATCTTTCGAGCATGGGATTGACAGGTGGTGTTCCTGAGTCCATTTCTGAAATGAAAAAGCTGAGATTTTTGGGACTTAGTGATAATAACTTCTCGGGTAGGCGATTCGGGGCTTGGAATAACTTGAACTTGTGTTTCCCACTTGATTTGATTCCTACAAGCTTTGGTAAGATGGGTTGCGGAAATCAGAGAAAGTTGGGAACCAGCAAATCTGATTATCTAGGACATAAATAGGTGAAATAATCAGAATTGATTAGTTTGAATAAGCAATGATGAAACTGATTTCTGATTAGTTCACCCTCAAATAGTCATTGTACCGACCATCAAACTTGCAATAAGTCTTCTTCAATCTTTTACCTATGCCAGGACTTGTTTTTCTGTCAAAGTTACTCGAGATGATCAACGTTAAAAGTATAACAGTTCTGGTAACGATCTTTATGGTTCAGTGACTAAATTAGAAATGAAGTGAAGGTACCTTTGTATTCGTTTCAGTTTGACCATTTTCAATAACTTGACAATTTAAGTGTAGTGGAAATGGAAATAAGTTTAGTCACTTTTTTGTGGTCTTTTGAAATGCCAGGCCAAAAAATGAAAAGAAAAGGTGAGTTACGTGTTACCTGCAAATAACCTCTAGAGGATTCACTAACTTTGTGTTGGCATTTCACTTGTTAGATGTTTGGTACTTCATTTAATGTTGATTGTGCCTAAATCGAAATATACAGGATGCAGTAAATATCAATACATAAATTGGTAAGAGCATGCATTTGTGTGTTCTTCATTTACTCAGATATTTTTAGTTCTCAATCACGGGTGTAAATCTTTATTTATCTCGAGTGCAATAATCTTGATTTTTTTGGTATTTTTTACTTTTGCTGGGATGGGTGATTTTTGGTTCATGATTCTGATTGTTGTTGGAAAAATATGAGATTTGTTAACTGTGTATAAAGCTTGATTTTGAGAAGTATTGTGTGGTGGATGGAAGAAGGTAAAGTCCAGAAATGATTGTTTGGAAAGGGTGTGTTGTGAAATGACCAAATTGCCCTTTTAATTCCAATAGATAACGGGCGTTATCATCAGTTTGTGGGGCCACTTAAAATGAGGAACTAACGGTGCATAACGTTTCTGACTTAAGGACCACCGGCGCAATTTTTTTGGTCAAAGGACCATATTCGCCAGTCAATGCAAACCACAAGGACCAACGGTGTAGTTTACTCTAAATTAAATGAATACGACCGGGGTTTGAGGTTGAAATCATCCTATAACTGAAAGCAAACACGCTTATTCGCGAGAATGTTATTTAATAGTTGCATACAAGATGTGAATTACCATTTGAGTTATACTTATTTTGGACAATTTGTTGTTGTAGTAGATTAAAATGAAGGACTGGCAAAGGGGGGCAGTAGTTCGCGTTGGAATATTGGACCGACATGTTATGCGCTCGCCAATATTCACTTACCCTGGGTTGGAAAGCGCATAACATGGGTCCACCTTTAACTTTACATATTTGATATAGTAAGCATGTCCACCTTTAACTTTACATATTTGATGCATTAATAAACTTTCATGTGTATTTGTCCAATATCTGTGTACATATTTGATGTAGTATTTCTTTCACTTTTGGTAAGTTAAAAAAATTACTGTATTTATCAGCCTTATGGGCTTATTTTGATATCTGAAGTATGTTTTCGTGTTTTCAGGTACTGGATAGTTGGACAGCTAATATTCGGGTATGGTTTTCTGATTTATCTTTTTTAAAAAATTAATTCTCAACTTTTCGGTTAGATATCTTGAAAATTAGCCTTATGTTCCTTTGGGTATGGTTTAATTTAGGATTAGAAAGTTCATAAGGTTATCATGCTCATCTTGCCCACATTGACACTGTCATCAGTGACAGATGGGTCAATATTTGTATAACTGCCTTTTGAAATAGTTAATCTGAACTTTTAGCTAAGTAAAACATTTCATAGATATAATTGTTCTATTCACCAAGCTTTAGGGAAATAAATAGAAGTGACGGTTGTCAGCAGCCTAGATTTTTTAGGAACTCATGTATTCATCGTTCTTTTGCACTCCCATGAGCCGACCAGAATATTTTTTTGACTCACCTCTGCTTATCTGAATATTGGAAAAGTTGCTGCTTATTTAAATCCACAGGCTCAGCTTTAATTGCTATTACATCTATAAAAATTTAGGCGATGTTTGGATTAGCTTATTATTTGGGGTTAGGAGCTTATATGAAAATTGGGAAAACCTTGTGCCTTTTTTAGATCCATTATCCCATATAAGTGTATCAAGTTGGGAAAATTGGAAAAACGTATAAGGCTATTTTATACGCTTATGAGCGTATAAAATAGCCTTATACGTTTTGCCAAAAAAATACCTCGAGACAAAAATGTAGTAACACTGCAATTTACAGTTTTGAACGTAGAGTCGTCATTGTTGCGGCACCAATTGGTTATAAGGTTGTCAGTGGTCATAAATGTAGTGACAATGCAAGCATTGATTCATATATGTGCTCTCATTTAGGCGGTTATTTGGAGAACTTTCGACATCTTTAAAGTCTCATTTTTGACTTTTCGGCTTTACAGGTTTTGACAACCCCGGATTTCAAGAACAGCAGCATGGTCTAAGTCCAAAACTGCTACAGTTTTAAGAAATCGGCTCAAACGGCGTTAAGAGCATAAATGCTCTTCCATTGTCGAACCATAAGCCGTCGCTTGAATTGAGCTAAGTTGGGAAGAATTCAGCTCAAATAGGGAATCCACAACAAAACGGTGGTGCTAATACTGATTATGAGTTTCTGCAACATAATCATCAGTTGCAGCTTAAGAAGCAGGTTGAGATGATGTATCGGCGAAGTAATAATGGGATTAATTTGAATTTTGATAATATGGGTTGTACCCCTCCTATTTCGTCGAATAGGTCTTTTATGTCGTTGTTCAGTATGGATGGGAGTGTCACTACTTTAGATGGGAGTTCTTTTCATTTGATCGGGACGACGCGGTCAACTGATCAAGGCTCACAACAGCATAAAACGAGGTGTTCGGCTAGAGGAGAGGATGGGAGTGTGACATGTGGGAGTTATGCCAATTTTATCTTGAATAGCTATATGTGTAAGGTTCTATATTGAGACCCGACCTATCCATGATGCATTGTGTATTTTGTAAATATGAAGATATGCCAATTTTATGTAGAGACCTATTTGGAAGCACTATGAGACCTATCAAGGATTGTCAATTTTACTAATCTTATAACTTATCATGTGCATTAGGTGTTTGATAATGTGCTCGAATGAAAAAAATAACTTACGGCTCTTCCATAATCTTTAGTACAATTAAATATTGTTATTGCAATGGACCAACCTACATATTCTTTTTTATTTAATAACTAAATATGTAATTGCATGCAATGGCACAATGACGATAGCACAAAGTACGTATAGATGGTAACTGCTCTTTAATGATAGCAATTGACCAAAGTACATGTATAAAGCTTGCTATATTTGATTAATGTATTATGCCATTGCCCAATCTTATTTCACAACATTTAAACACCACATATCATTCTATATTCAACATAAAACATCTCGACCCATAATTAACTTCAATCTATGAAATAATATGTCACGTCGAGATTGAACAACAATAATGATTATTTTGTATAGATTTACTACAATTAAATATTGTTATTGCAATGGACCAACCTACATATTCTTTTTTATTTAATAACTAAATATGTAATTGCATGCAATGGCACAATGACGATAGCACAAAGTACGTATTGATGGTAACTGCTCTTTAATGATAGCAATTGACCAAAGTACATGTATAAAGCTTGCTATATTTGATTAATGTATTATGCCATTGCCCAATCTTATTTCACAACATTTAAACACCACATATCATTCTATATTCAACATAAAACATCTCGACCCATAATTAACTTCAATCTACGAAATAATATGTCACGTCGATATTGAACAACAATAATGATTATTTTGTATAGATTTTGTTTGTTACGTTTAGTTTTACCCATGATATTCACCTATCTATAAGAGTTGCAAGATATTTTATTGGGGTTTATTTTAGTATGGTTATGATAAAAAGATGTGTTTGACAAATTATTTGTATTCTGACAAAAAAATATTTTTGCTATTTGGTGATTGTTTTTTAACATTACGCTTTTTTTTCTTACATGGAAAATATAAACAATTTCGAGTATACAAATACGCATGGTGATTGTTCAACTCATTGTTGTAGCCATTTCACATAATATAACAAATCGATCTCTTATATAAACATTATTCAACAGTTTTAAATTTACTCCCGTGAGTTTTACGGGTTAATAAAATATAAACATGTATAACACATTAACAACAAATATTTGTTTGACGTTTATAGCTTACAATCACATTAAATGTTTAGAATTGATATTTTCTATGCATACATCTAACATGTAATTTGTTTACATAATATCACAAATCGATCTCTTATATAAACACTGTCAACGGTTTCTTAAGGCCCCGTGAATTTCACGGGTCAATAAACTAGTAGAAATATACACATGACATCATGGCATACCTCATTAGAAAATCTTTAGATATCTTAGTTGACTTTACAATATATTTTGGAAAGATCTTGAAGCAAAGGAGTTGACTTTGTAAGATCTTGACAAGACTTGGCATGATATGGAAAGATATGGTAAGGTCTTAGCTGGCATGTCCCGGCGGAACCAAACAGGTATATGGGCGGAACACATAATTTGGGTCCGCCGGATCCGCCGCTTGTCTACTAAGTTTTGCCTATAAATAGCAAGCCGATCATTCAAGCACACTCATCACTCATATAGCATAAATTACATATTCATTCATTTGTACATTACTAACCCATTCATTCATTCATTTCATTCTTAGTGATCTTCCTTTTGTAGCAAAGAGATCAAGCATACAAGCTTCAACACACTGTTGCAAGTCTTGATAGTTTAGGTACTGTGTGATTTAGTGTAGTTCACACATCATTGTCCTACCATTTATTCAGTAGTGATCGGTTAGTGTTTTAGTCCTCAAAACACTTAGAGTGTCGGGAGTGGTTGAACCCTTGTAAAGAACTCGACATCTAGCTTAGTGTCGGAAATTGTATAGGCGACGTCAGGTTGGTTCTACCTTGAACTAGAACCCGGTATTTAGCTTTGTACCGGAAAAAGGTGTAAGCGACGTGTGTAAAGGTTTTCTCCGCCGAGAATGGAGCTTGTTTCTTAGTGAAGAAAAACTCTCGAGTTAGAGGCTCGAGGAGTGGAGTAGGGCAAGGAAGAGAGTCCTTGTAGCCGAACCACTATAAATCTCCGTGTTGTGGTTTGATTGTTCTTTTCCTTACTTGCATTACTTATATTGTTTATTTGTGTGCATTAACTTAAAATCACGTTAAGTCTCAAAGCGAAATAAATTTAAAACGGTAAAAACTATTCAACCCCCCTTCTAGTTTTCCACAATACGTTTTCGTTCTTTTTTATACGTTTTTATACATTTTCGTCTATTTTTTAAAAACGTGTAGAACGAATGAAAACGTATAAAAACGAGCGAAAACGTATTAAAATGGACGAAAATGTGTAAAACGGACGGAAACTTATGAAAACGGACGAAAATGTATAAAAACGGACGAAAACGTGTAATAACGGACGAAAACGTATCAAAATGAATGAAAACGTAAGAAAACGGACAAAAACGTGTAAAAACAGACGAAAACGTAAAAAAAAGGACGAAAATGGATGAAAACGTGTAAAAACGGACGAAAATGTATAAAAACCTAAGAAAACAGAATTTTAAGTTAATTACTAACGGCCGTTAGTGTAAAGGACTAACGATGCGACGTTTAGCTGACGTGGATACATACAATAACACAAATTCAAAAGTTTTGTGTTACTATGAAAAAAAAAATTAGTTGGCTACACACAATCACAAAAAGTGTCAAGTTCGATGCATTTTTTTGTCATTTGCCCTTTAATTTAAACTCAATTTAGTATTTTTTTTTTATACTCCCCCCGTCTCAAAATTATTGTCAAGATACAAAAATCACATAGTTTAATAAAATTGGGGTCACTTTAAGTTTGAACCACTCAAATGGGATATTCTCACACTAAATTATCTAGTTTTTACTTAAAAAGGAAAGTGAACAATTATTTTGAGACAATTATAAAAGGAAATATAGACAATAAATATGAGACGGATGGAATATATCCTTATATAATTATACATTTTCTCCCTGCTAATTTCTTTTAATACTACATCAGAACTAAATTTTATACTAAATCAAAATCTTATCCAAACCTATGAACAAAACTAACAAACGCACCTAAGTGTAACAAAACTCAACCCCTCCAATACTTTTAAAGTATTCATTTTGGGTATACCAATTCTACTCACCATTGAATCCCAATTTGGACGCTACATATTACACCACACGTGTCTTACCTCACGTGAGTCACGTTTATTTTTAATCATGAAATGAACCTTCAGATGTGGTTTTTAGTTTTTACTTAACTACTCCGTATGTCTGTAGAGTATTAAATATTACGAGTAATTCTTATTGTATACTCTATCCGTCCCAAAATGTAAGTACATTTTTGAATTTTCAAAGTTTTTTCTTTTCATTTTCACCTTAATTTTTTTTCTTCGTATTATATAATATTTGATAAAAAGTATACAAATAAAAATGCATTTAAAACACAAGTTCATTTAAATATTTTGCATCAAGTATTATATAATACGAAAAAAATTAATTAAAGTTAAAGTTGGAATAAAAAAGCTTTAAAAAAGTGAAATCTGAATTATATTTTGGAACGGAGCAAGTAACTTATTGGATTTAATACGTGCCTACATATACTAGCACTATTGAATCTAATAAAGAAATCACTGAGTTTGTGAAAGTAAGTTAAGTATGAGGGGTATATATACATATATATATATATATATATATATATATATATATATATATATATATATATATATTATATATTTTTTTTTAAATGTACATAGATTGGCATTAATTCAGGTACAATAACATTTTAACAAGAATAATCATCATATAAGCAATTCAGTGGATGCCGATATTAAAGATGACATAGTTAAGCAAGTTAAAATCATAGGCAGTAAAAAATTATCCTATTAAGTCCACGGTAGTAATCCTTTATGAAAGAATGACTATAAGACCACTCACATCAAGTGAGTTAAATTGGCGTTAAAGAGGCAAAAAGGGAATTTTTTTGCACGTTAACGTGCGTTAATTGATGTGTGCCCCGGCGTTAACGTGGCGTTAAGGGGCTGCGTTAGCCCCTTAACGTCACGTTAAGGGTGTTTTTTGTAATTTTTTTTTTTTTTTTTTTTTTTTTTTTCACTTTGCCACCCTTTTAAGGGTAGATTGTGTAAAAATATTTGATATAAATGTGAGTTAAGGTGTGTTAAAGCTAAGTTATTGATGTGTGGGTTAAAGCTGAGTTAAGTTAAAGGGTGAAAAAGCTGACGTGACATGCCTTAAAATTTAAAGCTGAGTTAACTGATGTGAGTGGCCTAACTGTCAAATGACTTTAGCAATTGCATGAACAAAGTCAAAATGAAATCATGATAGAATAAAACTTCATATCTAGTTAACGTAGTTTAACTGGTACACTAAAAATGAGTAGTCGATCTACATATATTAACGGACAATATTCATATACTAAAATTAAAAGCTAGCTCTAGCAAAAATAAACGAGACGAGGTTGATGACCCCTAAAGCATGACGATGTGAGCTATGCATGTTTCGATAGAGAAGTATCATTATTAGGTAAACTAAGATATACAATGGAATGGTAGCATAATGTTAAGGTACGACAAACGATGCATATAGCCGACATGATTAGGATCAAGACAATGAAGAAACGATTGAGTAAATATTGAATATTTGTTTTGCAGATCATGGAATTACAAAATACAAACAATGAATCTAAATGATCATGCATATTATTGTTTTCAGTACAACTTCTATAAATTAATAATTTTGGGATCGAGATATTTTATTAATTTAGTGAGATATTATTATATCGATAAATTAATAAATTATTAATTTAAAGAGGTTCATATATGACCTTCAAAATTTCCATATCTAATGTATATTCATACATTAAATGAAGTTGTCAAGTTCATTGTTTTGAATTAAAGATAGTTCAATGTATATGGTTCTAAATTGATCACTATAAAATGTCCAATGATAAGTTTTATAATCACATCAACTATGGCTTCTAAACTAAACGGTGTTAAAAAATAACCATGACCAATCAACAACGAAAATTGTTATGCGAGTATAAGAGAGATCACCAAGGATGCACTCAACAAGATTTGGTGCAGTGGGTTGACAAAAACCAAGTGATTATAGATTCTTTTTTTACTAGACAATCTTAGAATTTTGGAATATTTTGGGGAATTATTAATTTATAGTTTCGTCGGGACCAATATATTTACATTGTGATTTAAAAAAATTATTATCTTATTATTTTATCGATTGGGATCTAATTTTGAACTGGTCCCAAGTTGGGATCGGACAAATTATCAGTTTTATCAATGTTATTAATTTATCGAATATTAATTTATAGAGGTTCTAGTGTATTTGAACAATAGATTTTGAGACAAGAAAGAACTACCAAACTGAAAGTAGTTATGCCTTAAACAAACTTACATAGCCACAGATATAATTTGAAAGTGAGATAATTTAAGATGGCCACAAAACAAAGTAAGCCTCAAACATAATTGGACTATCGAAAAAATAAATCAACTCTTCTTATGATGGAGCAAATTGGAAAGTGAGATTATGAGCTAACAAAGTTTAACCTAAGACAAATAATACAAAACTACATGTAATTTAAATTGTAAAAATGTTTTTTTTTTTTTTTTTTATGAATAAGAATTCAAGTTTAACAATCTAAACATACAGCCATTAAAAACTATACTTATCACAACAATATCGCATAAATCTATCCACCTAGTTAAAATTTAAAATTTTCATATGAAAAGATAACAAACAAACAAACACCGATTTTATTGTTTAATAGAGTATCCAAGCAGATACTGTTGGGAAGCTTCGATCATACACGGTTTATAAACGGATTCTCGTGGTCCAACATCAATTAGCCATCTGTCTTTTCTTCTTTTCTTTAGTTAACATCATAAAATTTTCTATTTTCTATAGCCTATACTTTTTTTAGTCAAGTTTCATAGCGCCTGGGGTCAGGAAATTCTTAGCAACTACTATCGCACCATTTAAAATAAATGTTAATAGGAATTGCATAAATAGTTAATGGCAAAAGAATTCAAATGAACTGTTAATGATTGAAATTTGTTTACCACGATTTGTTCTTTTTGGCTATAATATGTTTATTTTGATCCCATACACAAGAAAAACAAAGATGACTTTTGATAGCACTAGTAGACCTTTACAAAATATTTATTTAAATAATAATTATAATATTATTCAAATTAACTTTTTATTCTTAATCTTTTAAAATTGATTGATCGATAAGACTATCCTCCACTCCATATAAACCACCCTTCTTACTTGAATTCACTCTATATTCCTGTCTATCATTAATTCAAAAAGCTACTAAAATTTCGATACTAATCCTACTAGGAATATTATGGAATCTCAACTATATCAACAGAATAACATCATCAACAAAACAAACAACAAATTATTTTCCAATATTCTTGGTCTTGGTCATGGTCATGATCATCAACAAGACTCTTGTTCTTCAGTAGATTCAGATATCGAGATGATTTCTATAGACTCTCTTAGTTCCTACACAAGTCTCAAAGACCTTATTAGGTCGATATCTCCATCGTCCCCTATCGATTCTCCCACGAAGTTCAGAAGAATCGATAGTTGGCGAGAGATTCAAATCAAGGATCCTTTGTTGCAACATGCTGCTTGGGCTTACCTTCAGCCCATGTCTTCTGAGCCGGATACGGATGATGGTCGATGTTGTTTTTGGAAGCTTAAGGATTGTTTTTGCGGGCTTTTCGCACGTCGTTGTCGTTAAATTTGTTTGAGAGATGATGGTGGTGTTGGTAGATAAACTTGTAAGCGACTTTTTGATGCTTCGAGTTGATATATATTTCCTTATTAATTATGTTAGATTTTTTTTTTTTTTTTTTTTTTTTTTTTTTTTTTTTTTTGACGTTTGCGTTAACGTTTTTAATCTATGCATGGAGTATATGGTAACGGAAGCAATCGCTAATTATCACTTATTTAAAAGTAATTCTTTGAGTTTCAAAGCTATGGTTTTGGATTTTGTTTGTATTTGATGCAACAAAAGTTATACAATGTCTTGAGTAGTGATTAGATGCCACTTTTTCTTTTCTTTGTGAGAAAATATGCGACTTTATTCATAAAATTTAACGACCATATCCATGCATGATGTTGATTGTTGAGTGACCTGAATTTGTAACTTTGATTTTGAGGAATGTAAATAGCGTTTAAGCTACTTTATTTATAGATATACGTGATGTGTGTATGAGTAAGGGGTTTATTTATTTAATTCGTGTTCCTTTTTTAGATCTCATAGTATTGTTTCTATTAGTTATTGTTGTATCTAATATTCACCGGTTTGAAGATTATCTCAATCGACTTTGTTCTAATTGGTGAAGTTTTTAGTGACCTAATTTGTTATGAGGAATATGTGACCTTTCATTTAGAGGATTTGTAGTTCAAAGGTATCGCATTTTGTAAAAGGGTTAGTTTATCCTGAGTGTATACAATTATTGTATGCAGCGACCGGTTATACTGTATACTTCACGGATTATACATTTGACTAATAGGGGGTGTTAAGATAACACACCCCTTTGTAATACAATACCCTTCACCTAAGGATTTGTAGTATGTTGTTTTAGTATTTTTATTTATTTTTAATGTTAAACAAGAACTCTACAAATGATCACAGTACAAGCCAGTTAATTCGCATTTCGATCATATTAAACTGCAAACAAGAAGTCTAAAGATATGCCTCATACGAACGAAATGATGAGAAAAGTTTAAATGGTTACTCTTATTTTGGTGCTTATCAAGGGTTAAATCCACACCATCCGTCTAGTTAATCTAGTTTAATCTAATAGTGGAGATTAACCTAAGATTAAATATGAAAATCTTAGTTCATGTCTTTTTTTTCTTTTTTCTTTGTCTTTTTGTCATTCTTATTATTCTTATTATTCTTATTTTTTTTAATCTTTTTTTCTAATTAACTTTTTTTTTTTTTTTTTTAATTCAAGTTTTTTTATATTTTTTTTAATTCAAGTTTTTTTTAATTCAAGTTTTTTTTTTCGCTTTTATACATTTTCGTTTGTTTTTCTACGTTTTCGTCTATTTTCAAACGTTTTCGTCATTTTTTATACGTTTTCATCCGTTTTCAAACTTTTTCGTCCGTTTTTATACGTTTTCGTCTGTTTTCATACGTTTATATACGTTTTCGTCCGTTTTCATACGTTTTCGTCCGTTTTTTACCTTTTCATCCATTTTAGACGTTTTCGTCCGTTTTCGCTCGTTTACGTCCGTTTTCATACATTTGCATCTGTTTTCTTATGTTTTCGTTCGTTTACATATGTTTTCGTTTGTTTTAATACGTTTTCATACGTTTTCTTTCGTTTTTGTCCATTTTCATACGTTTTCGTCCGTTTTCAGACGTGTTTTTACGCTTTCATACATTTCCGTCTATTTTCTTACGTTTTCGTGTTACGTTTTCATCCGTTTTCTTACGTTTTTGCCCATTTTCGTCCGTTTTCATACGTTTTCATTCGATTTCTTACGTTTTCGTTCGTTTTCATACGTTTTCGTCCGTTTTCATCCGTTTTCGTCCATTTTTCATAAGTTTTTGTCCGCTTTCTTACGTGTTTTTATGCTTTCATACGTTTTTGTCCGTTTTCATAAGCATTCGTCCATTTTCTTACGTTTTCGTCTGTTTTCTTACGCTTTCTCTGTTTTCTTACGTTTTTTTAATGTTACAAGTGATATTCAGAATATTACTTGTGATTTTCTGAATATCACTTGTGATATTCTGAATATCACTTGTGATTTTCTTATGTTTTCGTTCGTTTTCATATGTATTCGTCCGTTTTCATACGTATTCGTCCGTTTTCTTACGTTTTCGTCCATTTTCTTACATTTTCGTCCGTTTTTATACGTTTTTGAATATCACATTTGATATTCAGAATATCGATATTCTGAATATCACTTGTGATTTTCATGTTACAAAACATTAGTTGAAAGTCACTTGTGATATTCAGAATATCACTTGTGATTTTCATGTTACAAAACATTAGTTGAAAGTCACTTGTGATATTCAGAATATCACTTGTGATATTCCGAATATCACAGAATATCACTTATGATATTTAGATTATCATTTGTGGTACTCAGAATATCATTTGTGATATTCAAAAAATCATAGAAGATCACATGTAATATTCAGAAAATCACTTGTGATATTCAGAATATCACTTGTGATATCTTGAATATCATATCACAGAATATCACGTGTGATATTCAGAAACGTATGAAAATGTCTGAAAACGGCAAATAACATTTAAAAATGGACGAAAACGAATGAAAACGGACGAATATGTATGAAAACGAACGAAAACGTATGAAAGTGTAAAAACACGTATGAAAAAGGACGAAAACGTATGAAAAATGGACGAAAACGAAAAAACGGACGAAAACGTATGAAAACTAACGAATACGTAAGAAAACGGACGAAAATGTATGAAAATGAACAAAAGCGTAAGAAAACGGACGAATATGTATGAAAATGGACGAAAACGAAAAAAAAAGGATGAAAACAGACGAAAACGTATGAAAACTAACGAATACGTAAGAAAATGGACGAAAACATATGAAAACGAACGAAAGCGTAAGAAAACGGATGAAAACGGACGAATATGTATGAAAACGGACGAAAACGTATGAAAGTGTTAAAGCACGTCTGAAAACGGATGAAAATGTATGAAAAATGGACAAAAACGGATGAAAACGAACGAAAACGGACAAAAACGCATGAAAACATACGAAAACGTATGAAAACATACGAAAACGTATGAAAACGAACGAAAACGTAAGAAAACATACGAAAACATATGAAAACGGACGTAAACGGGCGAAAACATAAGAAAACGGAGGAAAACATATGAAAACGGACAAAATGAAAACGGACGAAAACGGGCGAAAACGTATGAAAACGGACGAAAATAGACGAAAGAGTAAGAAAACGGAAGAAAACGTAAGAAAACGGACGAATATGTATGAAAACGGACGAAAAACGTAAAAACACGTCTAAAAACGGACGAAAACGTATAAAAAATGGACGAAAACGAAAGAAAACGGACGAAAACATTTGAAAACGGACGTAAACGAGCGAAAAACGTAAGAAAACGGACGAAAACATATGAAAACGAGCGAAAACGTAAGAAAACGGGTGAAAACTTGTGAATACGTGCGAAAACGTATGAAAACGAACGAAAACGTATTAAAACGGACGAAAACGTATGAAAATAGACGAAAACGTATGAAAGCGAAAAAAAAAACATGGATTTAAAAAAATAACGTGAATTGAAAAGAAAAAAAAAAGTGAATAATAAGAAAGACAAAAAGACAAAGAAAAAGGGAAAAAAAACATGGACTTAGGTTTTCATATTTAATCTTAGGTTAATCCCTATCATTAAATCAAACTAGATGGATGATGGGGATTTATCCATTGGTAAGCAGGAGTATGTATAATAAAGTGACTCAATTACGTAATATTTTTAATTTAATACATATAATTAGTGGTTCGTGAAGAGAGTATAGTCAATTCATTATCTTGACCGAGTTCAGGTTATGAATGTGTCACATTACTATATATATATAAAAGCACAATGACGGTGGCAAATAAAAAATTATTTTTTTTACTGTAGCGCTACAGTAACCATGCGGCCCACAATTAAAAAAAAAAGTTACAAACCATGCTACAGTACTCCGGCCCGGCCCACAATAAAGTTTTGTAAATTGGCAAAAAATACCCCTGAAGTTGACGCATCTTTGCAAAAGTAGTCCTTTTTCCAATTTTTTTTTTGAAAATTCGCAAAAAGTACCCCTGACATCAGCGACTCTTTGCAAAAAGAGTCCTTCTTCAAAAATTTTTTTTTTTTTTCTTTTTACCACGACTGTTTTTTTTAAACTTACGACCATTTTTTTTTAACCCTTGACATTGGCGACTCTTTGCAAAAGTTTTCCAAAAAAAAAAAAAAAATTTTTTTTTTTTTACTGCGACTGTTTTTTTTAAAACTTACGACCGTTTCTTTTTTAAGCCCTGACATTGGCGGCTCTTTGCAAAAGGAGTCCTGTTTCAAATGAAGTCGACGCCCCATTGCAAAAGGAGTCCTTTTCCAAAAAATCTATTTCAAAAGTTTGGGAAAATGACACAAAATACCCCTGAAGTCGTTGCCTCTTTGCAGAACGAGTCCTTTTTCACAGACAAATATCTTGCTGTTACTTATAGTACTTTGTATTGCTAAAATGTTTTGGCCAACATGCTTGCAAAAAAACTGATGTCAACCACCCCGCGCAACGCGCGGGCTGCCCGGCTCGTTACCATAAAATCTCAAGGAATGAAATAAAAAATTGACCCCACTAACGCGCTTTCTTATTTAGAAATAGTAGCAGGATAACAATTAAAAAGTCGCGAATAACGCAAAATTCCAAACAAGGTACACATCCATGGATAATTAATTTTGATAATACAAATATAACTCAACACGTAGTAACTTGTATTTTTGTAGTGGTTTAACTGAATGTATATGACTTGGAGGGGTTGGATACACCGATACAGGTCAATTGATAGAAACCTATTCGAGATGGTTATTCTCCTTCTAAACGTACTATAACTAAACTAAGAACTAACTCTTGAACTAATTTATTCTTTTTCTTCTCTTCATTCCCGCTCTATTGATGCAAAACTTACAATTATATATGAAAGATACAAACTACTAACTTACCATTAGCCTAAGAAATAGGAAATGAATAAGAGAAAATTCAGAAAAATTTGACTTTTTTTCAAAAAAAGATACAAAAATAACACTCATTCCTTAAATGGTCATGTGCGAATGTGCGACTTTATTATTTTTTTGACACGTGTCCAGATAAGAAATACAATTCCAATCATTTACAAGTACAATCACTATCAATTGTACCTCACGTGTTGTTTGACTTTTATAAACAAATATGCGAACGACGGATGTGCGAATGACGGCTACCCCATGTGCTACTTTATTGAGAAAGAACAAATATCTTACTTTATTGGGAAAAAATAAAGTAGCAGATGGGGTAGCCGCCGTTCGCAAATTCGCACATCCTTCGTTCGCACATTTATTTATAAAAGTCAAACAACACGTGCGGGTATAATTGATAGTGATTGTACTTGCAAATGATTGAAATTGTACTTTTTATCTGGACACGTGTCAAAAAATTAATGGAGTCGCACATTCGCACGTTCGCACATGACCATTTAAGAAATGAGTGTTATTTTTGTATTTTTTTTTTGAAAAAAGCCAAAATTTTATATTTTTTAGAATTATGTCAATGAATAACATGGGATGGAAACGTGCATGTATTACCAGCCTAAAATAACTTACACATGATGACCACAAATGCAATAATAATAAACCAAATTGTTGACTACTTCTCCTTAGACTACATGCATGTAAACAGTAACCAGTCTTCATTTCATGTCTTCACGTGTGCATTGAATTCGGACTCGTTAACATGGAGACGATCGTATCATCAATACAAAAAAAAAA
This sequence comes from Artemisia tridentata subsp. tridentata, assembly GCA_021014915.2. Classification (NCBI taxonomy): domain Eukaryota; kingdom Viridiplantae; phylum Streptophyta; class Magnoliopsida; order Asterales; family Asteraceae; genus Artemisia; species Artemisia tridentata. The sequence continues at coordinate 264,688,832 of CP139508.1, forward strand.
AAAAAAAAGGATTGTCAAGGTTCAGTAGTCTATACTCTATACTTACAAAAGTGTTTCATGACATAGAGAAAAGTTGAACTTTTGAGTTACAATTACAAATATTCGATCCATATTCCACCAAACAAGTCCCTTTTGTTTACCAGTAATCACGACATGAGCATTCACCATATTTGAAATGGTGATATATCTTCGAATCTCCAACGACAATTTCTCTGTGACAAGTCATAGAAATTTTTTTCATAACTTCATGACAATCTTCACATATTCTCACGTTTTTTCTAACAAACACACGATTCCTGATGGATATAGAGATCAACCCAAAGCAAACCGCAAGTCTCACACTATGCCAATCCGCCGACTTTGACCTTTTTCTCAAAACGTCAACTGGCTTGAATTTTGACAAATTAGGATTCTTTAATACGACATCTAAAACTTTATAGATTAGATTACTATGTTCATGGGACTTATCTTCATTTGTAAACCTAAAGGTTTTACCTTTAACGTCGACCAAAGTGAAAGCAACTGTTTTTGTCAAGCCTCGACTTTCCATTAAAGATTTGACCTGCTTAACTTCTTCCCATCTCCCGATTTCAGCATACAAGTTTGCCAGAAGAACGTACAACCCCGTGTTATCATGTTCCAAAGCCAAAATCTGATTAGCAGCGAATTCAGCAAGTTCAAGATCCTTGTGCCGTCGACTTGCAGCAAGCAAAGATCCCCATATCCGAGAAGTTGGTTCAAGGGGCATTTCAGTAATAATCTGTTTTGCTTTATTGAGTTCACCAACACGTCCAAGAAGATCAAGCATACAACCGTAATGCTCTATACACGGATCAATCCCGTATTTACTTTCCATATCAGTGAAGTATTTCCATCCTTCTTCCACCATGCCCGAAATGCTACACGCTGATAACACCGAAACAAAAGTGCTTGCATTAGGCTTTATACCTTTTTTCTTCATGTCAAAGAACAGATTAATTGAAGCTTCACCATATCCATGAATGGCATATGCCATGATAATCGTATTCCACGAAATAACATCCTTCAAGAAAATACTATCAAAAAGATTCTGAGCAGAGACAAGATCCCCACATTTTGAATACATATACGTCAGTGAATTGAGGACAAATATATTTGAACAAAATCCCGATTTAGCGACATACCCATGAATCTGCTTCCCCTCTTTTAGCAGGCTTATCTCGGAATATACTGGTAGTATGCTAGTAATTGTCATAGCATCTGGTTTAAAACCGTCATTCCAAATATCCCAAAAGTACTTTAATGCATCTCTATATTGACCGTTTTGTACAAGGGCAGAAATCACAGCATTACGTGATATCAAATTTTTTAGATGCCTTTGATTAAAAACTAGTTCCGCCAATCTAGGCTGCCCACACTTTCCATACATATCAATTAGAGCGGTGTCTAGTTCAGCATGGGCTAAAAACCCCATTCTTATAGCATAACCATGGATGGTTTTACCCTTCAACACGGATCCTATCTGTGAACAAGATGGAAGCAAGTTTATAAGTGATACATAGTCAGGGTTGACACCACTTTCTTGCATCTTTATCAAGCAAGAAAATGATTCAAGGGGTTGACCGTTTAGTCCATACCCACGAATCATTGCATTCCAAGTTGCAATGTGTATGCAAGAATTCATATTGAAAACCCTCTCAGCATAAAACATTTCACCACATTTCGTATACATGTCGATTAGTGATGTCTGGACCATTTCGTTGCATTCAAATTCGCTTTTGATTACAAGCGCATGAATTTCCTTCCCATTTAATAAAGAACACACAAGAGAAGAGGCACGAAGAGCGCTCAAAATTGTGAACCTGTCAGGTTGAATATTGCATCCGCACATTTTTTGAAAACACTTGAGCGAACTCAATCCATCACTAACCAAAATATACCCATTGATCATGGAATTCCACGACACCAAATCTCTTACCGACATCTCATAAAAAACCTTTTCCGCTAATTCAATATATCCAAATTTCGCATACATTAAAATAAGCGAATTGGCTATATGCAAATCCATATCTAACCCAACCTTAAACAGCATAGCATGAACCATCCGCCCCACAACAACATTCAAACACCCACCACATGCCTTTATCACAAAAGGATACGTAAACTTATCAGCTCGAACCCCTTCATTACACATCCGGTAAAACATACCTATCGCTTCATCAAAAAACCTATTATTCGTTAACACCCTGATTACAAAATTCCACACAAAACTAGTATTTCTTTTAGTCATTTCATCGAACAGTTGGAGTGCATTTTCAACAGACCCATTTTCGACATATGAAACCATATCCTCCAACTTAGATTCTGATTGGTTTTTAATTTTTCTATCATACTTAGAGCTTTTCGGCTTAATTGGGGCATACTGGTTATTAAATTGTGAATGTTTTTTGGCTACTTTACGTTGTGGTCTTTCGTTAATTTTAAAATTGAAAGATGAATTAACTGATAATATAAATGTCATCTTTTATAAATAAAGTTTAAAATGAAATGTTGGTTTTAACTTTTAAGGTTTAAAATTTTCATTATAGTTTAGGCGGGATTGATTAAAAAACAGTTAATTTAGTTGGATAATTTTTAAGGTATTAGTGATAAGAAAGTATTCGAATAACCCCTTTTGTTTTAACTATATTCCAAAAACAGTCCCCCGAAGGTTTAAGTAATGTTAAGTCGTTCAAATATTTCACATTTTATGTAATTTTTTTTAGAAAGGCAACATATATTACAACACCTGAAAAGAAGAAACAAAATACAAAACAAGGCATCCCCTCAATTTAACAAGATAATTAAAAGAGGAAAGGACCCTATGGAAAGGAAAAAATACATTTAATTTATTTTTTTGAGAAAAGAACTGTCAGTAGAATTGAGAACTATCACAGAGAACTATCACAAAGAAAATGAAATATCTCTAATGGGCCTATCTAACACATTGTTGGTATTTTAGTGTAAAATAGATTGAGTTTAATATGCAAATAAGGGTCGACACTTATTTGGATATTAACTGGACTAACGGGGGTTCCAAGGGGGCGTAGCCCCCTTGGTGGGGGTTCGGGGGCAACGCCCCTGAGAGAAGCAGGGTCCAAGGGGCGGCAGCCCCTGGCAGGGTCCAAGGGGCAGAGCCCCTGGCTGGGGTCGAGCTGCCAGGTCAGCTGGAAAATTTTTTATTTGGTATAACATTGCTATGTTAGAAATTCATTAGAATTTGTTTTTTCACCAAATAAAACATATAAAGTTGATGCTCGTTACTGCTGCTAGTTGTGTAGTAACTCTGCTGTTAGCTTTGATGACTCTGCTGATTAGCTTTGTAACTCTGCTGATTAGCTTTGTAACTCTGCTGATTAGCTTTGTAACTCTGCTGTTAGTTTTGTAACTCTGCTGCTAGGTTTGGGCAGTTTCCATATAACTGTTTTACAGTTATTAGGCTCTAATAACCGCCCCATAAACCGTCTTATTTATTCTCTATATCATAGAGAGAAAGAGAGGCCGATCATAGATCTTTTGATCATAACGAATTCTGCAAACATACAATCATTCACAAACTTGAATCAATTAGATTTTATCCGGTCGTTAATTGGTATACACTCCAATTTAATCGATCTGAAAGCGTACAATTCGTGACTTCTAATTGCTATCAGGATACCAATCTCACCCCAATTACCACACATAAACAACAAAGATCGATTAAATTTCGAACAAGATGGCAGGAGAATCAGTACGTGATATGACATCAAAGTTTGTGAAGTTAGCCAAATTCGAAGGGCAAGATTTTCGAAGATGGCAGAAGAAGATGCAATTCCTGTTAACAACTATGAAAGTTGTGTACGTTTTAACAACACCAGCACCGGAGGAAGTGGAGGGTGAAACCATTGATCAAATCAGAAAACGCAACAAGTTCTGGAATGATGACTTCATATGTCGTGGAACAATTTTAAACGGTATGTGTGATACTCTTTTTGATATTTATCAAAACATTGAATCTGCAAAAGAATTATGGGACATGCTTCAGGCCAAGTACATGGCAGAAGATTCATCCAGTAAGAAATTCCTAGTTAGTGATTTCATGAATTACAAAATGATAGATGGACGTTCTGTTATGGAACAGTACAACGAGTGTCTTAGTATACTTGGTCGCTTTACCCAACATGGTTTAAAAATGGATGAATCCATTGCGACAGCATCTATTATTGACAAATTTCCGCCTTCTTGGAAGGATTTCAAAAATAATTTGAAACATAAGAAGGAAGAATACAATTTGGTCGAGTTGGGAAGTGCCATAAGTATTGAGGAAGGGTGTCGTAGGATGGAGAAAACATGGGTGAATGAAAAGGACAAGGATATTGGCGGATCTAATGTCAATATGGTTGAAGAAACTAATTCTAGTTTCAAAAAGGGTTCGAATTCTAAGAACAAGAAACGAAAGTTTCAAGGTAATGATTACAAAAAGGGAAGTGTAAAGAAAGCAAAACAGTCCAACGATGGTGGCTGTTGGAAATGTGGGAAACCTGGACATTTCAAGCGTGATTGCCGTAGTGGAAAAGGCAAAAACGAGGCTGGTACTAGTGGTGGATCCAAAGGGGATCCGAAACAAGCAGGTACAATATTAACAGTTAATAATAATTCGGATTTGAATTATGTATCGTTAATTTGTGAATCATTCTATGTACAGGATGATGAGATCGCTTGGTGGTATGATTCTGGTGCGACATGTCATGTTTGCAAGGACCGAAGATGGTTCAAGAAATTTGCAACAATTGATGATGGACGTGTTCTTACTATGGGAAATGTCGCAACAGAACCAATACTTGGAATTGGACTAGTAGATATAACTTTTACTTCTGGAAAAACAATTTCGTTATGTAATGTTTTATATGTGCCCGGAATCCGGAAAAACTTGTTGTCCGGTGTGTTATTAAATAATTGTGGGTACAAACAAGTGTTAGAATCCGATAAGTATATCTTGTCGAAACATGGTTCTTTTGTTGGATTTGGTTATTTGTGTAATGGGATGATTATGCTTAATTTAGATATGCCTTCTTCTTTTAATTCGATTTGTATGGTTGATTCTATTTCTAGTGTTAAACTTAGTAACATGGAACTATGGCATGCTAGACTAGGACATGTTCATTATAAAAGAATGAAAGAAATGTCTAAAATGAGTATGATTCCATCTATTGATTTAGACCATAATAAGTGTAAAACTTGTATGCTTACTAAGATCACTAGAAAACCATTTAAAACAGCAAATCGTGAATCCAAACTGTTAGACCTTATTCATAGTGATCTATGTGATTTGCATGCTACTCCATCTCTAGGAAACAAGAAATATGTCATAACTTTTATTGATGATGCATCACGTTATTGCTATATTTATTTATTGCATTCAAAGGATGAAGCTCTTGATAAATTTCGTATTTATAAACAAGAGGTAGAGCTTCATCAAAAGGATTTGGTAAAAATCTTACGTACCGATCGTGGAGGGGAGTATTATGATCCAGTATATTTCCAGTCTACTGGAATAATACATCAAACAACTGCTCCATATACACCACAACAAAATGGTGTGGCTGAAAGAAAGAATAGAACATTGAAAGAAATGGTAAATTCAATGTTGTCTTATTCTGGGTTAAGTGAAGGATTTTGGGGAGAAGCCATGTTAACGGCTTGTTACTTGCTAAACCGTATTCCCGGTAAAAGCAACAAGAAAACCCCTTATGAACTTTGGCACAAGAAAGCACCAAACTTGAATTTTCTCAAGGTTTGGGGATGTAGGGCTGTGGTTAGGCTCACGGAACCTAAAAGGAAAACTTTAGGTGAAAGAGGTATAGATTGCATATTTATTGGGTATGCTGAAAACTCATATGCTTATCGATTCTATGTATTAGAATCAAATGAGTATGTTTCTGTGAACTCGGTGATAGAGTCACGAGATGCAATCTTTGATGAAGAAAGATTCACATCTATACCTAGGCCAAGGGACATGATTCATAGTTCGAAGGAACCGGTTAATACCGAGGATGTTCCATCAACTAGCACTGAACCAAGAAAGGGTACAAGAGTAAGAAAAGCCAAAGCTTTTGGTGATGATTTTCAACTATATTTAGTTGAAGGATCTAGAAGTGAAATTAATTTTCAATATCAATATTGTTTCAATGTTGATAAAGATCCATTGACATATGGTGAAGCAATGGCTTCAAGGGATGTTGCTTTTTGGAAAGAAGCAGTCCAAGATGAGATGGACTCTATCTTGCAAAATAAAGTTTGGAAATTGGCTGATTTACCTCCTGGGTGTAAACCATTAGGATGTAAGTGGATCTTCAAAAGGAAGATGAAAGTAGATGGTACTATTGATAAATATAAAGCCAGGTTGGTAATCCAAGGCTTTAGACAAAAAGAGGGTATTGATTATTTCGATACGTATGCTCCGGTTGCTAGGATATCTACTATTAGATTGTTATTGGCATTAGCTGCTATAAACAATCTTGTAATTCACCAAATGGATGTGAAAACTGCATTCTTGAATGGTGAATTAGATGAAGAGATTTATATGAAACAACCCGAAGGGTTTGTTATGCCTGGACATGAACACAAAGTGTGTAAATTGGTTAAATCTCTTTATGGGTTAAAACAAGCTCCTAAACAATGGCATCAAAAATTTGATGAAATTGTGTTGTCAAGTGGTTTTGTTTTAAATCAAGCTGACAAGTGTGTTTATAGTAAATTTGATGATTCTAAAAATGGAGTCATTATATGCTTGTATGTAGATGACATGTTGATCTTTGGTTCTAACCAAGATCAAGTTGATGAGACAAAGGAATTCTTGTCATCTAAATTTGCTATGAAAGACATGGGGGAGGCGGAAGTGATCTTAGGTATTAAGATCATACGTGAGAACAAGGGAATTTCAATCTCTCAATCACACTATATTGAGAAGATCTTGGATAAGTTTAATTTCCAGGAAAGTTCTCCCACAAGTACTCCCATGGATTCACAAGTAAAGCTATTACCTAATAAAGGTAAAGCGGTGTCACAACTAGAATACTCGAAAAGGATTGGATCCTTAATGTATGCTATGATAAGTACTAGGCCGGATATTGCTTATGCAGTTGGCAAGCTTAGTAGGTTTACTAGCAATCCTAGTACATTTCATTGGCGAGCTTTGGATCGAGTATTTCAATACTTGAAAGGAACAATGGATTATAAGTTAACTTACATCGGATTTCCTTCTGTTATTGAAGGTTTTAGTGATGCAAGTTGGATATCCAATAAAGAAGATCATTCTTCTACATCTGGATGGGTGTTCCTTCTTGGGGGAGGTGCCATTAGTTGGGCATCTAAGAAACAGACTTGCATTACAAACTCAACTATGGAGTCTGAGTTTGTTGCTTTGGCAGCAGCGGGTAATGAGGCTGAATGGTTAAGGAATTTGCTTTATGAAATTCCATTGTGGCCAAAGCCGATTTCTTCTATTTCTATCAGGTGTGATAGTCAGGCTACTTTGGCTAAGGCTTATAGTCAAGTGTATAATGGCAAGTCAAGACACTTAGGTGTGAGACACAGCATGGTTCGTGAGCTCATAATGCATGGTGTCATATCCGTTGAGTGGATTGCAACTCATCGGAATTTAGCTGATCATTTAACCAAAGGGTTATGTAGAGATCTCGTGAAAGGATCAGCTGTGGGATTGGGTTTAAAGTCCATATGAAAGCTCTCATGTTGAGATACCCAATTCACCACCTAATATGACGTTAGGTGCTGAATTTTGAATGTGGAAAGCTTAACATCTAGAGTTTGGAACACAACATTAAATTATCCCAAAGGTATGTGTTCGGTACTGCAAGATAAGGAAGGTTGAAGTGTTCTTCTTAATAATTCTTTTGAAAAATTGCATTTGCAGGTGCAAGACTAAAAGAATTACCTATTTGAGTACGAAGTTTAGCTGCTTCAAGAAGTTGGGACTTGGCTTCGATGTACTTAAAGAAAGGATAGGGACATAGGCTAGTAAAATAATGTGTCAAGTAAGATATTGTGTATGAAAAACTAATGTGTATATTATCTTCATGTATTCAATAGTGATATTACAAGGTTCAATCTTTCGGGAAACCTTGATATTCGAATATTTGGAATGTGTAATATACTAATGTGAAATTCAATCGTCTCGACATTTCATTTATGCATTAGTTTGATTGTTTGCTGTGAACTAGTTAGTTAATTTATGATTACACTAAAATGGGGGAGGTTTGTTGGTATTTTAGTGTAAAATAGATTGAGTTTAATATGCAAATAAGGGTCGACACTTATTTGGATATTAACTGGACTAACGGGGGTTCCAAGGGGGCGTAGCCCCCTTGGTGGGGGTTCGGGGGCAACGCCCCTGAGAGAAGCAGGGTCCAAGGGGCGGCAGCCCCTGGCAGGGTCCAAGGGGCAGAGCCCCTGGCTGGGGTCGAGCTGCCAGGTCAGCTGGAAAATTTTTTATTTGGTATAACATTGCTATGTTAGAAATTCATTAGAATTTGTTTTTTCACCAAATAAAACATATAAAGTTGATGCTCGTTACTGCTGCTAGTTGTGTAGTAACTCTGCTGTTAGCTTTGATGACTCTGCTGATTAGCTTTGTAACTCTGCTGATTAGCTTTGTAACTCTGCTGATTAGCTTTGTAACTCTGCTGTTAGTTTTGTAACTCTGCTGCTAGGTTTGGGCAGTTTCTATATAACTGTTTTACAGTTATTAGGCCCTAATAACCGCCCCATAAACCGTCTTATTTATTCTCTATATCAGAGAGAGAAAGATAGGCCGATCAGATATTTTTTGATCATAACGAATTCTGCAAACATACAATCATTCACAAACTTGAATCAATTAGATTTTATCCGGTCGTTAATTGGTATACACTCCAATTTAATCGATCTGAAAGCGTACTGTTCGTGACTTCTAATTGCTATCAGGATACCAATCTCACCCCAATTACCACACATAAACAACTCTAATGGGCCTATCTAACACATTGATGCCTAATGACATAAATAGAAAGGATTTCCAAAAATGCCACTAGAAACCAAAGATCAGATGCATCCAAAGTAACCATGAAGTATCATATTTATGTCACTGTTGGGTCAACCCATATACTTCCAAGTAATGTTATATATTTGAACCTGACCCAGTGATTCCTTAACAGCAACACAAACTAGGGGATCACAGACCTCAGCTATCCAAGTGACTCCCCAAAAACTTGACACACGAATCCCCATCTTATACCCCACTGTAATCCCAGATTAAATTTGCATTCCATTACACTGTCCCAAAAACTTGCTGCATATTCACAGTACCAGATAACTCACTGCTGATGCACTTTTTTATAACCAAACTGTAGACACCACACTGTATTCCACTTTATACTTATAAAACTATGTAACAACGAACTGTATCAATGTTTAAAGAGAACTATATGTCACTGTAACCGAATGTTTCGGGGGTCTCGTAACCATTGTTGCCAATCTAACGCTTTATATTTCTTTGATCTTCTCACTATCCATTCGAAGCATTTGAGTTGAATGTCTTGCATAATCTTGTTAGAGCTTGATACTTTATTTCCGAATACACGAGCGTTTCTTTCGTTCCCAATGAAGTAACCGGAGGACCAAATTACCGCTTGCCAAATAGATGATAGAGAGGTGTAAACATTAACATTCCCGCTATGTGACAAAAGCTTTTCAATAGTGAAAACGTTAACAGTCCCCACCTTCCACCAATTAAATAGTTTGGTCCATACACTTATTGCGAGGTCACAAGTGACTAGGAAATTAGCAAATGTCTCCACACTATCATTACAACGTGCACAAAGAACCGAATCCAAATCAATGCCTCTTCTATCAAGCTTAACACGAACCGGAAGTCTGCCTTTAAGTGCTCTCCATACAAAGACGTTGACTTTCTTAGGTACTAGTTTGTTCCAAAGCGTATCACGACCACCATTTTCCACTTGTAAAATTTTCTCCTCAATCAAGCTTGTGAGTGTTTTGACTTTGAAATATCCATCTTCGCTAAGTGTCCACATCCATCTATCCCTACAAGAATTAGACACAACCACATTTCGCAAAACCTCCATCAAGTCATCATATTCCCTACATACCCTACCACTAATATTGCTATTCCAATCCCACACCCAAACCCACTCATTATTTACCCACAGAATTTTATCCATAACACTACCCTCCTTCCTACTATCTAAATGAAAAAGTCTAGGGTATCGCAAAGTCTTCTATTATCCACCAATATATCGACCCAAAACCTAATTTCCCTGCCGTCACCCACCTCCCCCACACATGACGATGTAAACCCTATCCCCACCTCATCAATCTCCTCGCTAATCTTCACAATGTCACCCCACACCCCCCCTCCCACCCATCGTTTATCCCCCACCCGTACCATAGTGCCCCCTAAACCCCCAAACATACCATGTATACTTTTAACAACCCTAACCTATAACCCCCCACCCTCCCTCTTAAATCTCCACCACCATTTCCCTAGCAATGCCAAATTTTTTGCCCTAAGAGACCCACGTTTAACTCCCCGTCCCCAAATGAAGCAAGAATCGTGTCCCATTTGATCCAACAAAGTTTTTTACCCTCCCCCCCCCCCCCCCCAAAGAAAATTTTTCTAATTTTCTCGAGAGATTTTAGTGCACTCAAAGGCACACAGAACATCGAAAAATAATACAATGGCAAGCTTGCGAGAACCGATTTTACCAATGTTAGACGCCCCCCGAACGACATCATTTTTGCTTTCCAACCGGCTAAACGATTCTTGAACTTTTCCACCACGGGTTTCCATGCATTCATACGGCTCATATTTTCACCTATTGGTAAGCCCAAATATGTGAAAGTGTGTTAACCCGAATCTTTATTAGGATCAATTGTTTGGCATATCTGAACGTGTCTACAACCTAATAGGATTAGTAGCGTGTAATACCGAATTAGGTTAGATGGTGATAATGCGATAAGTTAGAATTGATGCTAGATGGGTCACTACAATCGAATCCTTACACCCGCCACCATGGCAAGTTATTTAATCGTGACAGGGTTAATAATTGGAGTAACGGTTCAATAATTGAATAAAGTAAAATAAGTAGATATAAGCATATATAACCAAAAGATGGATTAGACTTGGCGAACCCTTTCTCCTTTATTGATCTCTCCCATCTTAAATTCACTTGTCTTTAGTTTAATTTAGTTAATTTAGTTGATTAGTTTAGTTTATAAAATACACAAAAAATCGTGCTATTCTCTCAGGCTAAAACCCCCCTTTATGTAGTTACTTTCTAGTTAGATTAGATAACGTCACTCCTAGTGAACGACCCTTGCTTACCTAAAAACTATACACATTGATCGGGTACACTGCTCGTTAGTGTTTAAGTCTATAGGTTAGTTCAACAATTATAAATTTAAAACTTGGTTAAAAATTATAGACTATAAAAAGCACATCACTGGGGCAATCACATTAGTGTTTCCTAATTTCCCTTTGTTAAGTGTACGTAGTTTCTCTTCTAACTCACTAATGATGAATTGTTGATTTTGTATTTTTGCATCGAGTTCTCTATTTAAACGAACGGTGTCATTTCGATTTTTCCAACATTCATCATTTTCTTTCAAAAGTTGAGTACATGTCTTTTTCAAAGAATCATAAATGGTTTTGTACTCGTCTTTTAAATGCTTAACTTCTTGTTCATATTTGAAAATATGACATTTTAAAACAGCATTTTCATTATCAAGATTCTCAACTTTGGATGTTTGACTGTTTTGAAAAAACATGTTTTCTTTTTTATGTTGCAATTTGAGTTCAAAATCAAGGCTTTGAGCCTGACACCATTGAAGTTTATTTTAAAGTTTAGAAATCTCGAGTGAAAGTTTTGTTTGAACATCATTATTATGAGCCATGATTCTCTCATTTTCGGCTTTTAAAATATCAATCTCGTATCTCAACTTTTCATTTTCATCATTATGGTCGGCAATAAGCATGGAATTGCAGGACAGATACTGTTGTTCCCTTTACACGCTTAGAAGTAACTATAGAGTTAATCTAATTGTGTTAATGACTGAGATTAATGTAATGATTAATTATAGCTGATAAGTAAAACGTAAATATAAAAACACAAAGTTTTTCAACGTTTAAATTCTTATTATAAATCAATCAAAGAATCTATTACCCAAGTGGTTTGCAGAACAAACACTTGGGATTGAATAGACAAGGTATGGTGTGTCTCTTATCTAAACTCAAGCTATGCTTGAGTGGTAACAATATTGACCCACTGAACTATCTCAGGGATGTAGTTACTCTTTGTAGGAGAAAAGTGGTTTTGTGAAAGTCTAAGCTTTTAATGCACAAAACTTAACCTACTTTTCTCCATCTGTTGCTATTTATATACAAACATCAAAGAGTACTGAAGATTAAAATACAAAAGGAATACAAAGCGTGTCTGACAACGACAACAGTATTTGTCATTTCCAAGAACCAATATGAATGGGCCAAAAAGTCTTCGAGTGTCAGTTCTGACACTTCTTGACTTTTAGCCGCTTTAGGGAAGGTTTGTTTCTGCCCCGATAAGACTTATCCTTATCTCTTCAAACTTTTCCCGCTCAATCCCGCCTTTCTTTCAGGCTTCAGGTTCTTCAGTCTTCGCCTTCAGTCTTTAATCACTTATTGTTGTTGAGGAGACTGGGGTTCAGTGAGCTCTTGTCCAATACTCACTGAACCCATTACCTTCTTCTTTGTCTCAAGTAACAATCAGGGAGTTCCACCTCACTGAGTGGTGAGTCTTTCTTCTTAGACTCGTCCTGAGCATCTTGAAGGTAACTCACTGAGTGACTGTTCACTCAGTGACTTAAGTGTGTTTTCGGTTGATTAACACTTAGCGTAATTTGTATTCAAATCCTGTTTTCAGGATCCTTAGGTACTGACGGACCCAACAATCTCCCCCTATTTGGATATAAATTATGCCCAAGTGTTTTGATCAGTTATGAGTGAGCTAATGACTTCTACTCGAACTGAATATACTAGAAAGCTATTAAGGATGCTGAAATAACAAAAACATGGGCCATCATTTTATTTATCATTTACAAGGTCCTATCATTTAACATAATACTCAGGGTTCTTGTTCTCCTTCCAAGATACCCAAGAGTTCCAGTTTAGCTTTCTTCGACACTAACACTTCATTGTCAGGTCGCTCTTTCATCATCCTATCCAATAGCTTGACAAACTCTTCATTTTCACGACCCTTCACTTGAACTGCCATTAGCTTGTATGCTAAGAGAGTTGTCGTTTCCACTAGCTTGATATCACTGACTCTTTGGAATGCTAGCTGATCAAATTCATCGACAAAGAATATACCATACTTAGGTTCCGATATGACCAGGTTGGGAACAAACTTGACTCCTAGAGGAGGAATCCTGTTGCAGTGAAGAGCAGCTATGAATTGTTCAGGCTCCTGACCCACAGCTTTTCTTTTCCTCCCAGTCTTCTGAGTAGGCTCAGGGATTGACAGTCCCTGAGAAGCAAGCGCTTTCTCATGATCTATTCCAAGACTCTTAGCCACTTTTTCAAGTTCCTCAATTTGGCGTTCAGTGTCTTGAGAAGGGTTGGAACGATCTTGCCATGCTTCTTCCTGAGGATAGGCATCATCATGTCCCATTCCCTTAACCCATATTCTGAGAATCTGAAGGGTTTATTAACTTCAGACTTTCTTGGTCCCCTATGAACCGTAACGCTTATTAGGTTGGTGAGGTGAATGGTCATGTCAGTGATTTTGCCTTCTCCCTTGGTCTTTGTCATATGCCACATATACCTCTCATAGGTTTTGTTCCTCCTTTCTTCTCAAAGCTTTGCCTGCTCATTGGCTTCCTTAATGATGTCAGCCTGAAGCTTGAGGAATTCTTCCCCCTTGATGTCCTTGTCAGTCTCCTTAATTACCTCCTTGGCAACCTCATAGATTATTGGTCTATTGAGTTGCTCAGCTTTTTCTTTGGCTCTCCTTACGTCCTGTTCGTGCAAGACTACTGCCACTTCCGCTGGAGTACCAAAGAATGTCTTTCCTCCATCTAATTCAACCGTAAATGGTGCATCAGGGTCTGGACGCACTTCAGTTGATGCTGGAACCAATTGTGTTTGAGGAGGATCTTCAGTCACCATGATTCCCTTCCTTTTGTTAGTGGGAGGGGGTTGACCGATGGAGGTTTCGGGGACTTCTGTTGCTACTGCTTCAGGTTGTTCAGGGTTTGCAACAACAATAAGTGCAGAAGACTGAGGTTGAGGAGTTGGATCATCAAGTTTCTCCCCCTCAACAGATGCAGGAACTTCAGTGTATGCACCTGTTGACTGAGGAATTGGGGTAACCTGAGAGGTCTGAAGAATAGAGAGGATACTGGAGACCATTTTCTTCGTTTCAGAGGTCTCATTCTTCACTGTGGTTATTTCGGCAGCCATTGCATTCTGAGTGGAGGTGAGTTCAGTGACCTTGTTGGTGTAGTGGTTGATCAGCTCATTATGTTTTGTTGAGATCTGATCAAAGGCTGAGGACATTTTGTTCAGGTGCTCCTTGGAATCAGCGACTGACTGATGAAGAGAATCTTGCTGAGATCTGATGGTTTTGAGATCCACCCCCTGAAGAAGCTTTAGAAGCTCAGTGATGTTGGTGGAGGTAGTGGTCTGAGAATCCATGTACTCCTTCAGCTTTGTGAGGAAAGTGGGATCATCTCCTAGTTCTTCCTGAATAAGATCAAGAGCCTTCAAGATGTTTGTGAGCTGCTTGTCTTGTTCAGTGCCCATACAATCTAGAGACTCCCTCAGGTCACCGAGTTTTTTGTCAATGAGTTTGGCGACCTTAAACACTTTACCCTGTGTCTCTTCAACAGTAGCCCTAAAGTCAGCATAGGAGACTGCTGCTTCAGTATACTGGTTCCTTTGTTCTTCAGTAAGCTCATTGAAGAGAGCTTGGTTGGCTTTTCGAAGAAACTTAACCAGATGTCTTTCAGTAAGGGGAAGAACATTGTCATATTTCTGCAACCAATGAGGAGTAGCGGGAGCAGAAGAAGCACCTGATGATGATGATGTTGTTGGGTTGGTAAGGGTGAGGGGTTGTTGATCCTCAGGAGGAGGAGATGATTCTTGTTGTTCAGAGTGCTGGGGAGAGTTGTATGTTTCAGTCTCCATTTCCTCCTTAGCACCCAAAACGTCTTCATCGCCAAATTCGACCATTTCCTCCTCTGACCCATCATCCAGCAATCTTTCAAGATCTGATAGATTAGGAACCCTGCGGGAATTCGGCTCCCCCTCAGAAGAGGGCTCACCTTTGTTGTGGCCAGGTTCTGACCCCTCCAAGTGCACTGAGTGGGTTTGCTCAGCCTGGACCTTGGAGTCAGTTCCTGAGTGACTGGATCCGCCATCAGGGGTTTTGGGTTCCGTATCAGCGGGTGGTTTTAATCCCTCTGAGTCTTTGTCCCCCTGAGTGCCTTCAAGGACTGGTGGGTGTTCTGCAGTACTATCATGAGGCACTGATTGTGATTGTTGGTGGACCCCCTTCCCATCAGGGTTGTACTGCCCTTCTGAGGATTTGGGATCCTTTACTCCCTGAGATCCTGATTGTGATTTGTCAGGACCATAAGCAGGATGTGATTGGGTGTGGGTCCCCTTCTTAGTAGAGTAGTGCTGCTCTACCAAGGATTCAGGACCCTGTAATCCCTCTGGAAAAGGTTGGGATTGACTATTGCCTTCATCGGGATGTGAGAGGGTGAAGGTTCCTGACCCCCCCTGACTTGTGTATGTCAGTAGAGACATGAGGAAGGGTTTTGCCCGAGGACACTAAGGATGATTTCTCAGTACCCTCCATTGGCGTTTGTTTTAAGGTCAAGAGGGTCTCAATGATGGGTGTCTCTGAGGTCTTGGCTATTGTTTGCCCTTCTTTGGGCTTTAAGGCAGAAGTCTCAAGGACGAGTGATTTGGGTTTAACCACCTTCTTGGACCCTGCCTTCTTTTTCTTCTTCTCCTGCTTTGTAGGAGAAGAAATAGGTGAGACAACATTTGCTCCCTGAATGACAAACAACATGTATGTGGTCAGGGAGACTGGTTGTACCTCAGTGAGGTCTCTGGAATAGTTGGCTTTATGAAGGACGTCAGGTTTAGATCCCTCAACGTCAGGCCTAACATACTCAGAGCCTAGTAATGCCTGAAGCGCACAGGAAATGAATCTAGGGTAAGACAAGTGTTTTTGCCTAGATTTTCCTGAGAGCTTGGCTACGAGGTCACGGAAGATTATTCCTCCGATGTCTATCTTTTTACCCTCCAGGAGACTGAACACCATCAATTGTTGTGATGCATTCAATTGCTCCGTGGAGGATTTATTGCCTCCAAGGACCTGAATGAAAAAAGTCATCAGGATCCTCCAGGCAGGTGGGAACCAGGTCTTGATGATTGGCGCTTTGGCCAAGAGGGTTCCTGGGGCCACATCAGGTTGTTTTTGGTCATGTGGCCCAAGTAAAAGCAATTCGGCCTTTACTTCTTGGTCAGTGGGCTGAGGTTCAAAGTTCTCAGTGAAATCAAGGCCTGTGGCCTTGATGAAGGTTTGGTAATCAAGGGAGAGGATCCTTCTCCCATTAATCACTAAGAAAGTGATTATTGAGTCTTTGGTGTCCTCAGGGCTCGTTGCTACTGCAGTACACTAGAATTCCCTCAAATAGTCATGATATATGACTAAGGGGGTTTTTGTAAACGCTGTAGAAAGAAAGCAGTTTTGAAGGTATTTAACCACATTCTTGTACGCCCAAAATTGTTCGGGGTAGGCAAAATTTCCTACAACGTTATTTTTGGTCATGTCTACGCCCTCCATTGTGAATTCCACATTTGGGGCGTAGGTAATAGCCTTAGAAGTAGCCATTTTTGTTGGGAGGTCTTGGGTTTGCAAGAACAAAAAGGTATGATTTTCTAAAGATGGTAAACACACACACAAAAGTTTTTGGAAGAAAAAGGGCAAGAATTTTCTTAAGATTTTCTAAAAAAACGTGTGTGTGTTTAATTTGTGAGGGGGTATTTATAGGAAAGTGAAGAGGAGGGGTGTTTTGGGAATTAAGCGGTTTATTTTCTCAAAAGATATTTTTTTTGAAAATCGTTTTGTATAAAACATTTGGGATCCGCATTTAATGCACAACCACTCCATTTTCCCGGTTTTTGCGCAACTGTCGAGGTGAATAGTTGTGCCGTCTGCAAAAGGTGTAATTTGCAGAGATTACATCATCACATATTTTTTATGTGAGAGAAGAGGCATTAAATGCCAAGTGGGTAAGTGGGGGCCCAGAGGTGGATGCCAGAAGGCAAAGGAACAAATATTCTTATATTAAATAAGAATTCAGTTACCAACCTCGGACATTTACTAACTAGATACTTAGAGCATTTAAGTTAGCATTGAATGTCATTTTGAGGGCCCTGAATGACTTTTCATTTAGTGAGGGGTTCAAGGAAGGTGGTTCAATGATTATTTTCACTGAGGAACACATTGGGTCAGGGACCTGAGGTTTTCAGAATTTACACTTTGTTGGATGGATTTAATCAGTGGACTGATTCTCAATATCCAGCATTCCTAATTCAGCTTTCAGTCTTGTGAAAATTGGTTCATCCAAAGGTTTGGTGAATATATCAGCTAGCTGATATTCAGTAGGAATGAAGTGTAATTCAATGTCACCATTCATGATATGGTCCCTGATGAAGTGATATCTAATATCAATGTGTTTTGTTCTCTGATGAAGAACATGGTTGTTAGAGATGGCAATTGCACTGGTGTTATCACCAAAGATGGGAACCATCTTATATTGCATTCCATAGTCACTAAGTTGACTTTTCATCCAAAGTACATTTGCACAACAACTGACTGCAGCAACATATTCAGCTTCAGCTGAGGACATGGCAACTGATTGTTGCTTCTTAGCACTCCAACAAACTATTTTTCCACCAAGAATTTAGCAGGAGCCTGAGGTGCTTTTTCTGTCCATGTTGCATCCAGCATAGTCAGAGTCTGAGTATCCTTTGAGATCAAAGCCTGAACATTTTGGATAGTATAATCCAAGGTTTGGAGTACCTTTCAGGTACCTGAGTACTCTTTTCACAGTTGTGAGATGAGATTCTCTTGGGTCAGATTGATATCTGGCACACAAACAGACTGAGAATTGGATGTCAGGCCTTGATGCAAGTAGATACATCAGTGACCCAATCATTCCTCTGAAAAGAGTTTGATTCACTGGTTTTCCAGTAAGGTCAGGACCAAGGTTGTTTGGGGAACCATGGGAGTTTTGACCGAGGCACAGTCACTGAGCTCATATTTCTTCGGTAGGCTTCTGACATACTTCTCTTGACTGATAGAGGTTCCTTTATCAGTCTGCTTGATTTGCAGTCCAAGGAAGTAAGTCAGTTCTCCCATCATGCTCATTTCAAATTTCTTTGCCATTAGTTTTTCAAACTGTTTGCAAAAGTTTATAACTTGTTGAGCCAAATATGATGTCATCAACATATACTTGAACAAGTATGACATCATTATTTGTCCTATAGATAAACAATGTGTTGTCTATCTTGCCTCTGACAAATTTGTTTTGGATTAGGAAGGCTGAGAGAGTTTCATACCATGCCCTAGCTGCTTGTTTCAGTCCATAAAGGGCTCTGTTAAGCTTGCAGACATAGTCAGGAAACTCACTACATTCAAATCCAGGAGGTTGCTGAACATAAACTTCTTCTTTCAGAGAGCCATTTAAGAATGCACTTTTTACATCCATTTGGTACACTTTGAAGTTCATGTAGGTTGCAAATGCAAGGAAGATCTTGATGGCTTCCATCCTTGCCACTGGTGCAAATGTTTCTTCATAGTCAATGCCTTCTTGTTGATTATAGCCTTTGGCTACAAGTCTGGCCTTGTTTTTAATGACTATGCCATTTTTATCAGATTTGTTTTTGAACACCCATTTCATGCCAATGATTGAAACATCTTCAGGACATTTGACCAAGGTCATTACCTTGTTTCTGTCAAATTGTTCCAGTTCATCATGCATGGCCTGAACCCAACTTGGATGTGTAAGTGCTTTCTTTGACACTTTTGGGTTCAATTGTGGAGATGAAATCCACAAATAGGCATTCATTGGCAGAGGCTGCTCTTAATTGTGCAGCCATGCTTCTAGTGAGCATGCCTTCAGTAGGCTCTCCAATTATATTGACAAGTTCTATATCCTAAGACCTAGTCCAACTGTCCTGAGGTCTTGGAAACTGATTAGAACTTGAGGAGCCCTGATTTGTGGGGTCTGATGCAGACACATGATGATTTTCAGCATCTTGAGTGTCTGACTGGGTTGACTGATCACTGAGATTGTTTGGTTCCTGAGCACTGTGTTCAGACTGATGGATTGTATCAGTACTTCTTTGAGCTTCAACAAAATCAGTGATGGTTGGGTAAGGAAGGTTGTGAGGGATGATATAGTAGGTGATGTCAGCATTTGCTTGGTACTGAGTGGAAGGATCATTGTCAGGATGATGTTCATCAGGAGGGTATCTTGATGAATCATCAATTCCTATTTCTTCCACTGAGGTGTTTGAGACACTGATTGCATCAGTGCTCTCATCAAAGGTTACATGGAATGTTTCCTCAGTTTGCTGTCTCCTAGTGTTGAACACCCTGAAGGCCTTTGAGACAAGTGAGTATCCTAGGAAGTATCCATCATCAGCTTTGACATCAAAATTCCCTAAGTGATCCTTGTGATTACGAATGAACACAGGGCACCCAAAGACATGAAAGTAGCTGATGTCAGGGATCCTTCCCTTGAATAACTCATAGGGGGTTTTGCTATGTCTCTTGACAATGATGGATTTGTTTTGTGTATAACAAGCAGTTTTGACTGCTTCAGTCCAAAAGTGTTTGGAAAGGACTGATCCATTTAGCATTGTCCTGGCAGCTTCAATGAGTGTTCTATTCTTCCTTTCAGCAACACCATTTTGTTCAGGTGTGTAAAGAGAGGAAAATTTTTGAGAAATTCCTTTCTCATCACAGAAACATTCAAGTTCATAATTTTTGAACTCTGTCCCATTGTCAGTCCTAATCTGTTTGACTTTAATGTCATTTTGATTTTCAATGATCCTGACAAAGGATATGATTGTTTCAGTTGCCTGACTCTTTTTGATCAGGAAGTAAACCCAAGTGTATCTTGAGTATTCATCCACAATGACCAGAGTATACTTCTCATGGTTAATGGATCTAGGACTGATGGGCCCAAAGAGATCCATATGGAGAAGATGAAGGCAGTTCCTGATGGAAAATTTTGTTTTGGTTTTAAAGGATGCTCTATGATGTTTACCTTTTTCACAGGCAGAGCAAGGTTTATCCTTTGAAAACACAAGTGATGGTAAGCCAAGGACCTTGTTTTGTTTTACCAGATTGTTTATGTTTTTGAAGTTCAAGTGGGAGAGTCTCTTATGCCAAAGCCAGTTGAGGGTTTCAGTGGCCTGAGCAAAGAGACAAGTTCCATTCTGAGTTAGACTGGTCATGTCTAACACATAAACATCTTGCCTTCTTGGAGCAATAAGGACAACTTCCTTATTTGCATTGAAGATGGTTCCTTGCTTATCATCAAACTGAACTATGTACTTTGCATCACATAGTTGACTAACACTGATCAAATTGTACTTAAGACCATTGACATAAGCTATCCTAGTAAAGACTATACCACTACAGTTTACTGAACCATAACCTTCAGTGAGACATGATGAATTATCAGTAAATATCACCTTGGGTCCTAGTTCTTGTACATATTTGTGCAGATATTCTTTCACACAAGTCATGCTCCTTGAACATCCACTATCTAGATGCCAAACATGCTCCCTGGCATGCCTCTGCACAAATGGTAAACTGAGTTAGTTCTTTCTAGGACCCCTCATCTTGGAGGGCTTGACTTTAGTAGTTTTCTTAGATGTATCAATTGATTCATGGTCAGTGGTTGAGTGGACTGGGCTACCACAGGTTTTGCATTTGATTGCAGAGGTAGACTCAGTAGACTGAGAGGATGATTGGTGATACCTTTTCTGGTCTGAATGACCTTCTCATGTCCTGAGGTGTTGTGAGTAGGATCTCCACAAATTTCACAATAGTTGTCCATTAGACAATCCTTAGGATGGTGGTCATTGAAGCCACAGTGAGGGCAAGGTGCAAAAGGCTTGGCCTTTTGTTTCTGTTTCTATTTCTGTTTAGAATCAGAAGGGTATTTTAAAGCATGTGCTTTAAAGTTTGCCATCTTTGATGTGGCTGTGTATGATTGGTGATCAGAGGTCCTGTGATCTTCCTTTTTGCATATCATGCAGTAAAGAATTCTATAACAATCATCAGTGAAATGATTGGTATAGTGACACAGCTCACACCTTTTCAGGGGTTTGGAGGGTTTTGGCTTGGTGCTTGAGGAAGTTGATTTGGGTTCCCTCATCTTGGATTGAGAAGGTTTCTCAGAAGATTCAATCTTCTCACTCAGCTTCCTGACAAGCTCAGCCAACTGATCAATTTTTGAGTCAGGGCTTTCTGTTTTTACTTCAAGAGGGATTGAAGTTGATGAGTCATCAGAATGTACTGAGACATCAGGGGATTGCCTTTTCAGGATGGTTTTTCCCATTCCTGGATTCTCCTTTGGAGAATACTGAGAGTAGACCAATGGTGGGAGGTCTGAACATGGTGTAGCACCCTGAAGGATATTCAAAGGTGGGAGTGGTGTGAATGATTCTGATTCAGACTCATTGACTGACTCAGTACTACTAGGTTGGTCAGTAAGTCCAAGAATATTTTTCAGAGCCTGACTTTTAGGAAGCAAGATTTTTCCAGTCTCAAAGTTTGGTAACTTACTGACTGGGTTGTCCCTGACAATCCAGTCATTTGACTTGGGTTTCATTTCTTGCTCAAAAGATATGCCAGCTGGAATAAAGGTATTTTCTTTGTGACTATCACTGGGGGTTTCAGTGAGTTGGTGTATTCCTATAATTTTCTTGTCATTATTAGGAATAAGACTCACAGATTCATAGACCTTGGGGTTCTTTCTAGTCCAGCTTTCAATGACAGCCTTTTCTTTGTTAAGTTCATTTTGAAGGTCTTGGTTTTGTTTCAAAATTTCAGTGTTTTGAATTTGTAGTGTAATAGTTTCTAACTTGGTTTGTTTTAATACAAGCAATTCATCTCTACACTTATTCAATTCTAACACAAGATTGTTATATTTTGAAAGCAAGTTAAGCCTTTGTTCTTCTACAAACTTAAGATCTACACAAATATAATTCATATACGACTGCCAGTCAGAATCATCATCCATTGAAAGTAAAATATTTACCTTCTTCATGGTTATGTTCACCCATTCTCCATTCCTTGCATGGCTTTTTCCAACAGCCACCTGATCACCTTCAGAAAGTGCCATCAGTGCACTCACTCTAATTTCCTCATCTTCTGAGGAGACCTCTTCTTCATCCCAGTCATAAGCTTCTGCTACAAGGCCCTTGTTCTTTGTCTGAACAGGTTTGGAAGTGTGAGCAGCCTGAGACATTGAGGGATTAGTTTCAAGAAGAGCAAGTTTAGCCTCAGCTTTCCTATATTTAGCCTCAAAGTCTTTTTGACCTTTTTGAACATTATTGTTTAGAAAATGTTGGGTCGACTGAAGCATTCTAGGTTGAAACTTATTAGTTCCTGAGGAACTGTTTCCAGAAAATTTATAAGAGGGTTCTGAGATGGTTTTTGAATAACAGTCTCTAGTAAAGTGGCCCTTTTTACCACATTTGAAACACTCAGTGGTTTCATTTGCTTTAGCTTTTGAAAAGTTTGACTGATTTCTTTTGATGAAACGTTTTGAATTGGCAAGGAGTGCCCTTTCTTGAAATTCCAAGTTTAAGTCACTTAGGTATTCATCACCAGTTCTTTCATCAATCTCATCTTCAGAATCCTCTTAAAAATCCTACACAACAACATTAGAATAAAAGGCAGTTGATATGGGTGAGGAGGTTCAGGGCCTTTTTGGACTCAAGAGCTTTTGAGTCTAGGTATCTCCTAGAGATTAAGTTATCTTTATAGACAAACTTCTCATAGATCTCAGGGAGCTCAAGGGTCTGAATGTGATTAGCATTCCTGAGGCCTTGTGAGAAGTTTAGCTACTTCTCAGGGAGACTATTGACAAAGCCAACATTTGTCTCATGCTTAGACAAAACTACACCATCATTTGATAATTCGTTTATCAGGGTCTTGTATCTGGTATATGTCTGAGAGAGACTTTCAGAGTCCTTTTCCCTGAAAGTATTGTACTCAAGTTTCAGGTCCATGATCCTGTTTTCCTTGGTATCTGAGGGACCTTCAAAGCTATTAATCAAGTCATCCCAATTTTGCTTGGCTGTTGAACAGTTAATGACTGATTCCATTATATCGTCAGGAAGACAATATATAATTAAGCTTTTCAGGCGTTGGTCTTGATTGACCACCCTTCTCTCATCAATGGTCCACTGAGCTTCAGGCTTGTTTAGCCCCTCAGCAGTCTTTGGGACATAAGGACCTTCTTTGACACAAGTGATGTAGTATGATTCCATACCAGTCAAGTAGCAAAGCATTCACTTTTTCCACTTGCTAAATTTTCCAGCTTCAAGTCTAGGGGCGACAGCTGAAAAGCTTCCACCCTTTTTATCGACGAGCTGGGGCACAATAATTTCAGCCATAGTAAGATCTTGGTTTTAAAAACCTTGAGCACTCTTAGTTTTTTGAAAAGATTTTATAAACCAGAGGCTCTGATACCACTTGTTGTTCCATTTACACGCTTAGAAGTAACTATAGAGTTAATCTAATTCTGTTAATGACTGAGATTAATGTAATGATTAATTATAGTTGATAAGTAAAACGTAAATATAAAAACACAAAGTTTTTCAACGTTTAAATTCTTATTAGAAATCAATCAAAGAATCTATTACCCAAGTGGTTTGTGGAACAAAACTTGGGATTGAGTAGACAAGGTATGGTGTGTCTCCAATCTAAACTCAAGCTATGATTGAGTGGTAACAATATTGACCCACTGAGCTATCTCAGGGATGTAGTTACTCTTTGTAGGAGAAAAGTGGTTTTGTGAAAGTCTAAGCTTTTAATGCACAAAACTTAACCCACTTTTCTCCATCTGTTGCTATTTATATACAAACATCAAAGAGTACTGAAGATTAAAATACAAAAGGAATACAAAGCGTGTCTGACAACTACAACAGTATTTGTCATTTCCAAGAACCAATAGGAATGGGCCAAAAAGTCTTCGAGTGTCAGTTCTGACACTTCTTGACTTTTAGCCGCTTTAGGGAAGGTTTGTTTCTGCCCCGATAAGACTTATCCTTATCTCTTCAAACTCTTCCCGCTCAATCCCGCCTTTCTTTCAGGCTTCAGGTTCTTCAGTCTTCGCCTTCAGTCTTCAGTCTTTAATCACTTATTGTTGTTGAGGAGATTGGGGTTCAGTGAGTTCTTGTCCAATACTCACTGAACCCATTACCTTCTTCTTTGTCTCAAGTAACAATTAGGGAGTTCCGCCTCACTGAGTGGTGAGTCTTTCTTCTTAGACTCGTCCTGAGCATCTTGAAGGTAACTCACTGAGTCACTGTTCACTCAGTGACTTAAGTGTGTTTTCGGTTAATTAACACTTAGCGTAATTTGTATTCAAATCCTGTTTTTAGGATCCTTGGGTACTGACGGACCCAACAGACACACATAATTCATGAACACAGATATAATATCATCACAGAGAACATCTTCCAAGAGTCGATTTATTTCGTTTTGAAGAATTTTGTTTTTACGTTTTCGTTTTAAGATCGAGTTTTCTGTTGCTTTGAAAGTGTTCATCATGGATGAAGCTTCTTTTTGGAGTTCCTGTTCCCAATGGGTGGTACAAAGACGTAAATGTGCGACATGAGGTGAAAATTGTTGTTGAAAAATTTGTCGTTGTTCCTTTGCAAAAGCTGATTGAAAAGTTGAAACTTTGATTTCAGAATTTCGTTCAATTGCTTGTTCCAACAATTTTATGTCTTCCATGAACGTGTCAAAATACCTAAGTACTAGACAACGTTCAGGATGTTTTGGTAATGGTTTGCTTTCACAAGAGGATGGTAAAGGGCCATTTATTTGTGCAACTGGTTTAACGGGACTAACATCAGAAGTCGATTTATGAATTTCTGAAATATACCATGGTTGTTCTGAATTTTCTCTTTGAGGAACGAAAGTTTCATAAAGAGCAGGTAATTTTGAGTAGTCAAATGCTTTAACTAATTCCTTTTTTCTCATTTTTAATCGACTCTCGTCTTCCTGTTCCCATTCTTCCTCACAATCATATACAACAACACGCACAACAGATGGATCAAACAAATGGGTTGCACCGTACAACTTTGGATTTGCTTTGAGAGTTGTGTGAAGAAAACTTGGATTATTGTAGCCTAAAGCAAAACTTTTTGAACCATCAGGATTTGATTTTAAATTCAAAATTTGTATTTGTTTAACCGATTCACCAGTTTTGTAAACAACATTTTTGAAGTATTTCAACTTTTCTTCCAAACTGACGATTTCATCAAGGTGAGAATCAATTCGTTTCCTCGACTTTTGTTTGTATTCTGAAAAACTTGCTTGACAAACCGACATCTCCATATTTGTTTTTGAAAGTTCAGTTGCAAGATGTTCGACTTGTTGTTTTAGCTCAAACTTTTCTTGCTCTAATTTGGAAACCAAATTATTGTTTGAAATGATTAATTCTCACATTTGATGTTGTAAGTATTGTTCTTTGACATATGATTTTTAAAACGCTACTTCAAAACTATTTTCTCGTTTAGCATGTGTTTCAAAATTTGTAAGTTGAGTTTTACAACTCTTAAGCTCCGTAGTTGATGATGCAATCTTAGACTTTAAGTTACCATTTATTTCATTGCATTTTTCAAGTTGGGGTCATAAATAAGGTCATGAGTTCTGGATCTAGACCGGGCGAAGTTTCAATTTGTTCAAGTTAATCATTGTTATAATCATCAATTGGATCATCAAATGTAACAACTGGGTTAATTTGATCATCATCATCAAATGTAACAACTGTGTTAATTTGATCATCGTCTCGAAGAGATAACAATGGATCATCTTGAATAACTTGCTCCCTGTCGGGTGCAGATGCAGATGGAGATGCTATTTCATGTATGAGACATGTGTTACTATCAGGTACCTGAGACAGGCCATCAATATCATAAACTGGGCCTGTGTCACTCATGTGAAGTTCCTTCATGTTAGCCGTTAACATCACAGCTACATTAGCTTCTATGTCTTCCATGTCATCATCTGAGTTAGCAGCAGCCATGAAGCTTTGTTCTTTGTCAGTGAGAGTTCCTCCAGCTTCATCCTTGAGAGCTAGAAGTAATACTTGCTTGTGATAGTCACTTCCTATGAACCTTGGTTTAGGACATGCATTAGCCAGATGACCCTTTCCGTTACAGTTGTAGCACCTGATCACCGCATTCCCAGTTTGTGCATTACCAGTTTCAATGATTTCAACCATTCTCTGAGGTAAACCAACATTGTTCCTATTTCCACTAGCTGCATTAGACACTTTTCCATTTCCTGAATTCCCCGCATAACCACCAGTTCCCATAGGACGTCCATAAGTTCGATTCTGAACTTCAACCCGTCCACCTTGTACAACAGCTTGATTCCTTGGATTAGATGAATTGCGGAGATGATTGTTTAATTTGTTTGCAAATTTGCTGAAGGCTCGAGCAATGAATGCAAATCCTTGATTCAAGGTGTTCAACGCTTCCTCTTCTTCATCATGTGCTTGTGCATAGTACATTGTGTCTGTCTGTTCATATGGTACAAGTTGAGTTTTAGTTGAGTGTTGTGAAGAATCATATGGAGTGATTTGGATTGAAGGTCATTGTTGAGGGTAAGTAAAGTGATGTTGTTGTTGAACAAATGCATGATTAGACTGTGGATATAGAGTATGATAAGATTGAGCCATAAGTGCTAGTGAATTCTGAGGTGTAGAAGGTTGATACATTTCACTGAGGGCTCGATCTTTGTCTACTTCATATTGATGGTGCTTCAGATAATCATACAACAATCCATACTTCGCATCATGAAGGTTTTTGGCTTGACGAACAAACGTGACATATTTATGCCAATCTGGACCTAAACAATTGAGAAACTTAGTGTTGATAGCAATTTTTGGTAAGATGATATTGTTTCTGTCCAAGTCATTGATGATATTCGTGAAATGATGATAGTATGACTCTAATGACTCCTATGGATCAATCATGAACGTTTCATATGTGTGATAAAGTTTGGACTCCATGTCATCTTGGTTTAGTTCAGTGCCTTCCATCAAAAGATGTACATGTTTCCACATAGCTTTAGCTGTCTTTTGAGCATCAATGCTCTGGTAAATTGGATTAGGTATTCCCAGAAGAATATACTTCATTGAAAGTTCATCAGCCTCAAGGTGAAGTATCTGTTCTGCTGTAAGTTGATTCCCTGGAAGAGTGGTCACTGTCTCAGGTCTTGGAGGAACAACAGTTGCATCTCCGGGAACCATTATAGTTGGCATTTGGAAGGGGCCTTCAAGTATAACTTGATTCAGATATTTGCCATGAGGTTTCCTGAGTTCCATGAACCTTAAGAATCGACTTGCCCATTGAACATAATTACCAGGAGTTAGCATTGGAGGTCTTTCAAGTGAGCCAGCTTCATGAATTGATGGTGACTACTGATAGCTTCACACATTTGATCAAACCGATGTGGTTGTTTTGGTGGAAGAGGTAATGATTGCATTGGAAAATGTTGTGGAGGATATGGTTGTTGTTGTTGAGGGATGTGTTGTTGTGGAAATAATTCTTGTTGTTGTGGAGGAGGAAATGGTTGTCCTTGTTGATGAGGGTAATATGGGAAATGATTGTAATAAGGATGACATGATTGTTAATGAATGATATGGATCTTTAAAGATAATGAAGGTTGGTGTTGTGGTTAAGGTATAGGTAGATTATATGTTTTGGTAAAAGTCCTAAGTAGAAGATTTTGTTAATAATCCTTACTCAAAGAGCCTTACTCGAAGAAATGTTAATTGTAGAAATCATTTGTTGTAGAAATCCTTACTCGAAGAATAATTACTGATGAAGCATATAACTTGTTACTCGAAGTATGTAAATCTCAAAGTTCTGATTTCCTAACTCGGAAAGTTTTTTTTTCAGAACTTGCTTACTCGTAGAATTCGTGATGACATCTAATAGTCCTGATATTTTAGTGTCAATTTCTCCCTATTATGCTCATTATTTGTATCATTTTACTTGGATATATGCTTTTATTTCTTTATATTTCATTTCCAGGTTATATATGAGCATAGGGACGGAGAGACGCGGAATTGGTAGATTATTAACAAAGATATATACGAGTGTGCTGACCATAAGAAGTTACGGCGTAACATCCACTCTCACTTACGCCGTAACTAGGAATTACACTAGAAGACCAAAGTCAACACAGCTCTAGGTTACGTCATAACCTCACACTTATAGTTACGCCGTAGTATTCCAATGACTTAGAAGAATTTCATGGTCAAGAAGATTACGCCGTAACCCATTCAAAAGGTTACGATGTAAATGTCACATCAAGAAGATTACGTTGAACCCCATTTACAAGGTTACGGCGTAAATGTCACTAGAGAAGATTACGGTCGTAACCAATTTATAAGGTTACGCCATAAACATTTATTTTGGATAAGATCGTCAGAGATATGATAGTTACGGCGTAACCAAATCTCAAGGTTACACCGTAACTTAGTCGAGCCCTATAAATACAAACCCTAAATCCGCATTTCACAGAACTTTTACAACACACCACTTCAGAGGACGAAAACGGGTTTCCAAGGGGCAAGTTGCAGCATCATATTAAGCATCTTCCAAGGGAGAATTCACGCCATTACTACATAAGTTTTATCATTTTTCGTATCAAACATTATCATTTAATTCTATGTCTTCCATTACGATGCTAAACGTTGAATTTGCTGTAATGTTTAGTATGATTGGCTAAACACCTTTGGTGTTAGCCTAGTTATGAAATTATTAATGCCTTGATATTATTTTCCTGCTTTCTTTATTGCTTCTAAGTGCATGTTTTCTTATCTTTATTCGTAGAACCTGTTGTTTTGGTAGCATTGATGTGTGGTAGTATCTAGGAAGCTAGGAGAATTGACCATAGGACCCTAGCCGAGTAGGTTACGAGGATTGGCAAGAATTGACCAAAGGACTACCAAACCCCTTGTGTGCAAATTGACCAAAGGATCACCTTCCACATGGATATGATTAAGAAGTTAGAGGGAACCTAAGTTCCGGGAGGCCGGGTTTCGTTAGAATAAAGTCTAGATTGCAGTTGGTACTTAATGACTTAGCATAGATTACCCACGATCTCTGTCGATATAAAGGTCTTGACCTTTGAGCCGGAGTAGGAGTTTATGCGACATAGGCTAGACGAATTGACCAAAGGAGTCTAGTGACATTTACCCCCACCTGAAGCATTAGAAGGCACTACTAGGAAAACTTTATAATGGCGTAATATGATTTGTAACTAGGCTAGCACATTTCTCCCTACTGATTTCATCTCATTTAATTTTGCGTTTTGTAATTTTCATTTCTTTAGTTTAAATATTAATCAACTTAAAACCCCTTAAAAACTGTGACATTAGACTTAAATTAGGATCCGCACTCATAGCTCTGGGGACGACCTCGGCTTTACCGATTACTACACTACACACGACTGGGTACACTGCCCGTTAGTGCATTAGGTAGACGAGAAAATATAAATATTAAAACCTGGTCAGAAATCCTGCATCAAGTTTTTGGCGCCGCTGTCGGGGAGCTATTTTAGGATTTTTATTTAAGTTTTTAAATTTTTAATTTTTCAATTTTCTCACATCTTTCTTTAGGTTTCAGGGAAAAATAGCCGAAATTGATATTGATAACCTCACCCTCGAAAAATAACTAGCTTTGACTAGAGAGGAACAAGGGCCAAGGCTTGTTAGGCTGACCATTGGAGCGGATGTTCAATTCGAGATCAAGAATCAGTTCATGAGGGATTTGCGAGAAAAACCCTTTTTCGGAAACAAGACTGAGGATGCTTATCAGCATGTCGAAAATGTCTTGTACATCGTGAGCCTTTTCAACATTACAGGTGTTTCTCACAATGCTATTATGCTCCGAGTGTTTCCAATGACACTCACGGGAGCCGCTAAAAGATGGGTTGATAGGTTGCTCGCTGGAACCATCAACACATGGGATCTCCTTAAAAGAAAATTTATTCAACGTTATTGTACTCCTTCGAAGACAGCAAAGCAACTTGAGGAGATTCACAGCTTCAAGCAAGACGGTGATGGGACATTGCACCAAGCTTGGGATAGGTACAATGATCTCCTTTACAGATGCCCAACTCATGACCACAACAAGCAGCAAGTGGTCAACATATTTTACAAGGGAATCAACATTTCCACGAGGCAAATGCCTGACTCTCAGGGGCCGATCCCTAGGATGACTCCTATTTGATCCCTTGAAGCTATCCAAGACATGGCTGACCATTCGCAGAAATGGCATGATGGAGGTAGCAGTAGAAGCATGGGAGGTAGTTTGGATGGTATTGCTATTATTACTAACAAACTTAGAAGTCTTGGCAGGGATATGAAGAAATTGAAGGAAAATGTGCATGCTATTCAAGTAGGATGCGACACTTGTAGAGGAACCCACCTAGCCAAGGACTGCCCCTTGAAAGAAGAAGTCAAGAGAAGTGATGAAGTCAAATATGGAGAAGCAAGTAGACCATTCCAAGGTAACGAAGGCAACGGAGCTAAGTACCGTGTAAGACCTCAGGGATATTACACTAGGATTGATAACCGACCTCCGTACGAAGCCAGGAAGCCCAGCCTTGAAGAATTGATCATTAGACATATTGAAGATTCTTCCAAAAAGAATGATAAGTTCAAGGAATGGATGAACAAGATGAAAGAAGATACAGATAGAAACTTGCGCAATCAAGATGCTGCAATCAAGAACTTAGAAACTCAGATTGGGCAACTTGCTAAAGATGTCAAAGCTAAGAAAGCTGAAGCAGCAGCAGGGGCATGCAAGGCTATATTCACGCAAGATGAGGATGAGGAAGTTCAGCCTGACTCTAACCAAACTAATGAATTTTTTTGGAGTTAATTTCTTGCAGGAAAACGCAGATAAAAGATAAGATGGAGGTTTACCCTGCCAACTACCAGAGAAGGAGCTCAATCCAGGAAGCTTTTTGTTACCCTGCACGATTTGTAATTTTGATATGTTTGCTTTGGTTGACCTAGGTGCTAGTGTTAATATTATGTCATTCTTGTTGTTTAAGAAATTAAATCTAGCTAACCTTAAGGAAACAACAATGATGGTTGAAATGGTTGATACAACTAGAACAATACCTAGAAGAACAATTGATAACGTGTTACTTAAAATCGGTAAATTCCTTTTTCCCGCCGACTTTGTTGTTATGGACATGGTTCAGCGCCGCAATAATAACATGATTTTAGGAAGACCATTTTTGGAAACATCGCATGCGCACATTAAGGTATTTGAAAAACAAATTTCTTTGGGAATAGGAGGAGACAGGATAACTTTTGATATGAATGAATTTTTAAACCCCTCCCCTGGATCTTCTAAAGGAATCCACATAGTTGAAGCACATAAGGAAAATGAATCTTTTGACCTACTAGGAATTGCAACCGATTTGTTTTCTTATGATTCACCTTTGTGTTTAAAATATGATTACGAATCTAACAAAAGTAGTAGGAAGGCATCTGGCTGTGATGAACAGCAAAAGGTGGTTATTGATCGCTGGAGGGACATATTTGTTGAGACCAGAACAGGAACCTTGACCAATCACTATTGCGAACCAGTGATGATCGAAAATGGAGGATCCATCCAAGTATGGCCGTCCTGTAACTCCTTTCATAACAATTGTACGGAGGCAAATTAGGAGAACTAGATGCTAATAGAAGAGCTCATTTTGAATGGACTAGTTTCCACGGAATAGAAAGACAAGATATTGAGTTCGGGAATTTATCTTTTCAAGATTGGTATAAAATTAGGTACGAAAATGCTGTTATTAACGAATGCATCGTTAAAAGGTTCCAATGGGACTTCGATAATTATCATCTTGCCCTAGAACAAGAAAAGGAAGATTTACTTGATGAATACGCCGGGACAAGCTCTGTTAATGAAATAGAAAAGAGGAACATTGTGGAAAAACTTCCTAATGAAATGTTTTGCTCTATTGAAGCAGGAAAATGTTCCAAAAGTCCCCCTTTAAACAATCCTCCTAAGGAATAGCAAAATTTTAAGATTAAAATTATTAATCAAAAAAGAGAGCTTAGGGGGCGTGACTTTTTGTTCGATGATTGGTTAAGAAATCGGTTTGGTACCACAAAGATTGATAAGGGAGTTAAGATGAAAGTTTTCGTAGAATGGATGATTGACAGCTATTCGGATGGATCCGATACACCTAAAGGAGAAGACGATCCCTATGACCGAAGTTTTGAGAAATTCAAGTCAGAATTCGAGAGGAAAGTCTTACAACTTCTGGATGAACATGAACTCAGAATAGGCGAGAAAGGGTCCATATTGCAAGACCTTTGGGAAAAGTGCGAAAAAAACTTCCAAGAAAAACAAACATTCTGGCATGAAAATGAGTTGAAAGAAGTGGAGAAATATAGTTGTGAAATGGAAGGAATTCGATATGACCCACCAGAAGTCAAGTTAGAAACGTTTAAGATACGAAAATATACAATTAAAGGAGTAGGAAGCTTCATATGCACCAAAAAAGCAAATGATAAGCAACTCCCAGTTAGTCGTATGAATGGAGAGAAATTTAAAAGGATGATCAGGGAGGAGATGAACACCGACTTTGGGGTGGAGCTAACATATAGCCAGTGGCTTTGAGTCTAACTTAAATACTCGTTGATAAACAAAAGTGCTCTTTCGGGAGACAACCCAAATTATCCTTTTCTTTTTCATTTTCATTAGTATAGTTTGGTTTGGTGTGTTTGTTTTTACTTTTTGCATGTATTGGAGCATGAAGGATGGTGTAAAACTAACTTTGGATTGATCCTGGAATCGGTCCTCAGTATGTCTTACGGCGTAACCTAGTGATATGGTTACGCCGTAACCATCCTCAGACATCGGATGATTTTCAGTTTTTATTACCTACGGCGTAACTCCACCCATGAGTTTACGCCGTAATCTCCATTATAACTGAACTTTAATTTCAAACAACTTACATACCATCACCTTGTATTAGTAACTAAACAAACGTTGTGGGTGTGCTCCCTGTAAACCCTTACGGGACTTCACTCGTCCACTCGGGACACCGAGTGGTTTACAAGGCTTGTTGCATACGCTAAATGCAACCGTGATTCCTACGAAAGTGAGTTAGGTTTGTTTTTTTTGTTTTTTTTTTAATTTATGCTTTTTGGTAGTGTCGTGATTTCATGGATTTGAAGTTTGCTCATAGAGGCGAAGCAAAAGGCACGTCTTTTCAACGTGATCCTTCTACCATGTTTGGAGCAAATTTCAGGGGAGTAGAATTATTACTTGAACTTATTTGCCCTCGTTATTCTAGTTTATTTCGAAAAATTATGCCAATTTTAAAATTTTAACATGTTTTTCTTAACCTAACTAGGATAGACCTTATTTGAGCGCACTATAACATTTGATTTTCTTGGTGAGATTTAGCCTTTCCGTTTCCCCATGTTACTCAAATCCACCAAATATTAAGTGTGCCGGTAGTATGTAAACTTTAGAACTTGGCCTTTATATCATTTCGAGACCATAGACGAGTAGTGTGTCGAGTTAGCTTGATACATTTGGAAAGGATAATTTGAGAAGGAAATGTTTCAGGATTTACACCCAAATAGCCCATACGTGTAAAATTGTGTGTGTATCGATTAGTCACCTTGACTTTTCGACCCCCGTGTAAAACCCCTTTTGTTGCACTCACCTTTAGTGCAAGATACCCCTAGATACACCCTTCCGAGCCTTTCTTTTCGTTTCATAACCCATAAAATATTGTTTCATTACACCCATTCGCCTTAGCCTACCGTGTAGTCTTGGTTTATGATTGAGAAGTCATCGTTTGCTTAAGTTTGAGGTTTGAGTAGAGAGATTCAGGAATCACGCCTATGTTGTAGACACAAATTTGAAGATCATTTAAGACCCCCATATTCCTCATATATGATTCATCTCAAGTGGAGGGATGATTTATTTGTATGTATTAGTTGTAAAAAAAAAGTTATTTATTGTTTTAGTATGGATAGTGCATCATTGTAGAGCACTAATATGTTATTGAGCTTATTGGTCTAGTATCGAGGAGACTACCTTGATCATATTCGATTGAAGATTTGAGTTGGTGGCTAATCTACACCAACTTGCTTTATGAAGACCAAGTTAGTGCGCACATCATGACGTCCGCTAATGGCACACTAACTTGTTGTATGATGATCCGGTTTTCGCGTCTTGAAGCTTGGACTTTGGATGGACGGCGGGCGGTGACGACTTGGTTATAGTTAAGACTATTTGCTTGTTTTTATTTTTCACCATTTACGTGTATCCCATGTCTTATCCTCCCCTTTATTCGTGAATCATACTTAGGTAGGGGAGTTGAGCAGTCATTGGTGTCTTGGCCATGGATTTGGTCATTTATCAATGGTCTTTGTCGCCTTCGCCATAGTATGTTAGTAATGACAATTCACCCTAGCCTTATAATTTGTTCACCCAACATTGCCTTTAAAGATTGTCTTGACCTTAGCTCTAGTGGCGGAGATTTGTGTAATCGCCAAGCCTATGATAGAATACATACTATGACTGAGCAATGAGTGATCACCCCCAAAATTGACACTTAGATTAGGAAGAGTATGAGTGTTTTGTTTCCCATTTCGTGAGGTGTTCGGCTTTGATAAATTCTAGCATAGGAAGTTTTTAACCTCATATTTTCCAAGTTATTTGGGAGATATCTTTTTGAAAATTATTCTTATAAGGTCTACTTGAGGGCAAGTGGAGTTTAAGTGGGGGGATATTTGATGACATCAAATAGTCCTGATATTTTAGTGTCAATTTCCCCCTATTATGCTCATCATTTGTATCATTTTACTTGGATATACGCTTTTATTTCTTTATATTTCACTAGCTACATAACCCGCCCGATTGGGCGGGTTCACTTCATAATAATATTAACATTAATAAGTGTACATAAACAAATATTGAAAATAACAAAACATAATGAAAACATACAATCATACCAAAAATTTAAAAAACAAAACATTTAAATCTTTATAAAATGACATAAACATAATAAGATTTATCAAAGAGCAATCTAACAATGAAATTTATGTGTTTTCTCTTGATCATATGCTAAATGCATATTGTAATAGTCAAAGCATTCTACAAGCTCTTCATCGCTAACATCTTCCTCTTCCTGAAGCTCCATCTTTTTTAGTCTTCTTTGTTCTACCTTAAGCTTTTTTGGTTTATATTTTGATTTTTTTTTCATGTTGCGCTTTTCAAAAGCGTCCCATTTTTTCTTCCTTAACTAAGCTAATTTTGAGAAATACCACTCAGCCGGATGTGGTTTAGAGGTTGTCGCCTCATGTTGTACATCAACATGGATTCCTTCTAGCAAACAATAAGGAAAATATAAGATTAGTAATGGTAAAAAAAATCATGTTAATTGTAAAGAACTACACACATTATTATTATATAGGAAAGCTAAATACCTTTATATTATGTTTTTACCATGATCAATATAATATGTATTATGCATTTTCAAATAATAGTAAGACTGTATCAATACACAAAAACATTGTGATATGCATTTTCAAATAAAGAACCATAAGGAATAGTGGTTTACATGTAATATTTTAATTGCCCAAGGTATAATAGCTTCCTTTGTTACAGGAATTCGTGGACATATAAATGTGTCATAAACATGTTTAGAAAACTATAAACTAACCTGTTGATGCAACTGATTCTTTGTTAGAACCTTCATTTGGTGAGTCGTTTTAGCGATGACTGTTACATGAACATAGTCTTTTAGATGTTGCAGACTTATGGATCAATATAAAACGTATGAAGTAAAACATTTAAAACTTACTTGGGATGCTTTGCTTCAGGTTCATCATTTAGAGCATCACATCTTCTTCTCTTCATTATTGGATCCATGATGGTTTGAAGAATGATTAGAAGAATGCTTCAGTTTGGTGATTTGTGAAATGGTGCATACCAGGAAGATTTAAAGTGTAAAAATGAAGTTGAATAGGCTGCATATAAATTAGGGAAGTGATAAGGTTATTGTGTGAATTTTAAACATTAATGGTGTACACATTTATCCATTCAAGTTATAGGAAGTTGTTATGTTCATTTGAGTATGCTATTCATTGCCTAAAATTGTTTAAAGGTTGTTAAACAATATCCTTCCTTCATTTATGCTTTGTATA